>JARYHS010009186.1:157447583-157785401 GCA_031002005.1 Vandiemenella viatica
TCACACTTCACGAGGACATTTTATTTTCTTTAAGTAAAATCAAACAGGAAATGCAATGAAGCAAAAGAAAGATGGCTGCAAGAAAAGTGTAGAAAAGGAGATGGTTGTAAAGTAGACGTGGCACATAGGAAGATCAAACAGAATTTTAGGGAAATAAAGGAAAGAGGTATGAACATTAGAGCTGCCGATGGGAAACCTCTTCTAAGTTCAGAACATACAGCTAACCGATGGAAGGAATACAAAAAGAAACTGTGTGATGGAGATGATTTGAACAACAGCGCATTAGAAAAAGCAGTTAATGTCGACATTGATGACTTAGGTGATCCTGTTTTGAAGACAGAATTTGATAGAGCTCTAAATGATATGAAATCAAATAAGGCAGTTGGAATTGATGAGATTCCTGCAGAACTTCTGAAATCATTAGGAGAAAAAGGAACACAAAGATTATTCAAACTCATATCAAAAAGTTATGAAACACAAGACGTTCCCACTTATTTTAATAAAAGTGGCATCTTCACACTTCCAATAAAGTACAAGCTGACAGATGTGAGAATTATCACGCTGAAAGTCTAACATCACATGCCTCAAAATTATTGACCAGAATAATATACAGAAGAATGGAAAGAGTAGTAGAAGGGATAGTAGGGGAAGATCAGTTTGGGTTAGAAAAAACTGCGATACAAAAGAAGTAATCCTGGCATTTAAGATTAACCCTTTGACTGCTGTAGAAGCATTAACATGCGCAGTGGTGTAGCTGGGTCAACAAGGGCCCCGGTGCAAAAAATTTATTTTGGGCCCTCAGGCCAGATGAGCGACCCTTTTTTTTGCTTTGAGTTGTGCTTGGCGGCCCCCTGAGCAGTAAGGGCTTATTAGTGAGGGAGCGGGGCCCCCTCAGACGACAGTAGAGCTTAAAAAAGGTCGCCAGTTTGCCGTGAAGGCCAAACTGCGCTTGGGATCCACAGAGGTGCGCTTGGGCGCCCCCTGCGGTGCACTTGGGGCCCCAGTGCACTGCACCGCCTAGCCCCATAGTAGCTATGCCACTGAACAAGCGTGGCTACTACTGCGCCCAGGTGCTCTAGACGTGTTTAGGCACGCCTTGTTCCTTCCGTCAGGTGTGCTGGATGTGTATACATGCACCGCCTTGCCGCCCTGTCTGTGCTCTGGATGCATTAAGTCGAAGGACAGCTCGGGTCCCTGTGTGTTCTACACGTGTTAACATGCGAGCCACTTAGCGGTCAGGTAGCCGTATTTCCACCCCAGCTGATTAATTGCTTTCCAACATTTGACCCGTGAGCATTTGCTGCTGCGATCTTATTTGTGTTGCTATTTTCATTTTAGTTTTCACTGAAAAAGTTGCTCGCCTTTGTGTATGTACAGAGGAAGAAATCACAGAGATTCTTACTAGAAGCGACTGTGAGAATGATCACTTTGATATGGATGATACTGATGACCCTTCGATAGGTTCTCAAAGTAATAGTGCTAAGCCGTGTACATCAACTAGTGGAAAACAACCACCTGTCTCCACAAGAGGTGAAAATTCTTCAGAAACTGATGCTTCAGAGAGAGAGAGAGCTGAATATGTGGAAAAAGAGGACACTTTAGTGACAGGTTTGTCTGGAAGAAAAACGATTCTCATCCTTTTGTGCATGCATTTGACGAGTCAGCTGCAGGACACAAATATGGATTAGGTCAAAATTCCAGCATTCTGTCTTTCCTGATATTTTTAACAGATGATCTTATGAAATATTTTTCTGAAGAAACAAATAGATTTTATTTTTATATGAAGACAAATACGCCAGAATCAGTTCACTAGATTTTCAAGGTGGAAGGATTTACTTTGAGACATTTTCGAAAAATTATTAATATTGAAAATTCAAAAATTAACACACCAATGCATAGATGCGCTGGATGTTCAAAACAGAAAGTGCACCCAGAAACCAGGTATAAATACAGAACATGCAATATACAGAACCACTGTGTGTTGTGCCCCGTTTCGTGGCTTATCACACGAAAAAAATTATTAACCATGAATAAATGCACTGTATTAATTACATTACATTTATATGCCTCTAAAACTAAATGATTTTTTTTTAAAAAAAGAAATAATATATTTTTAACTTTGCCAGTCCAAAGGCCGGATGTAAAAAATATGCAGAATATGTGAAAGGTATTCGAACATTTAACTTCGAAATTTTCTCCAGATGAATTACTGCACTCACAAAAAATTAGTTGCTGTAATATCTATTTAGTATATGAAGTACCTGTATGTTTGTCTACGCCAACATTCACTTTTAGAGAAAGATTAAATTAAAAAACTTTAGATGTCAGAGTAACTACATTTATTTTGTATCTGGGGTTTTAAAACGCAGAGCGACAGCTGAAGGCCATCACACACAAAGCTCCAGAAATATTCAGCACACAGCACGTCAGGCCGCATGCTGAACTCAGCACCACAGGTATCGGCCGGCCGTGGCCTCTCATCGCAGGTAGAGAGATTAGGCGAGAACAAAGGAGCACCCAGCAAGGGCTCTGTCGGGTGATCCGTAGCAGTTAAAGGGTTAATACTTGAAGAGCAGATCAAGAAAAATGATTTGGAAAAAGACTTTTGGAAATGTTAGATGGGAGAAGATGTTAAAAAAATTTAAATAAATCGGGTCTAAAATACCAAGATGGAAGGATATTTCGAATCTTTATAAGAATCAAGTAACTATAATAAAAGTAGAGAATTATGAGATACAAGCATCAGTTAAAAAGGGTGTGAGACAAGGTTGTAGTCCCCATTAATATTCAACTTTTATGTAGAAAAAGCAATAAAGGAAGTAAAAGAAAGATTTGAATGTGGCATAAATGTTCAAGGGGGGGGGGGGGGGGAAATCAGTATGCTACGATTTGCTGACGACATTGTCTTATAAGCAGAACAGGTTGAGGATATTGAGAAGTTATTGAATATCATGAACAAAATACAGAAGGAAGATTTTGGACTAAGTATGAACCAAAGCAAAACAAAAGTGATGAAATGTAGCAGAAATGATACCAATCACAATAGATTAAATATAAAAATAGGGTCAGATGCGATAGCAGAAAATAGCGAATTTTGCTATTTAGGAAGTAAAGCAGGAATGTTGTTAAAAGAAGAATAGCAGTAGCAAAAAGAGCCTTCATGTAAAAGAGAACTCCTTTAGTTTCAAATAATCTAGGACTCAGAAAGAACATTTTAAAATTATGTGTGGAGCACTGCACTTTATGGCAGCAAACTTTAGGAATGCCAGACAGAAGGAAAAGTGAAGCATTTGAAATGTCAAAAATTAAGTGGACAGAAAGTACGAAACGAATGAGTTTTGGAAATGATGGGTGAGGAAAGAAGTTTGTGGAAGAGTCTTACGAAAAAAAGACAGGATGGGGGGTCATATTTTGAGACATACAGGATTGGTTAATTTGTTGGTGGAGGGAACAGTCAAAGCCACATGTCAGAGATAGCAGCTTAATTCCCAGTTCCTAGGACAGGCAGACCGATCTGACCAACTTTCATAAATACCAATGAATCGCTGAACTGGACTCATCTTCTCAAATGTACACCAATATGTTAACCACGCGATATACATTTCTTTGCGTATGTGAAAAATGAATAATTCAGCACTACTCGAATACAATTGAGAACTTCACAACTGTGCAGATGCCATACCGTGATTCACGGCCAACTATCCACACACCCACTTCAATAACAGGTCGACGTAAACCTGTTACTGTTCTTGCCTGAATATAAAGTCGCATGTTCCTGCACATAAATTAAGTACGTTTCAAAGGAATAGTAAAAAAGAACTGCATAATATCTACATTTTTTCAATTTTCTTGGTGTAGAATTAATTATGCTTCAAATTTCTCATCTATATATCCGATCAATTTGTGATAGGATTTCAGAAGCATCACAGGTGGTAGGAGTATTTGCAACACAACAAAAATTCTGTGCACCAAATCTTTACAATTTCATATTGTAACTTCCCCTCCTTATAAATATAAAATGTATGCTTGAGTATTCCCACTGGGATGTTAACTAATTCTACAAAATCACCCCTGACCACACCTCAAAAATAGTTTTCAAAATTTTGGAAAGTATTCAGTATCATACATCAAAAAAATACAGAAAAACTGGAAAAATTAAAATTTTGTCTTGGTTAATTTTAATATTGGTGCAAAAACACTGATAGTTGGTATTTTGATTGCCGTTTAGTCAGTCCTCTATGTGCAGTTGTAAACAAATCACCAGAGTGGGAAATTCATTTATAAAATGAATTCTATCATTTAAAGATGGTACACATCAGTTAAAGCTCCAAACAAATGGTTACTGTTACAAACAAGGAAAACAGAAAAAGACAACAAACTTCCATGATGGAATCCAGCATATTTACACGTCTCTGCTAAATTTTCTATGTATTATTGTGAAGTCCACTTTGATGTAATTCTTTACTTAATATTTTATAATGTCCAATAAAATCAAATGATTGTTGATAGTGAATTATTTTGAATTTTAAGGATCTTTTATCCCTATAGGGCACATCTTTATAACCTGCTGATACTGAAAATTTATATGATCATCATGATTCAAATGCATACAAGTACCAACTCCTCTAGCAAACTAGTAATGTTTTCCAAAATATAACACTAATTTTCATTACATCACTACTGATAAAAGGAGTGTTGTTCATCAATAATGTGACTGGTAGATTGTCACAAATGTTTGCTGCTAGCTCACTGTCTACTTATGTGTACAGTTTAACTACTGCCTCTACTAATACTGTTCCTATAGGACAAATTTCAGCTTATACCAACTGTTTCTAGAAAAATGTTACTTAAATCTATCCTCCAAAGCCTGGTATTCAAATCCAACATCAAGAAAGAACGATTTCTTATGCAACTTTTCTTAATTTAATGATAAGCGCACTTCACTGAACAAATTTGTGCTTTCAATTTAGAGTACTTTTATTTCAAGGAAAGTCTTAAGTTCTGGAATCCTGCTCAGCAAAAATCACCGATAACAATAACATCACATCACATCACATCACATCACATCACATCAATGACAAAATTAGAGATGCTTCCTTCAGTAAATTCAGCTTCCATTGCAAACATCCATTTTATGGATCGATTTAAAACTTTAAATTGCGCACAGACTATCGACAGACCCTAAGTACACTGCAGTAAAATTGATGATTCTCAACAAATTTCACGCACACTTGATTGGGGTTGTGTGTCATGTTACTAACAGCTGTATTTTCAAGTTTTTATTTTATTACAAAAAAAATAAAAATAAGATATTTTTAACTTTTATTCAAAAAATAAAGTTGATTATTGGTATCCTTACAATTTACTCTATCATTAGCAATTAAAGTGTCAGTTTTCTTTTTAGTGTCAAGTATCCTATACACATAAAATATTAACTTTGGACAGAGACAAAAGAAAATAGGAAAAAGTGATATTAAGTATGAATGCATCAATACTTAAAAGATAAATAAACAAATAAAATAAAAAATATACATGTATCAGTGTGTACACACATAAGTGAAACTCCTAAGGTATTTTTCCTGTGGATTTTTTCTGTGTATCCATTTGATATTTATTTCACCCCAAATGGACAAACGATACTATATTGCATTAGTACATAGAATAAGAAATCTGTCCAAGTTATTCTTGTAAATAAAAGAAATGAATATAAACAAAAAGCAACTTATAACAAAACTGAAATTAAGAATGACTCCTGATGTAAATATGCCATCTGACGTCATGTGATTTTCAGTTGAGTGCACATGTGCAGAACACTGCAGCACGTTCAAACTTAATGAGTAATGCTAACAAACTTTTCCTTTGCCATGCCCAAAGAAGTTTCACTTCAAAAATGCTTATGGGTAGAAGAGCGCCTTACTGACTGACAGATGAAATATTTGTTTCAATCCAGATACTAAGAGTATTGAGCACAGAAGGTAACCAATTTTTTCCACAAAATGTGACAATTATATAGCTTTAGAGAGAACTTTTTAATGTTGGTGAATAATAGTGCATAAAACAATTAAAAATCAAATGCATGGCTGATATTCAGACATGCATTTGGTAAGGGAACTGAAACTGAGTTATGCCAACCTTTTGATTAATTTGATATTGCCTTAACACACTCTTGCACTCATCTACAAATTAGCCCAACAAGCTTTGTCTTTTTGGAATTCTTTGTGCATCCAAGAATAAAAGTATTTTGGGCTCTCTCTCCCATTTTGGAGAATGTTTCAGATATGTAATTTTGTTCACAATTATTTAATGGAGTATAATTATAATTTGTTGCCCTTTATATGTACGATTTAGCAGATTAAAAAAAGGTACTTAAACAGTAACTAACATTATGTACTGAGGAAGGAACCACTGCTTACCACACTTAGCGACAAGACAATACAGAAACATGCAAATATGTAAAAGACAAATGTATGGAATTTGTCAGTATGAATCCTTAAGAAACAAATAATTAACATAGTAGACTGAAGGGTTGTTTAGTGCACCCTGGTTGCAGGAAGTGAATGCGCTGGTTAATACCATGAACAAGAGAAACAGGATGCAAATAATTGGGTCAATATTAGATAATATACCAAACTTTGAAAATGTTTTTAAAAACTTTTTAAAAAAAGTCATATTTTAAAAATAAATATGAATGTAGACTAATGTATATTAAACCAAGTATTAACTGCCAATAGAGGATGCAGAAATGGAATCGGTAAGTCTAGAACTGAGAGTGCCCTGTTTCACAGCAGTTCAGAGGGACAATTGCTAACTTGAAATTATCAATGCTGAGTAGCAATTTCAAGTTGGCACTGTAAATTTTTAAGGTCCAAAACTATGAAACTTTTCTACTTAAAACCACACTGTGTAACTTGTAAAATCAATACTACCATCTTTACCACCATTGGAGGAACCATACAAAACGTAAGACAACTTTTGAAACTGATAACAAATATATAAGCTTTCACTTATTTTTTTCACTTCAATCATTTCACAAACAATGTAAAACACATTTCTTGATGCCAGATTGGCTACTGAATGTAGCTCCTCATGCTACCAGGCAAGGTTGTTGCTCACCCAATGAGTTTGGCAAACGTGTTGTCACACATCAGCAAAAAATCCCAATATTAGTCTTTCAGAAAATTATATATATCTCATTTAAAAGACAACTTCTCCATCCATAAACTTCTATTACCTGCTTTTAATGGGCATATATAGCAGGTGATGGATGATATTTCTCCCTCTTTCCTCAGTGAGTCTATTTCCAATCTAGAGGAGTTTGGCTTTGGAAAGAAGGAACTAAGCTAATGAAGAGGTCTCCGCGATTGCAGTACTTGCTACCAAGCAGAACTAATAATTAAGGCCAAAAATTTGCATTTAAATCAATTAATGTCTCATAAGAACTGATTTAGAATGCCAATAAGAAAACACCTTCTACTAGTAAAATAATAACAGTTCAATTACCACTGACACTAAAAAGAAGAGTATTGAACTTTAATTGAAACAGAGCACCTGTAAGGATACCAAAAATCAAGAGTTAAAAACATTTTTAATAAAAATGAAATAAAAAACAATGTGACATGAAACAAATCAGAGTGTGTGACATGCCTCCACACACACCAGCTCCGTGTTTTAAGTGTCTGTGAAAAATCTGTGTGCAACATATTTAAGCCAATCCATTCCTTAGTTCTGGTTATCAATTCCTAAATCATGATACTTGCACTAGAAGTTGGATTTACCAAATCAAACAGCTCTACTTTACTGAAAATTGATGTGACAATGCTGGGATTTTTTTGTGTGCATAAAAATGATTTTTGCACAGCAGCGTTGGAGGAAAGTTTTCATGTTCTCGAAGTATACACACTTAAAAACGGGGGAATAGAGCTGTAAAAATAACAAGAAATTGAGTACCCATATGTATTCATTACTAAGCCAACAAGTACTAGTTACTATTGAATCATTACTCGTTACTTTTGGTACAATCGAGCATTAGCTTAAGGCATTGTATCGAGTCGCGCCGCATACGGGACGACTTTTTTCCTACCATATCATTTCATTATCCATTACTTTTGATACAATCAACCACTAGTATGAAGCATTGCATCAAGTCGTGTCACATGCAGATTACTGGATGACTTCGTTCCCACTTTGTAAAGTTTAAGTAAACTGTTCATTTTTAAAGTAAGTTTAGGTAAAATTTGCAATGTAAAATAAAACATAAGTTAAAATATCGCATTTTAGAATACACACATTTCATAAATGTATGAAATTAATAAAATCTTACTAAGGTATGATCAATAAAAAACAACCATCTTAAATTATCTATCCAAATTTTCTATTTATAAATTAGGCTCTGCAAATTTTAATGTTAAACAAAAATAACTATGTTGTCAAAATTACTTATCTCAAAAATATCAACACTTAACAGTAAATAATTATATTAAAATAATGTATATGCAACTTTTACTGCCACATTTTTCTTTTAATGAAACTAATCCAAATTTCCAAAAATATGTGACACATGTTTAAATGTTAATTCTATCATTCAGATTCATTTAGTCACTTGGCGAACCGTTCTGGTTTCCACATGATGCGTCGTATTTGTTTTATCAAATCAAACTGACATTCGTACGACAAATGCGAATAACGAAATGAATTTCTAATGTTTTAGTACTTCGAGTCAGGTGGTGATGGATTTGTTACTCAGAAACGAATACATACAGCTTGCTACAGCTTTACAGGGAGTATAGTTTTGAGCTGAAAGGTGCACATATTGCCACATAATTAAGGAAAGAAACGTTATATAAGAATGAGGTCTTTCTTGGTGTTGTGATTGAATGTTAGGCTTTATGGGATAGATTTCATAAACTTGTATAGCTAGAAAGAATTGCTATTACAAGCCAAATGTTTTAGGACGGATTTTAACAGAAGCAGTAGCTATGTTGAAAATATGGCTTTATAGCTATGCATGTAAGTAATCAATGAACTAGCGGCAAGTATTTATCGCAACAATAATATATATATATATGTATATATATTTTGTGATGATAATATATAGCAAAAATTATTAATGAAGAACAGTACACACTAAATAGTAGTGACGTTACAAAAATTATGGACATATTTTGGAAAGAATTACTAATTTGCTAGATGTATTATGTATTTAAATCATGTGTAAGATATGCATGATGTACGACTAATTTCAACAGGTTGTAAAGATGTTGAGTTTATAGGGGCATATGATACCCAACTTTGAAAGTGATTATCGATAGACATTGAAGTTTATCACAGAAAGTGTATTAACGTACGCAGTTTATTGACACGATAAAATCTATTAGTATAATACACAAGATGTAGCGTTGTCGCACCTACGTCATGTCACGCGGTGACGTCAACCTATGACGTTGCGCTATGACGTCACGCTTTACGATATTATTTGTGGGAGTGCGCGTTATTTAATATCATTTCCAAGCAACAGTGAATAAATTAACTCACATAACACTGAAATAAAAGTATGTATTGCGTTAAAATCGATATATCAATCAGTAGATGCTTATATTTACGTAATATTCTCTTGATATACTGAAGTATTCCTTAAATTCTTTGTCCATAGATATTGTAAGATAAAAGCTTTGTATTTCGAGCATCAGTGCTGCGAAAAGTTTGGTTAGAGTATAACTAGCATGGATCAGAATTACAAGTGGCATTTGACGTTACGCAGAAAGGCATGAATAATTTAGTTTTTTTAATTTAAACTGTGTGCGTTTAAATTGGCATATTAATTATCCGTTTTTTGTTTTTGTTTTTTTTACTGAAACATTACATGGTTCAAATGAAAGAAGTTGCAAATGTTCGTGATATATACGGCCTAAACCACAATGAAATATTACATGGCATAGCTTAAGTTGTTAAGGTTTATTTATAGCATCCTTCGTTCTTGCTGGAGTCATTATTTCAGCCGCTGTAAGCTTTCTTAGCCGTTAAAATATCGATCTTCATCATAGGTATTAAGAAAGAAATGTGTCAGAACCTGTGAAGATTTGGGATCAAGTTTATATCGCGATGCAAGGAATGTATTAATTTGCGCGTGATTGAAGCTTTGCTTTTCTATCAGAAATTTTAGTGGATATTATGGTTAAGTTGAAATGCAACCTGGACCAAGTTGACAACTGAAGCTTTTTGCTACAGCACAATGAACGATAAATTACAATGAGCTTTATTTTGTAACAATTCTGATTAGTTAAGCAACTGCAGAGAAATACCCACGTTATTTAATAACATTTCTAGGCATCCACGAATAAATTAACTGACAGTACATACTTATTAGTTGCTTGATTTATTTAATATTAGTTTATGTAGAAGTATTCGTTGAAATCACATATATGTAAGTTAATTTTCGCAATGTTAGCGGCAGTTTTGATAGATTGTTATTAGTTTTTTTTTCTGTTACTTAAATCATTACTTCGTTCTAACGAAAGTGTTGCTAACATTTTTCGGTTGCGGAGCGTTTTACATTTCCGATTTTTTAATTTAATTCATGGCGAGCTTTTCCGAAAAAAGGAGGGTGCAAATGTGAAGAAGATGCCATTATAACGAAGCAACTGATACAAATTTCAACAGGGCAGTAGATACCAGTTTCCGGCCGGTGGAAAATATCACCTTCCACCCATTAAAACTAATATTACGTTGGAATGACGTAAGTTGTTAAGATTTATTTTTAATTTTCTTTGGTTTTACTGATGCCTTATTTCAGCCGCATGTAACTGTGTCAGCTATTCAAATGTGTTAGTATAATTCTGAATAACGAATATAAAAAATTAAGATTGAAGAACCCTTATAGATTTTTATTTGGTTTATTTCGCCATGCAATGTGACCATTAAAATGTGATAAGTATATGTATTAATATGCGTGTAACGGAAGTATTGTTTCTCTGGCGGCATGTTTTAGCGCATGGAGGAAGGAAATATTACCTGCATGGTTTAGCGTAGTACTGTATGTCGTTAGGGGATTCTATGATAACCGTGAAGACGCAATTTGTAACTCGACGAAAAAAACTGAAAGTAGAGGAATAAAATGTTTTGATATCTCACTTAATTCTCGAGATATTGTATCTCAAAATTGACGTGGTTAAGTTGAAATGCGGCCTGGAACAGAAGAAAAATTTCTACATTACCAAATTTGATGATGTCGTATGTAACTCGAAGAGACAAATCGAAAACAAAGAATATATTTTCTTTCCATATCTCGCTTAGTTCTCGAGATATTGTATCTCAAAATTTAGGTGGTTTGGGTGAAATCTGGCCTGGACCAGAAAAAACAAATTACCAAAACCGCTATATGTACAACGGTGGAAATACACTACATGTGGTTATTTTCTTCCTGGTGGTTGTTGTTAGGTTGAAATACGTTCCTGGACCAGAGGAAACTTCACCAAAATCACAGTTATAATTGATTTTCAACATGCTATATCTCGAAAACCAAGAACGATATCAAAAAATTTAACTTTATTTTCGATTTGTTTCGTTGAGTTCTACAAGAATTCATCATCAGATTGTGGCGCCACGGTAATGATAGAACTGCCTTTTGTTAGATTGAAATGCAACCTGGATTAGGATAGCAACAGAAACATTTTGTTATTGCGCAAGGCAATAGGAATTATATTATGTTTTATTTTTGTGTTTATTTAAACGGTTGCTAAGAAATGATTTGCCAGAACACTGAATTTGTTATGATTTAATTTAGCATCCTTCGTTTTCACTGTGGTCATTATTTCAACTGTATGCAGGGGCGTAGCTACTATGGGGCTAGACGGTTAGGCGGTGGAGTGCACCGGGGCCCTCACGCTCAGGGGGCCCCCGAGCATACCTCAAGGGGCCCCTAAGCGCAGTTTAGAGGGCCCACGAGCCTTCACATCCTCAGTTCAGGGGGCCCCTACCAGCACACAAAGCAAAAATAACATCGCCCGTCTGGCCTGAGGGCCCAAAATAAACTTTTTGCACCGGGGCCCTTATTGACCTAGCTACGCCACTGACTGTATGTAACCTATATCATCCGTTAACACATCGATCTTCATCGCATTATTAGCGAAGATTGTGGTTAGACTGAAATGCGACCTGCATCAAGTAGACAACTGAAACGTTTCACTACATCACAATGGACGAGAAATTACAGCACATTGAGCTTTATTTCAAAACAATTCTGATTAGGTATGCAAGTAAACAGAAATTAATTGCCAGAATACTCCAACCCCGTCATTTTTGACGGGCTTTGTGGCTAGTATTAAGTAAAAACTTACATCAAAGTGGTATTGAAGATCTTGCAGGCAAATAAGCTTGGCACTGTCGTGCTAGTTTTAGACACTTTTTCTACAATTTTCCTTGTTTGGAATGTAAATAAACAATTTGTTTGGTGTTTCAATTCATGTTTTACATCAACATTATACACCACTTGTAAACTGTAGAACTCATTTTGTCAACAAATAAACAACCTTTGTTAACAGCAGCACAAATTGCAGGGGTGAGCATTTTGGTGCCCCCCCCCTTTTTCTCCCCAAGATTTTTGTTTTGTTTTTGGTTATAGATGCACAGCTATAATGCTGACTACTTTCCGCAACTCTAATCAATTACCCCACTGAAATAACAAGTCATTATTTGCACATTCATTGAGCACATGTTTAATTGCCTAATTCTTAGCAAGCTCTTCACCATCATGTCTTATTAAAAGTCTATAAATGTTAATAGTGGGTGACACTGCAACCAGCACTCTACCAAAAAACTAAAACTACAATTTAGCTAAAATCAGGAGTAAATTTTCCATCTACATGGCTGAACAGTAGAAATAAAACAAAAGTCTGGTCATTTCTAGAAAAACCAACCAGAGCAAAAAAACATTCATAACAATATTGTAAACCCCTCAATGCAAAAATATGTAATATTACAATGGATAGCTGTAAATAGGCCATCAAAGAATCATAAAAACTTTGCCAATCTGCCCAACAGTTAGAGACATCATCAAACACAGAAACTTAAAACCTTTGATATGATCCAAATGTGACTGTTCAAAATAAGTGACCGACCATTGGTTAAGCTGACTTCTTCCCTTAAATAGAAAGTTAAATACAGTGTTAAAATTAATGTTCCATTAAAGGGTATGTGATGGTATATTACACTCCAATATGTTCTCCTGGCTAAGAAGGTAACCATGTGGCATATCATCCCTCCTTGCATGATGAAAGCTAGAACTTATGTTAAATCTCCAGCCACTATTTCTGCCAAAATTTATTTGTTCTTTCAATGCTGAGACTTTGGCACCAGACAAAAGTGTATTCTGACTTCCTCCCAGGCTAAATGAGAATCTTCATCCACTGCTTCGTTTGCCCCAATTCTCACATGAGGCACCCAGCAGAATCTTTAAAGCAGCTGACTGAATCGCAGCGTACAATATACTTTGTAATAAGACTTTCAGATGCAAGAGCAACTTCAATATGATGTAGCACTGCACTGTACAAACACTGCAATTACTATCAAGTTTGTGGCTGTAAGTCACTCAAGTGAATACTACAGAGCATTCCTCACTATTTTTATTTGAATTGCAATAGAATATATGTGCTGGTCGCAATCTCCTTATACACCTACTTTCTAATTTCACAATATTTTTTAAAATCTTTATGTGCCAAACGCAGCATCAAATATAAGGTAGTTTCTCTGTCAGTATGACAACTTTGGCACTAATTGATTGAAGGTCAGATTGAGATTTGTCGACATCACAACACATGTACCACAGTCTCTCTGCAAGTGGTATCTGGTTGTTCTTCCAGTTATCTCCATGAATTTTCAATTTCCAACTCCAACTCTGTTCAGTACTTCAATATGGGCCATGGTTGTTCAGAAGCAGGTGGTAGACCCTCTTCTCGTTTGATCCGGTCGATGTCATGCTGCACTCTTCCCCCAGACCGATAATCTTTCATTGCTGCTTGTTCCTTTCAGTGGCACTGAAACTTGATTGGGACTTCAGTATCAATGGTGCTGGCATGTAGCTATGTAGGGGGTGTCACAAATCTCCTCCCACGCCGAGCCTTGCCATGTTAACAACTTCCCGGTGTATGTCTCCAGGGTCTATACCTTTATTACAGGTGACAATCTGAAGCAGCCTGTGATAAGCTAGCATGTTCTGTGGAGTGCAACATATGTAACCTTGGCATGACTCGACAAGCAAGATTCCTCCACAAATGCTGTTATATTTTGTGATTTCCAGCATCCCCAGCTAACACAAGATAAAATTGCCTTATGGCCAAACCTTACACCATAACACCTGGTACAACATCTTATTATTTTTTTTTAAATACTAAATACCTTGAAAGCAATATCATCACTGACCAATTTTCTCTTCACAAATTTTGATAAATTCTTTTAGTTTTTTTCAGTAAATTATCCAGCTCTTCCCTGGATAAATTATTAGTCCTTACCTATAAACAAATTTTCCCATATTCCTATCAACTGAAACTGTCAGCTTTGATAGCATGCACTGTATATACTGGCATATAAGCATATGCCGATTAAAAACTTCACTAAATACAATAAATAAAACATTGCCAACAGCAAACAGTTTGGGGTCTAAACTGATTCTGGACATCAATGCCAGGAAGGCCTGAACTCTTGGGACGAACAGTATGGCATCTGACTACCACAGAGCTCCTTAAGTTGTTAGTTTATCTTTTCGTCACCTGAAGTGCCACCAAGTAAAGTGTGGTATTTCTAACTTCTGGTTGAGCACCGTTTTAATTTGCGATGCAGTCTGTGTACAACAATTTAACAGTGAAAAAGCTGAACAAGTTACTTTTTAAAGACGAAGCACGTAATCTGACAAAGCGTACTAAGCAAGAATTGATTAAGAAGAAAGAATTCACATCATCAAAGCCAATTAAGCCTTGAAGGTAGTATTTAATTTGGGCCCCTTCCCGGCATTTTGCTTCTCATTTTGAACTGCTTGAAATGATTTTAAACTATAAATTTAAAAATTTTAGGACGAACTTGTTTTAGCACTGTTTTTAGAAGAGTTTTTGGGTTGCATTTACAAGTTGTGTAGGATAGAAGAACATGTGAATATCAAACATTCTTTGAAGTTGAGTTTATTCTTATGTGTGCTAATTTCCCAAGATGGTTAACAAGTTGTGTGCTGACCATAAAAATAAATTTTTGATCTTTTACACAGATAATACCACCCATTAATTTTTTTATTTCTCTTGATGAATTTAAAAGATTGGTCCACGTTGCTCATCATACACAAAAAGTGGGGTGACTGATGACAAAATTTAGACTTGTAACTCCTTAAGGTTTTAAATGCTGGATTTTTTTAACCTTTCTGTAAAATGTTTACATTATGGATTGCTCAACATACCAGAAAAATCTTAACTGCAACATACTTTTGTCTTGGCTAATTCTGTCACAGAAAATAGCGGAAAAAGGTAAAATATCCACAGCATATCAAGGTTATGCTGCCATAATCTGGTCACTACTACAACAAATAAAACGGTTTCTGGCAGAAGCGCAGATGAGGTTGACACAATCACTTCATACTCTTAAGTCAAAGTGTGAAAATCAAGCAACCACTTATCACACACGTCAAGCGATGAATTAAAATCCAATCAGCAAAATGACTACATACTCGGATCCACTTTGAGGTCATTATTCCATGCCGCAGTTAAATAACCCACCGCTTTGGCAGTCTATGTCTGGGAAAAACATAACAGAGACCATTATTTTTCATAAAAATCGCTGAACATCTGTAAATGCAGCAATAAACTGGAATCATTGTGTTTTCAATTAACTACAAGGCTTATGACAGTACTGTAAATGCAGTGCTAGAGCCCAACTGGAAATTGATTATACCACATTTCGGTGGCCATAATTAAGTTACAAAGCTCTACTGGGTAACTGTTGTTAAACATTTTTTTCAACCAATATTTATTTTTTGAAGAACTTTGTTCCTATGAATCTGTGTGCAAATTAACTGAAGTGAATTGCCACGGAGTGCATGCTCCACTGGCCGGTTCCCTAGTTATCTAATTACACATTTCTTAGTACTATCTCATATACTTACTAAGTTTTAAATTCTTTCATCCATCTACTTTTGCCATTTACAAATTTCAATTTTAAATTCTTTCAGTGTTTGGTAAATTATTCATCACCAGCCTTGGTAATTTATTACAATCTTTGACACCTTTACCCACAAAAGAAAAATTTTCCACTCCCTTATGCATGAAATTGAGTGCCAGCTTGTGCCTATGGTCATCTTTTCCCTTCCATGCACTACAACTCATTCTTCGATCAATATCCTTCCAAGCACCATCACCAACAGACGCCAACACTTACAGCACCCTCCCCACCCTCCTCCTGTATTTCAAATGACTGCCAATCCAGCTACTTTACTGTATCAGTTATTGACTGTGTCCTGTAATAATTTACACAAACAAATCTTGCTAATCTCCCCTGCATTCCTTCCAAATCCTGTACTTGATACCTGAAATTTGGGTCCCAAACTATACCACCATATATAAGCAATGGTCTGACCAGTTTTGTAATCCATTTCATTGGCATATTCTCTTATTACCCTCTCAAGTAAATGAAGGATTTTGTAACCTTTTCCGAAACCTAGCAAATGTGTACTTTCCAGTCGAGTTTATTACCAAATATTATGCGTAGACATTTACACATCAAGCATTCAACAAGCAATTTTAACCCCTCCATATAATCATAAACTTTAGTTTCTTAAAAAATCTGGACATGTAATAAGCTGATTCTTCTTGGCATCTATCTTCATTCCATGTAGACCTACACATTTAGATTGTCTATCCAGGTCGCCATGCAAATTTTCACAGCCTTCTCCGATTTCGATCCTGGAAACAACCTAAATTCTCTCCTTAAACCAGACAACCATTAATTAGCATGATGAATTACAATGTCCTCAATACATGTCTCTGTGGTACTCCCACCTTCATTTTCACCTCCTTTGATAACACATTTCCTACTACTTTGCTTTATGCTTTTTTTAATAGTTCCTATACAGGAAGTCCCTTTTTCATCCACTCCAACAGTTTTAAAGGTATTTAAAACCATGTTAAAGCTCATTGTCAAATGCTTTAGGTCAGTATTACAATGTAAAATATTTATAAAAGATTTCATCATATTTATTTTATAAAAAAGATATTTTATCAGGCCCATTGCACTACACAAAATTTTTCATCATAGTTCTCTGAAATTAATGAAGTAAAATTGTATGTTTGTGCAGCCTCAGTACCTGCAGTGTGATTTGTTGAGGGGGGGGGAAGGGGGGGGGAATGAAGAGAACGTATTTGGATTAGAATATGGATTGCAAGACTTGATATGAATGGAATTCATCAAAGATTAGTGAAAGAGGTGCAATATGGTAAAAGCTGCAGGTTAGGTCCAATAAATATTCTAACCACAATATTTTCAAAAATTTGTCAGAATTATTACCCCCGAACTTAACGATATACACTATTGGGTGTCGTTCTTTACGGTGTATGTGCTATGGGTTGTACTCAATTGCTGGTGGTGGATCAATACCATTCTGCAGAATGGCACCTGTATTGCTCAGCTATTATTCCAGAAACCTGTTAAGTACCAACTTCTTAATCAGGGTGGCCAAAAGATAATAATTTAAAAATTCCCTGATATTTCCAGGTTTTCCAGAAAAATATGCCATATTTTTCCCTGATTTAGAAAGTTTATTTGCATGATTAAGATATTTAAAGTTTTAATTAGATTTTGATTGTAAATAATTAAATCTGGTATAAAACTCAAAAAATTAGAAAAAGAAACATGTTTAAGAATGTTTATTTGAAAATTTTATAACTAATTTAGTAATTAAAAATGAGTAGCACAAAAATAAGATAATGACTAATATGAACTAGAACAATTTAGTAATCTTTCAATATTTGGTAGATAAAATAATTGAAGATTTTTAAATTGTTCATCAGTAACTTGAATCAGTCAAAAGCTTAGCTTTTTTATGACTTTCATCATTTGCTACACTTTTCTTTCCAAATCTTCTGGTTCAGTTATTGTAGCTTCTTTTGTTCCATCTTCAATTTCTTCTGTTGCCAAGTTAAAACTTACGCGTAAGTTTCCGCGAGTCTACGCAAGATAGCATGAACACAAGTTTGTAGAAACCATGCAATCGTGTAGGCTCACCTTGCGTGGTTGCTTGAGTGTGCCGCTCGCTTTGGCAGCGGTTTATTTGGTGCAAGTCAAAGGCACGAGCACGATGTTTATACTATCGCATCAATTCAGCATTTGAAAGAGCTCTGAATGACACAAAACTTTATAAATCCTACCTATTTAGACCTCTGGTTAGTATTTACATGATCTTACGTATTATTTTCTTCCTGCTTTAATTCGCCTTATAGCATTAATACGAAAAAGTTATAAAGCCGTATAATTATCGCTATTCACATTTTTGCTGGCATTGGTATCTTGAATCTAGGCTTTTGTTTTGATATTATAGGTTCAATTTATCTCAAAAGAAGTTCAAAACCAGGACTTCGAAGATTCTCCACAAATTCAATATTTTTGGAACATCTGTTTTACACTTTGCTTGAAACTGTAAAACTGTTTAGTGAAACATAAAAACATCTTTATAAACTTACTACTCTACGATTGCTGTTTTATTCAGTAAAAAATATAACTTCTGAGTTTACATGTAGTACTATAATTCTGATTTAGATTTCATCCACCTTTTTTTAAAATATAATTTCGAATGCTGAGTTCCAGAGAGAGTTCATTTCAGCGCTCGCGTACGTACATCTCGTCATCCTATCTCGATGAGGCGCAAGACGAGATGCAAGTTGCTAGTGTAAATGTGGCATTTGTTAGCTATTTTATGTCAAAAATATATAAGCCAAATTATTTAATGCAAAAGTTCAATATTAAAATAAATTATCAAAAAATTTCCAAATTTTGGTTTGTTGCAATTAAAATTCCCTGATAATTTTTGAAATTACTTGGATTCCCTGATATTTCCATGATATTTCAAGGTTGCTTTAAATTCCCTGATAATTCCATATTTTCCAGGTTTTCCAGGTCTGTGGCCACCCTGTTAATCCATTACTTTTGTTTTTCACGTCATCGATAGAACAGCCCTTTTTCATAAAAGTAATTAACTTCGCAATCTTTGCCGAAGTGTCCACCTTTTTATTCCTATAGTCTACATCTTTCCGACAGTGCACTTCCTTCTGATCATACTCTGAAAATAAGATTTTCATGGATGCTGCAGTCCTAACTAACTTTGCTTGTGCCATTTTCTTTGTTTACTTTTAAAATCTTTTATAAAATGTCCCATTACACTGTAAAATATTTTATAAAATATCTTTTATCAAAGATCTTTTACAGTGTAATGCCAGCCTTGGAAAGATCTAGCAGTACAGTATCAACCTGGCCTACCATCTCTACCAATTCATCTGAAATATATTGCATATAGCACACCATCTGAGACTCATATGAATATCTTTCCCTAAACCAAGATGTCAATTTGCAAACCAGTTTCTTTCCTCACAAACATTTATTATGTACAGTAATTGCAAATATTCCTTTCGCCATTTTACCAATCACCGATTAAAGACTAATCGGCCTGTAATTTTCAACCCAATTCGTCATCCCCCTTTATGAGCTGACACTACTGTTTTTTTCCAGTCCTCTTATAAGCAGCAGGATTCCAGATCCATTCTAAATGTTTCAAGGTAAGATACAATATCATATACCACTATCTTTAATACATCTGCCATAACAGTGTCCGTAAACCAAGTAGCTCCATTGTGTAGTTGAAACCAATTGCTTCATTCTACATGAAACAAAATTTTCAACACTGGAGGTTTTCTCGGCATTGAATATGAATAAAATCGGGGTAACTTTTCGACTGACTCTTTCAGCTAGTTACCAGAGAGGATTATAGTCAACAAAATTTTCAGTTTGCACCCCAACTTAGCGCAGATATTTCCTCCTCCCCAAAATTGTTTTCCTGGTGACAATAAAATGTCCAGACCTTAGAGTTAGTCTACAACAATATATCACAAAATTATTAAAACTGGAGAGTGGCACTTATGATGGCTCTGCAAGTGGTTTAACTTGCCAACCTTTCACCTCCTTGGCACATTACTCATACTGAAGGTATTGCCCCAATCTGGGTAACTAAATAAGCCAAGATGGACGTTATCCAAAATATAAAATGTTATGTCTTAAGGTGGTCACTGAAGCATGCAAGGTTTCAGTATGGAAAATTTACAGCACTTGAAAATTTCAAGCTAGGTTAAAACATACCAGGAGCCCTTGCCGACCAGGACACTATGGGGATGTACATAAAGATAAACAAATACAAACTTCTTATGTCTAATTAACATCTAGAACATTAGAGGCAAAACGAATTTGGTCATTGCCCTATTATCTTGGCATTCACTTAAAGTGAATCATGAAATGATGGAAAACCGAAATCTGTGTGACCGGATGGGAATTAAAACTCATGTCCTCCAGAATGTCAGGCCCGGCTAAAATATTATACACAACTGCAAAACACACACACATTGAAAATAATGTTGTAATGTCCTGTTAAAAATTAATTGCTTATTTGATAAGTAAACTTTCAATATAAACCAAAGAAATTAGTATTAACATAATGTTAATTTTGGGAAAACTACTGGTTAATTATGTTAAACTTAGTGAAGTTGGTCATTAATTGCTAAAAAATGTTAAAAAAAGGACCATTACCTGCATGCTACTCACCTACAGGCCCTGCGCCTGCAATGGGAGTAGGTGATGATGAAACCATATTTAACCGACCTTGTTCCTTGACGACAGGGTCTGAAAACAAATGCAAGATGATTATGGATCTGAACACAAATCATACTCCAAGTTTCATTATAGTTTAGCTGCACGAAATATTTACACGTCATCTGCAGTCAGTCTTCAACGCACTGTTTAAAACATCACTATCCAGACACTTAAAACTAAATTAACTCCATAGAAGCACCAAAGGCAGAAGCCTTAACAAGAAAGTATGAGTAAGCTAGGATGACATCAGATAATAGGCAACAATAGTTATAGAATGAAGTGTTCTATGCTATTTTCATTTTGATTGCCTCTCCAAGTAATTCTCAAACGCGTATTACCTAATGGTCCCATCTCACTACATTAATATAATTCAAGCATGGACACCAATAATTTGTCAAACAGAAAACTAGATGACTTTCACATGGGAAGATTTGGGAAAATGATTTGAATCTAACAGTCCACTCAATTTCTATGCCTAGCTTCTCCCAACCGATAATACAGCTTCTAAGATGGTGACTCCATTTTGCCAATGTTAACTACATAAAAGACCAGCTCTTGGAATGAAAGCATTTCAGACAGTGGACTGAAATTATATTTTGTTAGAATATGCTATTTGTGCCAGATTCATCATTCAATTTGGTAAGCTTGAAGATAATCCAGCTGCAGGGTTATTAAATTGGTCTGCAACAGGAATCTGTGAATTTGGGACATGAAACAGCAAGAGTTTGTAGACGATATCCAGAAATGGTCTATACACAAGTGACTATTTTACATTTATCGATAAACCTAGAACCCAAAATTCACAATATCAGCATAAAGGGCTTAATATTTTATATATATGATGCAGTATTCTGCATTTAAGCTTGAATACAAAACAGGTTTTCCAAGATTGTTCCTGTGATTTGATTTCCTCAATGTAACATCTTTAATGCAAACCCAAATGATGTAATAACAGCATATTACCTTTAATTATTGATTTCTACACCCAATAATAGCTTGTATGGTGATTATTAAAACATGGATGCATGATTACTTTTGAAACACGTATATAGTGTCAAGGCTGCAACCGCAACACAAACAGAATGGCATTAATGAATGACCTTATTAAGAGTATTATATCATACACGGATACACACGTTTATTAGCGATTAGTTATGCATCATTTCCTAAAGGAAATTGCAGTTAATTCTTTGAGTAAGGGAACTTCCTAGTTTTCAAATCTTTTTTTCCACACCTAGGCTTAGTAATAGGTTTGTATTTCATTCATACAATTAGGCTAAAATTGCAATGAAATATGAAAAATAAAACTTTTACTGTTCATATTTAAATACATAAAAAATTCAATAACATGAAAATGAAAAAGACATTACAGACAAATTACTCATCAAATTAAAGAACTGCAATTATTTACAAGACCTCCTTACCTGCCCTTTTTTAAAGACTCTACAACTCAGCGTTGAGGGCAGACAGGTGAGAAAAGACTGAGGCAAGGAACGGGGAGGAATTCGGACATCGCCTTTAGATGGAACCATTCTGGCATTCACCTAGAGCAATTTCAGGAAACCACGGAAAACCAAAATCTGGATTGCTGGATGGAGATTCAAACCTGCGTCATCTTGATTGAAATTATAATTTCGTTAATCAACACAAAAAAAATTGAAACAACTCTAGCTTCTACTACCCATAGCGTTTTTTCTTTTAATAACTTTAAATACAAGTAGCCTGTAGAAAATTAAACCTCACCATATTGTGAAATACCAAGCATCACTTCCTGAGATAGATTATTATTTTTTTAATAAAACTCGTATTTTCTTGACAAAATTTTGAAACAAGTAACTTCTCAATAAAGTATAAATTAAATATTAATCTTGATGAACCATAGCAGTTAATAAGTGACTTAGTACAATTTTTAGTTACTGGAAAAACATTAGGATACAAAATTCATTTAAAGATATAGATATATATATATATATATATATATACATATTTTAAGAAACCCTATGTCCAAACTGTTAAATAAAACTTACAAAAATATGGGTGCTCCATTGCTTCTCTTGCAGTGAGTCGTTCATAGTGATCATATCGCAACAATTTGTCTAGGAAGTCCAATGCTTCAGGAGACACTAAATGTTGATTTTCACTATGAACAAATCTTTCCCATCTCTTCCGGGAATGCCTACAACACATTTAGACTGCATATAGCACAAAGAGTAGGAGTTAGAAAACTATGTAAACAATAATAGTAGGTTGCATACCTGCCAAGAATATCATGAAACCTAGGATCCAATTCTATGTGATATTTTTCTAAATATTCTGACAATTCTTCAGTTCCAAGAACTTTGGCAATTCGAACGAGTTGGTCATAATTGTCATGTCCATGGAAAAATGGCTCTTTCCTGAAGATCATGCTTGCCAACATGCAGCCCAAGGACCACATATCTAAAGAGTAGTCATACATCTAGAAACATAAAATGAAGCTCCATACACAAATTCATCAGAAGAATATTTTTACAGGAAAACTGCAGTTATATAACAAACCTGATAGTCTACTAGGAGTTCCGGACCTTTGAAATATCGGGAAGCTACTCTAACATTGTACTCTTGTCCTGGGTGGTAAAATTCTGCCAGGCCCCAATCAATAAGTCGTAGCTTACGATTTTCATGATCGATCATGACATTGTGAGGCTTCACATCTCGATGCATGATACCCATACTATGACAGTAGTCAAGAGCCTAGATAAGTAATAAAAAAGATTAAGATACATCAGTGTACTTTAAATTAAAATGACATGGCAGGCAAAGACAAACATGAAAAAGAATACAAGAGTTGCCAAACATATATACATAGATCATCCATCATAAACTAAGCCCTCTTAAACAATTATAGTGCAGTTCTCTCCCGATCTCAATTCCATTAATTAAATACTGCAGCTTTCTAAACGGCTTCCCTGAAATTTGCACCCCAAAATTCTACCCACTGTCCTTTGCCCAAGTTTCAAAGGACCACCCTATCTAAAGAACATCTTAGTCTACAAATACTCAATAAGTTTTTGCAAAACTGCCACATGATTCTTTTCCATGCAACTTACAGCATGCACCCAGCTATCATGACCTACTCCATTCCAACTACAGGGCAAACCTTTCCCATCATTGGACATGCTACTTGCACCACAATGCACATATAAAACTAACCAGCCTCCATTGCACTAGTTCTTACACAGCACTCGTTATCAAACAGCTCTCAATTATAATAAATGGTCACAGGTAAACAGTTTACACATGCTACCTGTATCATCTGGTATGCCAATTTCCATAACATTAACAATCTCAACAACTGTTTTACAGTGAGAACAGTCAAGAGTTATACAAGAAACCAACACTGCATCTGATTATTGTAGATGGGAACTAGCTTCCCAAGGTATGCTAGAAATCAGGTGCCCCTTCATCAACAGTTGTGAAAGGACATAAATCAGAAAATTTACAACCTTACCTGAAAGCCATTTACTTTTCCTTATTCCATTATTCACAAACAATAAATGCAAATTTAAATATTCATTTTGGAACTAAAATAATATAAAGAGCACTTATGAAAAGTTTAAATAGTCTGTTGTGAATAAAGAATGAATTTATAAATATCAAAGTAATAACACTTTGTTACCCTTGTACAATCCCATTACTATGTAGAAACATGAAAATACATTAGGTAAAAACTGTTTCAGGAACGATTTTAATTTACGATAAATCCTTAGATGTAATAATAAATGTAGTAATAAATACAAATTCACAAACATTTTTAAAATAAATTTTCCGTATTGTCACTATGCAAGTAAAATTATTAGTAGTTGCCAAAAATGATCACTGTCGACTATTTTAATTCACTGTCAAGACTTTCCTTGATTTCAGGATCTCTTACATTTACCCATTTAATTTTCTTTAGACATTACATGTTACGAGTTGAAATATTCAAACTAAAATTTCAACCAAGAAATTTGATTATACTTAAGCATACGATACCTATGGGACTACTTTCACTGCATTAAATGGTCAAATCATCGTATCACATTGTTGGATGGGAGATCCCAAAGAACTGTTCAACTATTAAGTGACAGAGTTATTGATCCACTGTGCAATGCGAACCTTGTTGTAGCCAACTAACCTAGCCCGATAATCCTACTGGGTATAGGGGATCTACAGCTTAATGTGGAATCCAAACAGCAGAAACATTCTGGCATACTTCACATCAAACAGTAAGCTGGGCCAGAGTAGGAGGTTGAATTAAGAGTCTTTGAAAATCCCAGCAGAGACCAGGATTGGAACCAAGGATCTTATGGTCTCCAGCCAGACGGCTTAACAACTGAGTCACCAGACCACTATAAAACATTAAAAGTAACAGTGTCATTCATGTCTTATATCTTTAAATGAGCTATTCTTGTATACATTTGGTGTCTAAGACCCAGCTAACGATTTCGATGAAATTTCATATTTAGATAACGTTTTGCTTTTTAAGTTTCTCTAAATAGGTGTTTTCCCTGGAAAATTGTGATAAAACAAAATACGAGCAATTTTTGTATTTGGTATCTCAGAAACAGCTCTAACGCCTTCTTGTAGACATTTCAGGTACCGGAAATCCCACTGATACTTTATCTTTCATTACAACAAAGAACTCTTATATCTTTAAATAAACAATTCTTGTATACTAAGTGACCCATGTGTGATGGAAACAGCTTGGAAGATATCGGCCTTTTTTTTTTTTTAGACATGAATCTAGTAAGAAATACCTGTATTTTGAAGGTTGTACTTCTAACTTTGTAATGTAACATGTAAAACAATTGTATCCTTACATGGTTGTATGGACTGGTCCGTTTGCCAATAAATAATAATAATAACTGACCCATGTGAATATTTCACAGAGTATGGTGGTCAGTCACCGAATATTAATAATGTGGAAATAAGTAAATGCAAGTATATTTATCAATTAAAGGTATTTTATTTTGAAGAGAAGTAATAAATATTGTAAAAAGTCATTATCATTAAATATTACACAATAAATTGTAAAACATTTAAAAAGTAGACACTTAAAAAATAGATATTGGCTTTGTCAGATGTGATTTTTTCAAACTTCTTTCCTTTATTAGCAGTTGTAATATCATTAGGATTCGGATCTTTAGGACCAAAAAAGTAGAGAAATATGCAGGCAAATATGACCTTAAAAATGGGTAAATATGACCTTAAAAATGTGTTAATATGACCTAAAAATGACAAAATATGATCAAAAATTTAAATTTACTATACATCAAAACATGTTCAATTATACAAGATTCATTTTTAGTAGTATCACTTTCATGTAGACAGCATAATTTGCTTCCATGCACTCACTGCACCATCGGGAAATTAAATTTTAAACCTTTTGTTGAAGTCACTTTAATTTCAGGTAATTTACAGAATAGAACTCTTTCACCTCCTCTCTGAATTCCCTAACGTAACTTCGCACTTTCAGAAAATTTTATTTTCGGCATGGCGGTAGGTCTACTCATTGCTGATTTAAAGACTGAGGATATTTTATCGAGGTATTGAATGAAGCGGATCGTCACAGCCATGCTTCTGCAGCATTGTCGAGATTAAAAGGCGGGCGGAACATTACATTCAGAGAGTGAAAATGATGTATAACTTTAATAACTGGTGAATTCCAATCACAATGAAAATTAGTCCCCCCCCCCCTTACCTGTTCAACAGAAGTACAGTTCTGTGAATAATTAACTTAATTTCTTCTCATCTATATCTAGTGAATTCCTGATACTATTACAGAAACTACCAGATTTTTCTCAAAATATGACCATTTGGCACACAATATATTATCAAAATATGACCAAAACTTAAAAAATGCTCTGAACATGCATTTATATGCTATATAAAATACAGTTTTAATTCAATCAGAAACATTGAATCAGTGTTTAATTCAGCATTTCAGCTCAAAAAGAAGGCAGGAAAAAAATATGGCTTGTCCTAAACATCCAAACCCTAGTCATTATCATTTACTTTTTGAACCTATATCTCTAACACAAATAGTATTGAATCTACAAATGCGTGAAAACAGTTTTTGGCGAATACAATCCTGCACTTTGAAGTGTCTAACATGTGCTTTATTAATCATCTTAGCGAAGGTTATTTTTATAGGCAATTGTTTTTATACCATTTGGAAAGACACTGTCGGACCAGGTGCGAGGTTAATGCGAGATACGAGATAGTTTTATCGGAGTGAATAAATTTAGCACTAACGATGTACTCGTCTAGGTGAATTATCAATAATTCAGATTAGCATTAAGATCAATATATAGCATTTTTCTTTAAAAACCATTTATGATTTGGTAACCCAGACGATCTCTGAAATGGTTCTAGCAATATGGAAGAAATTTCATATGTAGATAACGTTTTTCTTTAAGAAGGGGGGAAAAAAAAGCAAAAAAAAAAAAAAAAAACAACAACAAAAAACGAGTAATTCTTGTATTTGGTATCTCAGAAACTGCTCTAACCTTATCTTGAGGTTTCAGGTACCAGTAAGCATACTGATGTCAGCTAAGAATCTCTCTTGTTAGAGCAAGGAACTGCACATTTCAAAATTCCTAGGAAGCCTTCAAGAAAAATGTTTAACTTTAATCAAACTTCACACAAAATCTTGCACACTGAACAGAAATCTAAAAATGCCGAGTGAAGATCGGATCACCCATATACTTAGACATAAAAAAGAATAATATTTACAACAATTTGAATTAAAAATAAACTTTGTATTTATAATGACGTATGATGACATATGATGACATGTGCCATGTTTGTGTTGTTACTCTGATTGCCTTAAATTAATCCCACCTGTGGACACACTTCAGTTTTACAAAAACTTTCCACATACTAAAAACTGTACCGGATTAATCACGTAGCAGGAGGTAGCAAATAAACTAAGATCTTGTCAAACACCACTATGGGACACTATTCTTTAGAAATAATTATATTTTTTAAGAGTTAGTTCCAACATTTTATAGGAATGCATATCATTAAAATTAAATCTGGAAAAGGGCTGGTCCATCATATCTGCAATCACGATACTGAACAGCACTGTAAAATGATCATAAAACAAGATTTGTACGTTCTTTACGATACTGATGGTAATGATGAAAGGAACTCTATGCATTTGACAGCTTTCAAAAACACAATTTTGAATAGTACCCCTTTAATGTTGCATCAATCATTCATAATTTCATGTAAAAGTTTGGAAGCATCGGAATCAACTTTTTACAATTCAGAAACAAAGGTATAACAAGGCTTTCAACTGTATGCACTGCATTTAAAACCTTTGAAATATTCTTTTGACAACCATTCTTGAATTGGACATTTTATATATTTGCTAATTACAAATGCCTCAACTGGAATGACTTACATATTCAGACAATGTGAAATGATAGAACCATTAACAACTGCTCACAAAATGGCAAGTAGTGGTCTATTAGTTTTAAATTAAATTTGCACATTTTAACTTTAGTTCATAGGCGAGGGAAGGCGGAGGGTGGAAATTCATGGTATAATTTAACTTTCTATATTTGTAAGGACTTTGAACAATCACTGTGCACATATTATGAATGATAATCCGAAGCAAAAACACAGAATTATCCACAATTTTATACACCTAATTTAGACTGGTTTGAAACTAATTTAAAATTTAATTACAGTTGGAGGGCAACAATTTTTAATGAGAAGATTAAAAAGGAGACACAAACCCTGCTAGTTGATCATCAATCTCAACAGTTTCCAGTCACTGGATGGGTCTGCTTCATGCACAAGCCTCTCCATTTCCTTCTATCTTCCCACCAACTCTGTCATGAACTTGTTCCAGTCCTCTCCTCTCTTCCGTACACACTCGTCTCAGCCATCCATCTCTTGGTCTTCCTCTGGGTCGTTTACCATGCATCTTAATTTCATCAATTTTTCTTGTGATTCTTTGAACCTCCATTCTATACCATTTCAGTCTGGTCTCTACCGTTCCCTGTAGGGTTCCTCTTTTATGGTGCACCTAATAACTTCCATTTCTTATCCTGTCCATTTCAGTAACTCCCATTCTACCTCTTAAAAACTTCATTTTGCTTGTTTGTACCCTGCTGATGTCCTGCTTCTTCATTGTCCAGGTTTCAGCAGTATATGTCAAAATAGGCACATAGTATGTGTGATAAATTACTATCTTGCTTCTCTGTGGCACATCTTTATTCCATATCGGGCTTCTTATGCTCCTTAGAAACGCCTCTGCTCGGCTTCCTCTTTCACTTATCTCGCCATAATTTCCTCCACATTCCTCTAATACACTCCCCAAGTACTTGAACCTGCTTACCTTCTATAGTTGTTCACCTGCCATTACAATTCGCTGGGTTATCTTATTCTTCTTACTGGTTATTGCCGTGTACTCGCATTTCTTTATATTAAATTAAAGGGCATATTCCTCCACACTGTCTATCCATACATCCAACTGCCACTGCACTTCATCACCTCCCCAGATCATCAGATCGTCCGCAAAAGCCATCACCATGTTTTCCTCTCCTATCCTCACTGTCACCTTCTGCATTATATCATCCAATAAAGAATAGTGGTGAGAAGACACTTCGTTTTAGTCAATTCCTTTGTTTCAGCCAGTATGTTCTTTCTTCACCTATTTTTACATAGCTCATACTCCCTAGGTACAATTCTGTCACTCTCCTGATGGTTTCTTTGTGAACTCCTCTGTTCTCCAAGGCCTTCCATACCTGTGTACACAATAATATGCTTTCTCAATATCAAGAAATACCAACAGTAGATCCATTCCATAGTCATAATGTTTTTCCTATAGCTGTCTCATAGCAAATATCAGGTCTAGCCCTACTGCTCTTCCCTTAGTTCTTTCTCCACCCTTTCACAAATCCTTTTTTCAATGATCTTCTCATATACTTTAGCGCAGTGGCACATCAGCGTAATCCCTCTATAGTTTTTAAACTCCTTCCTGCTCCCTTTTTTTAATACAAGAATAATTATTATTTTTTTCCAGTCTTCAAGAGTTGCAGCCTGATTCCATACCTTGCTCATCACAAAGTATAGCCACTGTTTTCCTACTACTCCTGCTGTCCTTATTTCCATGCTCAATTCGATGCTTGGTGCCTTTCCACCCTTCATCTTACCCAGAGCTAAACCACTTCTTCCAAAGTTAAATCCTCTTCTTTCTCTCCTACATGGTTGTTATTCTCCTAAAGAACTGTATCAGTCTGTGACCAACCTGGGTTCAGTAAGGCTTCAAAATGCTCCTTCCAAGTAATTTTTTAGTCTTTCTGAGATGTTTATTTTGATTACATCTTTATCCAGCATGTTGACATTTTCAATCAGTTCCTTCCTCTTCCTTTTTACCATTCCATATAGTACTTTCTTATTTCCTTTGCTATTTTCTTCCTTCATGTTGGTCCATTTCTCTAGCCACTTCCTCCTTCCCACCATTACTATTTTTTTTTTTTTTTTGCCACCTTTTCTTCACATTTTCGTCCCTTGTCTCCTGTGTCCTCTGCTTGGACCATTCACTAAAGGTCTTGTTCTTGCAGGGCCCGCTCTAGCGGTATTGCCGCCCCGGACAAACAGACAAATTGCCGCCCCTTAAGATTATGTAGAATTACAATATATATTTCTTTAAAAAATAATTAATTTTTAATCGAATAAAACATTTAATTTTAATAAAATCATATATTAATAAATAAACTTATTGAATTTTGATCTAGTGGCACAAAATAGAGAAATTAATTATGAAATATCTTTATGTAGCCACAAATTAACCATATTTTTACGTTTGTAAATGCTATTACAGATGGATATTATCACACAAACAATCTAAATGCCATTATTTTGAAAATAAAACGAAATTACATCAAATACGCTAAAATCACAAAAAAAACTTTTTTTCTTACTTTCAGGTTGCGAATTTTTTATTACATCATAAAATTTACTTCATCAGCAATTTCATATTCAATTGCCAAAATGGCTAAATCATTAAATTATCAATTTCTTGGTTTTCGTAAATGCTTAGCAAGGCGTCGTATACATCTCCCAAATGAAATTTTTAAGGTTTTAATGCCTCTATCCTCTCTCCCATCTAGGGTCACTCCATGTTTTCAAAGTTGAACCTTGAACATGCTTTAATAGCATTGCCCATCGAAAAGTAGATGCCAAAAAGAATAAATATATTTTTGGACCATGTTGAAGAAATTAGCGGCTTTCAAGGATGTTTTTGCCATTAATAACAAGATTGAGAGAATGGCTACTACACGGAACATTGAATGCTCGCGAATTATATTGTTTAATTCTAAATTGCACTCCTGCTTTATTGCGCCTCATATTGGACCCGTTGTCAGTCCCTGTCCTCTGATATCCTGCAAATTTAAACACAAGTCATTAAGTTCTCCAACTATAATGTCAGACATTTGTTTTACTGTGAATCTTCTGACTGGTAAGAAGCCTTAAAAGCTTTCATTAATTTTAATCTCAACATCAGGATTAAATTTATTGGTTGAAACATATCTGATTACAAGAGTAATTTGCTGTATCTTACTAAAGTCAGGAGTACAGTTTAAAATTATGGAAAAATATTTGAATTTTTTTATTTCCTTAATAACATGAGACTTTACACTTTGATGCAGCAGATCTAATATCCCGGTTTGTATATTTTCCACAAGACATTGAGCTTTAGTCTCTACTTTTTAGAGCACTCAACGGACGTGCTCTTCCATAATGGGATCGTATTCAGACAGTAACTCAACTATTTTTCAGCAATTACCGGTATTATGCTCAAACAACTAGTCGCTTGTACCTTGAAAAACCAGTCAACTTTTACCAAGCATTTTGGTAATTGCAACGATTCTTAGAAGCACCTCATTCCAATGATTTATTTCGGCATTAATAACTCTTTGAGTGGCAGCATGTACAGTTTTACAACAATTTAATCTTTTTTGCCTGAGTATGATTTTTCGAAATTTCATGCTCTTTTTAAGTTTCGTCGAGGTGCTTCCAATTTTTAAAACCCTCCTTTGAGAGAGAACTAACTAAACAACTGAAAATTTTGCAACAGAAGCAGTAAACGCAGTAGCTAATCTAGGAATATTTGCTCTGCGTTGCTAAAAATTCGTGCATAATATTCTGCGCTAAAACGTCGATCTGTGTCATTGGAAGGAAATGTAATTATGCAATAGTTTAGGAGGACCTTGCCTTACTAAAAAGCTTCTTACGGTGTCTCATAAAATTCTTGGCCACAAAGTTTTAGAACGCCTTCTGCGAGTCTCACGTTGGTGTCAGTTCCAGTTGGTTTACAAACTTCGTTCATTTGTTCGCTATTATTCTCTGATGATTCTATACTTCATTCGTATCCCGACCTGATATTGGATTCTAAGATTTGTTTTGGTAAAACCCTGAATACAGTAAATTTTTTTAACGCGCCAGATTGATTCTGCCTTTACGCTTCCTTTACCAAACTTCTTTTTTTGTACTGGTAACCAGAAAGTTTTCTTTGACCGTCAGACATTTTGAAAGAGGCACACACGTAACTCAAACAATGTACACTATAAAATAATACAAAAAGTAAATATTTATCCTTGCTCTAAATAAGCTAAAACCATAACTAAGATATTATTCTCAGTCGATATAAAAAAATATTTATGCACAACACAAAATATTTTTCATACCCTGTGAACATAAAGAAAGTCTAGTGTTACTACACAGTCAAAGCTTATTCGCGGATGATACTATCCGTAAATTTGCTGCAAATACAAAAACCGTGTATACAGAATGGCAATTTCTATAGGTTTGAACGGAATAGGTTCCAAGTTGACAGACAAAAAAATGATGTTGTGGAGTGATTGTCGCGCAATGCACTTATTAAACCAACTGACAAAGTTATTCACATTCACTAAAATAGTTAATGAATTTCTTTTTGTTGAGACGATTTACAAATGCAGCAATTGGAGTATCTGTAAACCGCATTCGTATATATAATAAACATCATGGATTATTATATTTTAGCAGTTAGCATTCGAAATTAAATATACTAATGGTATGTGGAGTAACTAATCGGTAATCAGCAGCTGGTAATATTATTTATTTATTAATGATTGTAACTACTGCCCCACACCCACTAAACTACAGTATTTTCACAAGCGATCAAAGCTAGCGTATGTGGTTCAAGTTTACGTCGTGATACACGACGATGATAATTTAGGATAAAATTGATTGTATCAATGCGCGTGTGATTGAGGCTTTGAATTTGTAGCGCCAATATTAGCGGAGATTGTGGTTAGGTTGAGATTCAGCCTGCACCAATATGAAAACTGAAACTTTTTGTCACAGCCAATGGCACGAGGAATTTAGTTACGAGAAACAAAATTCATGAGCACTATGTCACGTTGTGATGTCATGTATCGCGACGTAAACTACTCCCGCGTATGTAATTTAACCCAAACAACCAAAACACTTACAATGCCTGTATCTAATTTGTACAACAAATCTGTGAGGCTCAGATTATGAGAAGAAATTATTATGCAAATTATTCCACTTCGATTTCCAATAACTAAGATCCATATTGATTTGGTTCATCAATTCAATAAAATAAATACTCAGCATCTTCCGCCAAGCACTATCGATTCCATGTATTAGAGCCTAGCTGCAATTGCGAAAAACACACCTTTTCACCGCGTCTAGTAACTTGTGGGCAGTATAACGTCGGAATCAGTGCAGGTAGCCGAGGGCAGGTGTAACAGCCCCCACCTACTGGGCTTCTGTTTTGTGCTTTTGTCGTTGTGCGCCTATGTCGTATATCCAACTAAATAACAGTTTAATCATAGATGTACTTACCTTTAGAAATTATGAAATCCTGAAGTAAATTTTATGAACTACCACTTATCACTACGCTGTTGTGTAATGAAACCACTTTTTGTAATTAGCAATAATAAGCAAATTGATACAACAACGCGTTCTACTCGCGTGCAAAGGCGCAATTCACACAGAAGAGACGTGGCGCGGACTTCGGGCTGAGACATGGCGCGGACGCTGCGCATTTTGAAGTTGCTCCTATGACGGAATTCACACAGAGGCGGCGAGGCAACGACGCGCCCCTTTGAGGTCCGCGCCCCGTCTCTTCGAAGTCTCTAGGGGCGTACCCAAATAGCTAAGAACTGTAAGTTTTTAACGAACGAAAAAAATCGATATGTGGATTTTTTTTATTAATTGGGTATTTAACCCATTAATATTATTAATATTTTTGTCACACTTACAGCCGAAATGGCGCCCCTAAATTTTAGCGCCCCGGGCAAATGCCCGGTTTGCCCCCCCCTAGAGCAGGCCCTGGTTCTTGAGTTCCACTGCTTGTTTTACTCTATCATTCCACCATGCAATTTCTTTCCACCTTTTGTTGTTATGTCTTTCCACACACTCTTTCTGCTGCTAGAACTAAAATTTTAGAATATTTCCACTCCTCTTCCTCTGTGGATATCTTACTCCTTACTATTCTCCGGTACTCCTCTTCATTATTACTCCCAATTTCCATATCCTTAATCTCCTGTCCTGTCTTCCCGATTTTCACTTATCTGCCAAAATCCTTAGCTGCATTACCAATAGCCAGTGATCACTATCTAATGCCTCTGATGGTATTACCTTTACATCTGCCACACTCCTATTCAGTTCCCCATTAAATAACATGTAGTCTACAACTGACTTCCCCTGCCAATCGCAACTATACCAACTCACCTTGTGGCCCTCTTGCTTTTTGTACCATCATCAAGGGTTTTCTGCTATTCAGCAGGTAAACGCATAGTGACAGCCCTCCACGCATCTCTGTTCCACCACTTTCTCAGTCTCTACATATTTTCCATTTATCATTATATCGTCAATCATTTTCTTCCTTCACCGACCTCTTCTTTTCCCTCCGCTTACAATCCCTTCCAGAGCCGTTTTAAGCAGGCACTCATTCCTTAGCACATGACTAATCCCATTCCTTTTTCTGTTCTTTATTGTTTTTATGAGTGACCTTTGCTCTCCTACTCGTTCCAGCACTTCATCATTCCTTACTTTGTCTTTCCAACTTATTTTCTGCATCCTTGTGCATATCCATATTTCGAAAGCTTCCAACCTCTTTAGATCCTCTCTGTGGTGTCCATGTTCCTGCTCCAGGAATTGTAGCATGAATTTCATATTTTCAGTCCATTTTGTTTGCAGAAATCCAGTAGCCTTTCCCCTTCATTTCTGCCACCCTATTACTTACTCATATCCCTGCCTTTCTGTGCTTACACGAACATTCAGGTCTCCCATAGTTATAACATTTTGCCCATTTAACGGTCTCTACAACTCCTTCACTTGGATTGGACAGCCCATGTATGCTAGTTGATATAAAATATAATTAGACTTTTGATTAACTCAAATCTAAGGTTGCAACAAACGTTAACTTTTTTTGCAGTACAGTAGCAATCACAAATTTATCCACATAACTGATCCTTTTGCAACCATTATCATTCAATATTATACACACTTCCCTCACACCTCTCACAGATTCTACATTAAAACAAAACCAATTCCAATAATTATCAGTGCAAAAACAAGATCGTACTTTAATAAATATAAAATTATCAACAAGTTGTGAAGTTGCAAGCTTCCGCCACCTTTTTTGTTAATAAATCAGTTTTTTTGCATTAAGATTTCAGCTGTCAAGCAGCAGCCTTCATCAAAGTTACCATGTTCTGTTTACTTGTTTATTAGCATAGAAAACCAAGTATAATATGGCCTTATGGTATGGAGAATCTGCAGGAGTTATCACACCATCTGAACAGTGCCCACCTCAGAGTACAATTCACCACGCAAGTGAAAAAATAGACAGTCAGAATTTTTGAATGCCCTGATAAAAAGGGTTGTTATTTAATTCCAAAATATTAAAATAACATTTACTAGTAATTAAATATATTATTGGTAAGCAACTGACTAAAATTTTCCGCATTAGGACTTGACCCTTTAAATGACTGTAGGCTTAATTTTGAAATTCACATGCACACGTTAATATTTATTATTTCAAAGTACTTATCATGGTGGCAAATGATGTGAATTATAGTAATAAGGGGTGAATATTGTGGAGAGCAAAAATCTGAACTGAAAGGGGCTCTTTCCTGGTGTTGGCTATTTTGTTTCAGGTACAGGAAATTTTCAGAGCAGGAAGAAAACGGCAGAAACATTGATTGAATGATTGGGGCTCAACCTAAAGGCAGAGAGGAGAAACTGTGGGTTCTGTGGAGAGGATGAAAAGGATGGCTGGGAGCTGGAACAGATTGTATGGGAAACAGAATTAATACAGTGAAGGTGCAAGACACTTAAGAAATTATGGGGAAACTTTACCAGAGCAAGGAGGGGAAGAGCCTCATGCAGATGTCATAAGCAAGGTGCAGCAATTATTTAGAAGTATAGAATGAAAAAATAAGATAACCGCTCTGGTGCTAATGCAGAAGCCATGGGAGAAGTGTAGACCCTCTTCTACTGGATTACTTGGATCTAGGCTACCAGGCAAGATGTTTTTTCAAATCTTGTGCTACATTAGGTCAGGTAATAGAGGACAGTTTCGATACAAATGTAGGTTATAGAGGGGGATCCGAGGATAATGGAAGAGACCTAACATACCCAAGTAGAGCTAATGCAGAACTTGAATCTGCCATGACCAGCCACAACTGAACCACAAAGATGAACATGAGATGAAGGAGCAGCTTGGGAAAGGCATTAATTATGTCATGTGATGGAGGATGTGCCCGTGGACATCATTAATAGGCGAGTTATCACTACGCATGGCTTATATTTAAACAGAAGGGATACTCTGAGCTGTCAGCTAAAGCTTAAAGGGCCACTTTCAGTTATGATGGGATTGGGACTGTGCCTTTGTTAGGTTACGAATTGCTGGCGACGGGATAAAAATTGACCATTGAAAGGAACTGAAAGTAGATGCACAACCAGGAAAAATCAAATTCTCAAGTTGAATCTGGTGAAATATTAAAAGATGGTGTCACAACTGGGAAAATGAACGATAAGCTGAAAATAGTACAAAGCACACGGCATAATATTGATGTTTGCTTCAATTGTTTGACAGAATTCTAATTTAAGCTCTTTCAATAATGTGCAGTCAACACCAGATATGCAATTAAATCAAAACATGACGCTGCTGTGGAGGAAAGACCAGTGATGCCCTGGACAAGTGAACAACACACTGGAAATTTTGAACAGTAACAATTTTAATGAGGACAGTGGAACAATACTCCATGACACTTGTCACTCTTTGTTGAGAAAGAAGCAAACAAAACAACAACTCTGAAGAAGGTTGCAGTACGATAACTTAACCTTTGTAAAACAAAGAAAACTGCTGCTTTACCCCGTAATCTAAACGATTAAGGTAAGCACATTTACTAACATTTCTTTAAATGGAGATAACTGTACAGAAGTAAAGAAAAGTTGTTGTGGCTGTAAATTTAAATTTGATTAATAATTTTATACATCTTGCAAGGTTAACACCATGTAACGGGACAGTGAAATATTTGGTGGTCCTAGGTCACAGATTATTGAATTATATTGAGTGGCTGCAAAAATTTATGTTGTACAAGTTTGAAGTAAAACATATACAAAAATTAGTACAAAAGCCGGTTTAGAATCTTCGGAAAAAAAGGAAAGAGAAAAAGGAGAAAGTTGGTCGTGATATCACCTCCTTCATAAATGCTGAGTGGTGGTTGTATTGTGCACGAGTGTATGATCTAAATTAATACATTGTCGCCTAATGAAATAAACCTGCCATCTCAAAAATGTACAAAGTCCAATTAAATTTTTCAATAAATTACAACTGCTCATTATTTCATTACTACAAGTCGTCGGATTGAAATTTTACCATAAGTGTTGACATGCGTATGGCATCCCAACTACTGACCGCACGTGGCACTTTAAACTGTTATAGATGTGTACTACTTAGACATCATTCAAAAATGTGTATATTAGTTTTTAGAATACAAGCTGAATATTTGATGTCAAAAAGTATGAGTATGTAATACATTTCACTTACAGCCTAGCATTTCATTGGTGATCAGAGGGATATCCAACAAGTTACTTATTTCCTACTGACAATTATATCGCTTGACATATCAGTAAAAAATATAGGACGATTTAATTTATTTTAATACGTATCTCAGTTAGCACTTATTTAGGCTATTTTTGTGATATAAAATTTGACATTTTTGGATTTCAAAATTAATATAGACAAGGGGACAAAGGCAAAAGATAGTTATATAGGTTTGAACAGTGATGTAACGATGATGCTGGAGCAGTTACCCCTGTCTGCTGGAAGAATAACAATATTTTCATCTTTTTACAGCTCACGAATCGCACGCCTCTCTTCAAATGTTTGATTTAGGTAGTTTACCCTTCCAAAGTACTCTTCATGTTTCACATCTTATCTCCTCCATTTCTTCCACAGGCAGCATGTGAACTGCACTTTCCATACCACTGATAATCACTCGTTAAGGCACAGATTTAGCTATCAGAGCAAAATTGAGGTCCCTCAATTAAAACAGATGTCACAGCGGGGTCAAGTTCTCCGAGAGGTTGACTATAGTTCACGTCAAACTTACCTTCCAGCAGGCAAGGGTAACTGCAAGGTGGTTTTAAGTTTACTAACATACTAAAATGATGCAGCTTTTGGAGGACCAAGCATACAAGAAGATTAATTGAGACCCTACGTCTGAGCTGACCAACTTGACTTCGAAGATGACCCACTCATTAGAACTACCGAAGATGTGAAGAGACAGCTCCAACCCCTTGCTCCTGTTCCTTCTAGGTTGTATAGGGTACCTAAAGCATATAAAGTTGGAGCTGTGTTAGCACATAAGGCTATCAATTTCACCTGACTAAATACCTCATAGATATTCTTAACCGGTTAGTGGTGAAGGGTCATTGACAGGTTCAAATCTTCAGTGACTTTATGGAAATCTTAGCCAACATAAAGTTAGATCCAGGTAATTTAATGGTGTGCTTTGACATAGTGTTCCTTTCTACTCGTGTTTTGCTTGGTCACATTCCTTAGAACTTTTAAGGAGGTGTTTTGATCAGAAAATGATATGTTCCATCATGTTTTGACAATCACTTATTTTTGTATTATCTTGGTTCTCCGGGTGGAGCCGCGTCGATATATTTAAACCCAACGTTTCTGCCATTGTGATGTGGCCTTCTTCCTCTGGCTGCTACATATTGGCTAATACCACACGTTACCCGACAATTTGTATTGTATTACTCTTGTCTTACCAGTTTTGTCAACTTCACATACACTTTTCCTTGAATACTAATGCCTAAGGAGTGTGTTAATCACATTTTCATCCCAAAGTAACAATTTTTTCTACTGGCTGAACTTTGGACAGCACCCTGACAACAATTTTTTTTTAATTCAGTAATATTGATGTTTGTGTTACATACACATGCGGTCAAATAGTAAACGATCATTACATTATAACTGCTAATATTTTCGAAGAAGTTTTGTAGAGTAAAGAATCACTTGTGACAAAGCCAATTTTTAAATATCTTCTTTTTAAATGTTTTAAATGGGTCAGCAGCTAGTTAGTCAAAGCTAATAGTAGTTTACAACAACCAAAGACAAAACAGACACAACATGGCATACTTTTTTTAAGTTTGAAAAAAAAAATTGCGTTTGACAATGCCTATCTACTTTTTAAATGTTTTACAACTAAGCTGGTAGTATATAATACAATTCATTAATATTGATGTTTGATAAACGGTCAATATTATTTTCAAGTAAAGTATCACTTCTGAAAAAGCCAATTTTTAAAAATCTCATTTTTTAATATTTTTCAATAAAACATGTAGTGCTAGTATTCCTCCGAAGAAATACATGCAACAAATGTTCGTTTAAATATACGAGTTCCTTGAAACAAAAGAGAAAATATTAGTAGGCTTCCTGGGTCCTGAATCATCTACGAGATGGCGTTAGAACTGCTTGAGATACAGAGAGCAACAATTGTTTGTATTTTGTAAAATTGAGTTTTTGCAGGGAAGACAACTTTTTATATAATCTTAAGCAAAATTTTATCTAAATATCAAATTTCATCCAAATATATCTTATATCTTTAAACGAGCAATTCTTGTATAAATATATTTTGTATCTCGGAAATGCCTCTAACAATTTGGATGAAATTTCATATTTAGATAATGTTTTGTTTATTAAGCTTGCCTAAATAGGTGTCTTCCCCCCCCCCCCCAAAACATGATTTTACAACAAAAAATTAGCAATTATTGTATTTCGTATCTCAGAAATGGCACTATTGCCATCTCGTAGAAGTTTCAGGTACCAGTGAGCTGGGCTGATTTTAGTTTTCTTTGGTAACAGCAATGCACTCTTCCATCTTCAAAGGAATAATTTTTGTGCACTAGCTGACCCGTGCAAGTAGTATTGTGGCCAGTTACTGAAAGGTAATATCAATGTGTAAATACGTAAATGCAAGTGTTTATTAATGAAAGGTATTTTATTTTGAAGAGTAGTTTTAAATATCACTTTTACTGTAAAAAGTCGTTATCATTAAATACTACCCGTTTAACTGAAAAACATTTATTTAAAAGGTAGATGTTTAAAAAATATCGGCTTTGTCAGGTGTCCTTTTTTCAATCTTCTTTAGTTTACAAAATTTCTTTGAAAACAATATTAGCAGTTATAATGTTATCATCATTGACTTTTTTGTCGCATTTTATATCTTTAAATGTGCAATTCTTGTATACATATATTTTGGATCTCGGGAACGGCGCAAACGATTTGGACGAAATTTCATATTTAGATAACTTTTTGACTTTTAAGATTATCTAAACAGTGTTCCACACTGAAAAAATTTTTAAAAAAATTACAAAATACGAACAACTTTTGCTCTTGGTATCTCAAAAATGGCTGACAACGGCTCTAATGCCATCTCGTAAATGACTAAGGTACCAGGAAGCTAAATAATATTTTTTTTATTTGGTTTCAAGGAACTTATATATTTAAATGAATAATTCTTGTATGCTAGCTGACTCGAGGGAATACTAGTGCTGAATGTTTAAAAAGTAGCTTTTTCAGAAGTGATAGATGAATTTTTAAGATTTGTATTTAACCATATGAACTTACGGTGGGGCGTTCTGTGTTTGGGATTCTACGTTAAATTGTAGGTCCCAGAGAAAAGGAACTGACATTTCTACCTCTAATAGAATTGCTTAATATACTTCCTTCTATCCAATCTAATAATATTGTATGAGCAACTATTGAAAATAGATAAAATGGGGGCTGTACCACTTTCGGAACCTCGGCGAAATTAATAGTAACCTGTTGAAATTTGGTTTAATTGCTTCGTCAACATGTCCTCTTCACATTTTGCGCTCTTGCTTTGCGGAAAAGTCGCTAGAAAAATTAAAAATGCCAAAATTTGAGGCTGAGCAACTGCGAAATTCAAGCAGCACTGCAAAAATAACAAAAAAAAAAAAAAAAAAATTATTGGCACAGGGATCATATCAACCTAAACAGTTTCGTTTCGTCATAGATTTCGTGGTTAGGTTGAAATATAGCCTGGACCAAGAGAAAAATTTTACGCAATTTTGCGTTCTGCGGCGTACATAGGAAATGGAGTATTTGTTTACAATGGAAGCAGTCTCTGTCGTTTCTATATAAGATGGCGGGCATCACCATATTACAACTCTGATAAAAATTGTCTATTTGTCAATTAAATGCGACTTTTTCCAACGGAGAAAAGTTAAAATGGCAAGAAAACATTACAATAAAAGAGTAAATCAACATTTTAAGAGACTATCACTGATTTTTCAACGCTGACGGCATCCAACGGCTGTGCTAAACTGTCATATTTCGGCATATTAAATTTCTGGCAAGTTTTCCGCAAAGCAAGAGCGCAAAATGCAAAGAGGACATAATGACAAAGTAATTAAAACAAATTTCAACAGGTTACTACAAATTTCGCGTCTGTTCCGAAGGTGGTGCAGTCCCCGATAAAATGAATTTCTCACAAACGTCTCTAAGGATTTTGATGAAATCTTGCATACTAAACAAAAATTGAAAGATGCTGAGCGAAGATTGGTCACCCAGGTACTATATATTTATATAAAATAATTGCTTATTTAAAGATACAAGATTAATACTAGAAAAACCGAAAGAAAATTTTTTGAACTGAAAAACAATGGAAAAAAAATCTGTTCAGAAAGGGTTAAGTGAACTACATAATTCCACAAAAATGGTCGAAGTATCTGCTCTTATTTCTTATCCATGAGAACATTGCACAGTATATCGTTTGAATTTATAGTAGAACTAGACAACCCGTGCAAAAATTTCGCGAATAAAATGCGATGAATAGTGAGGTTGAATGCTTGTAATATAATGAAAAGCAAAGCCGTACTTCTGTAGCGATTTTTTTTTTTTTTTGGTTAGTGTAATAGGTATGCAGCAAAATACTCACAACATATTACGAAACTGTAAGGAAAATTTAAAACACTCTGTATTTATGACTAACTGTTACTGACCTTAACAGAATAAAACCAACCTTAACAAAATGCACACAACATATCAACATCTCTGAAATATTTGTTGCTGTGCGAATAAAATGTTTACATTGGAATCGTATAACAAAACGACAATTTCCGTAACAGAAAAAAAAAAAATCCGAAAAGCTACATATTGAATTAAAAAAAAAAAAAAGTTTATCAACATCTCTGATATCCGCTGCTGCAATCTAGGGACTGGGCTCTGAACAGTCTCGTACGCGCTACCTCTTTAAGCATCAAATTCTGAAAAATTCTTTCTTAATTTATGATTTTACCTAGCTGGAAACCTTAATTTTTAGAACGATATGTCATTTATCGATTTCGGCTAGGTATCGAAGAAGATAAATAGCTAGTAATAAAATATTAAAAGAAGTTTTATGAATAATATTGATACTTTTGCCCTTTAAGGGTCGAATTCCAAAAAATTCCTTTTATAAAATATGGTGTGATCAAAGCAGCCACCCTGGTCTTTAAAATGATACCTCATTTATCAATTTCGGTTAGTTATAAAGCAAGGTAAAAAAAAAAAAAAAAGTTTTGAGAAATGATATTTTTGCTCCTTAAGAGTTGAATTTGGAGAAAGTTTTTTCTTAAATTATGATGTGGCCATAGCGGATAATTTAATGTTTAAATCGATACCTCATTTATTGATTTCGATTAGGTATCAAGGGGTAATAAATGTCTCAAAATGCATTATAGAAAAATTTATACTTTTTCCTTTGAAGGGTTGAATTCCAAAAACATTCTTTTTAAAATATGATGTCACAAAGCTGAGACATTATTCCTCATAATCTTACTTGATTTATTGATTTTGGATGGATATCGAGGGAGATAAATGGCTCGAGACAAAAAACGCATTTTAGAAGAATTGACATTTTTGTCCTTTTAAGGGTCGAATTACGAAAAATTCCTTTCTTAAAATATAATTTTACCACGGCGGAAACCCTATTCTTTAATATGAAAGCTCATTTATCTATATTGGTTAGATATTAAGGGAGATAAATCACTTGACACAAAAAATGCGTTATAGAAAAATTTATTCTTTTTCCTTTGAAGGATTGAATTCCAAAAACATTCTTTCTTAAAATATGATGTCACGAAGCTACGACATTACTCCTCATACTCCTACTTTTTTTTTATAGATTTTGGTTAGATTTCCATGGAGATAAATGGCTCGATATACAAAAAACGCATTTTAGAAAAATTGACATTTTTGCCCTTTAAGGGTCGAATTACGAAAAATTCCTTTCTTAAAATATAATGTTACACGGCGGAGACCTCAGTCTTTAATATGATACCTCATTTATCTATGTCGGTTAGATATTAATGGAGATATATCGCTCGTGACACAAAAACGTATTGCAAAAATATTGATACTTTTGACCTTTAAGGGTCGAATTCCGAAAACTTCATTTCTTAAAATATGATGTGACCAAAGTGGAGACTATAAGCTTTAAAATGACACCTCATTCATTGATTTCGGTTAAGTATGAAGGAAGATACAGGCTTGTGACAAAAAAATACCTTATAGAAATAATATGTATGACATTGTACAGTGTATCATTTGAATTTATAATAGAATAGGCACACTCAACTAATATAAACAAATTTCACCTCTGAAATTGATATAGCAATTCTAATAATCCATCTTATTAATATTCATTTTCAATTAATTAGAAATCATGTTAGCAGAAAGTTGCCATTTTATGTCATCAATCAGAAATCTTATGTTTATACCATTACAACACTAGTCATACCTGTGTGTTAGGCGTATACTACTGCTAATATTTGATTTAATACAGTATAGTTTCAGCATGGGAAATAAAATTAGGAAGCTGTATGTTGTAAGTAAATAAGTTTTTATAGCACCTATGATAAAGAAAAATAAAGCAATCTGGAGAAAATTCAAAATAAATAAGATTCCAATAAATACAAAGAATAAATTCTTTTATGAATCATACCCCAATTGAATATCAGGACTATTCCTTTAAAAAGAAAATTACATAAAGTCCCAAGAATGAAAAAGATGCAATGGGATCATGGAGAACGATTCAAATCTCTGATTTTGATACTGTGTTCACAACCAAACATTTAAATTATTTCATACAGTCGGAATCAAAGTTGCCATTTAGAAACACAAATTTGTTAATTGTTTGACATTTTAATAGTAATATCTTTTTCGCAGAGTTTAATTTCAGCGAAAATCCAGCAACCACATATTTTAAGAGCTAACGCTATCTCAATAAAATTGCATGATGATTACTCATATTTAATATGACTTAAAAAAAAAAAAAAAAAAAAAAACGCTGGTCTGCGACACTTGAAAACTCATTTAAGGGTGGATTTAATGAATAGATATTTATTAAAAAGTGATTAAATTTATAAAAATATAACAGTAAAACAAAAATGATTGTTATTACTGGGAAGTGGAAGCAAAATGCCATTACAATTAATAAGACCGAGCATATGTCTCATAACTAGCACTTGTTTTCATGCCTGTCCTCCATACACTACAAACAGTTAACATACAAAACTTTTCCATTTTTTTTATCTTTTGAACGTTTGAAAGTGCAGCCATCTTTGATAATGAAGGATTCATTCATTTATCCCATTTTAATTCAAGAAATAAGTTATTTTCTGACCTCATGATTCTCAACCATAGTTTAGTAAGGATCTTTTGCCTTCTGATGGGAGGATGTTGCTGGGGACTGTTAGCCACTGTACATAAGAGCATGTCAATTATGGTCTCCATGGTTTGGCGACGTTGGACATCCACCATCTGGGTGCGAAAGCTATTGAGCCACACACTGGAGCAGTATTCAGCTGAAGAAAAACCAATGCCAAGGCTGCTGTTGATCTTAATGTTTTTGCTTTAACTCCCCAGGAAGTTCTAGCCAACCACTGAAGAAGATTGTTCTGACTTTTAAGCTTGGCAGCAGTATTCTGAAGGTGAAACTTATGATAATGTTAGGTGCGACAAGATGTTCAAAATTTTAAAGTCGAGTCTAAAATACCGAGATAGAAGAATACTTTATAACCCTTATAAGAATCAAGTGGCTATAATAAAAGTAGGGAATCATCAGAGGCCATATTTTGAGACATGCAGGATTGGTTAACTTGTTAGTGGATGGAACAGTTGAAGGTTAGAACAGCAGAGGAAGGCGGATTAAAATATATGGAGCAGATAATAGAGGACATGGGTTGTAAGGTGTATGTTGTGATGAAAAGGTTAGCACAAGATAGGAAGGTATGGAGTATTGCATCAAACCAGACGAGAGACTGATGACAGCAAAAAAACCTTGACCAAACTTTTCTAGACCATTCCTTTCACAACTTTCTCAAATAAATCTTGGATGGCAACTGAACGGTATCAGAAACTTACTGAACGTTATGAAACAGCTATAAACTTTAACAGTGCTACAACAAACTTTGTTGCTTTAATATCTCCTTTATGATGTTCTCGACTGTGAGGTATTCAGAGCTGTTAATTAAGATTGAAACGGAAACAAGAAAAAAGTGTTTAGTCAAACTTTTGTGATGATCAGCCAATCACCTACAATAGCTCATCAAGCATTTATGTGCAACAAGCCCAAATGCAACCAGGCATCTGAAAAGCAGAAAGACAGTTGAGCAAATGAACTTTGTGAACTCTAGTAGAAAGGCAAGATTGTTGTTGTATAAGCTAGCAGGTAGAAATAAACTAATTCGGTTGAATCCCCTCATCAAATCTAATATCATACCTGCCAACTTCCAAAATCGGGTTTCCATAAAAACCCTGGTTCCCCAATACAGTGTTTCCGTAAAGAATGTGGACCACAATTTTTTTTTATCGACAATTAACTAAACATCCAGAAATTTGTATAAACAGCATATTAAACCAAAATAATGTCATATTAAACTGAAATCATGTCTACTTACTTCATATTAATTAACACTAATTGCAAGACAATCTTTGAAGTCTTCTTCTTAAAAAAAAAACTAAACTAAAACTCAGATGAGACAATATACCTGTTTCACTTAGCACCGAACCTATTTACACTGTTTGATATACATAATATGCGTACTTTCAATCAGACTTCAAATATGAAGCAGTGGCTTTCTTGGCTTTCTTAAGAAAGTCTGGAGAAAAACTGTTTGTATAACAAGGACCAGAATTGGTGGTCTTCAATATGGATGGAAACAGTCTCTAGGATTTCATTTGAGAGGGATGATCTGAACTGTGTTCTATTCTTCTTAACCATACTGAAAACACGTTCCACCAAAAATGAAGTGAACAAACACTCCGCTTTAATCACATCCAAATCATAATTTTCTGATTTTTCGAAAAACGTATTGATTTTGTGATTCTTTTCTTTTGATTTTAAACACGCAATGTGTTTACTACACTTAATGTGATATGCCAAATCATTTCTTCCACTATGTGCTATATTTACATCACAACCACACACTGTACAAAACGCAAGTTTTACACCTTTTCTTGACTTTATGGTTATTTTCGAGTTGGCGATACCGCTTCCTCGCGACTGTTAACGTGTCGTCATCGTGACGTCACGTTCACGTACAGTCAATTTTTGTGGCTATTGTGCCCTCGCTACGCTCGGTCACAATAATTTAAAGCTGTACAATATCAACAAACTGATATCCCGAAGGTGCATCAGATGCAGGCGGCCGGAATCGCCAACTCGAAAATAACCGACTTTATTATACACGGAAACTATGGAATACGCTTCCCTGAATGTCTGGAAATATTGCTTCTTAGCGTTACTCATGATTACACCGTTTACACAAAGTCACAATCAACCAACCAAACAATGCACGCGGGACTGTTGGGAACTTGAAAGTATACGAAAACGATATTCAAACAATTGCTGATTCGACTTTCAAAAAAGTATCGATGTAAAATCAGAGAGAGAGAGAGAGAGAGATCGATTAATTATTGACTACAATAAAATTAGCATATCGTGGTTTAATTTAAGAGTAAAATGAAAGAAGCCTTAACACACATCTAAGAGCACTTAAAACAATGAAATAAATAGTAAAACCTGTCACAATTGTCCATAAAAACAGCAACAACATTGTTCCAATTAGGATCAGACCTAAGCGATCGAAATCCGTAAAATAACACAGCATATCCGTAAAACCGTAAAATACAGTCCTTTTCCGTAAATTTTACGGAAAAACCGTAAAAGTTGGCAGGTATGTAATATTATAGCATGCAAATAGTTGACACTGCCAGAGCACCTCTTGAGCAGTATTAAACTATCAGAGTTGAATGTTAACTGAAGCGCTCTAACAGACAGCTGGTGCATAAACTTTGTACTTTGCACCATTCAGTCAAGGTGGTTAAAATTGCCACAAACAAGATGAAACTTTGAGCTCATAGTTTTAATGACAAGCATCCAGAGTTTCAATGGAGTGGTAGGAAATACACAAAATTTGTGATATGCAAGATTCCTTACAACTATGCAAACTAGTCAAATATTGCACCAAATCAAATCAAAAATTATTGCCTGGTAAACCAAAAAAGCAGTCCACAAAGCTATAACACAATTGCTCTGTTAGGTAATTATGGTTGATAAATCAATAAAGAGGGCTGCATAACGCAAAAGTGTTGGGTGAAATTTGGCCAGCCCAAATTGGTTTTGATCCAAAGAGAAGCTATATATACCAAATTACTTTGTTAACAACATATACAAAGGCTTGTTTCCAGAGACAACTTAAAACATCAGCCGTACCTAAGGTTTGACAGAAGTGTATCAAAGTCTGGAGGGAAGGATTTATTTGCAAATTTCTCCACGTATTCCATCCCTAATACTGGAAAACTTGATGCTGTGATAAGCAACAAAGCATTTCAGATAACTATGGGCACCAACAAAACCAGATAAATGAAATTGAACAAAGGGTGTCTAAAACACTCAGTAGTAGCTACCTCACACTTTAACCTACACACTGCTGACTTGCACACTGTCACCAAAATTTAGAAATGCTGATAAACTGACACTGCTAACACAGCACAACATTATGGAGGTAATGTTTTACATTTTCATAAATTACCTAATAACCATGGGAAACTATTTTTACCTATGGAGACTCCAGCCCACTTTAAGTAAGACTAAAGTTACATGGTTCGTTCACTTACATACACAAGACTGATACCGAGCTGAACTAAACAATGCATATTATATCTGGAACAACAAACCTACCCCTTTTAAGGTTACCAATTCTCAGCCATATCCTTCTTCCACAATTTCACAAATGGCAATCACTCCTAAATGAATACTGGAAAATCCAAAACTATCAGAAACTCATGATACATTAATTCTCTGGGTATCTGAGTACCAATATAATTATCCCCAGATCGTATTTCATTATGGTATGCAAAAACATAATTCAAAATGAGTTTGACATCACTCAGTATTGAAGAAGGAAATGGCAGGAATCTCAATGCAGTCGAGAGATCTCCAGCATATCTCTGAAAGATAACCTGGTTTTCACCAACCCGGAACATGGATTGGTCTAAACAGAATTAGGACCAATAATGGAAAGTGTACTGTGGAGAACAATGCCAAACAATGCAAGGGTGTCCCTTAAGACCATACCCAAATCAATTTAGAAATTTCCTGAATGTTAATGAGTGTACATCATTTTGTTTGTTGTATAGACATAACCTTTTAACATTCACTATTATTTGTTCTTTTACAACTATTTTATGTTATACTGTGTGCTGAATTGTGGTTTGTATTAACTCCCTTTGCATAATAATAACCACAAAATACTTAGCTGTTGTTTTATAGTAAATACAACACATGAATCCACAACACAAAGTAACTGCTTGGGATTTAAATAAAGAACTCATTCCTTCCTGGAGAAGGAAGAGAAACAAAAACCTTAGGCATGCAAAACTTTCAAGATAAGTGTAACTTTAATATCTGAAAATCTTAGAGCATGGAGTTCACACCCTATCTTTTAGTTTAAAGAGCTAAGCAACTTTTCCTGTTAAAAACAGTATAGTTAAACCAAGGATTGAGTGAGAAAGACATGCAGACATTTTACAATCATTTTTATTTGAAGCAAGAACAAAGCACCCCATTAAATTCACATTCAACAAAGGAAATGTTCAAAGAAAATGGCAATAGTCACAAATTAAAAAACCAAACCCCAAATTATTTTGGCACTATTGTTTCACGCTTTACACAAAATTGACAGACCTGACAAGGAAGTATCTTCAAGTGCAGAAGTAGAGATTCAAGAATGCAGACACCTTAGGAATCTATCCCCGATACTGTTCACCCTGGTGAATCTCGTTCACCACAGATACAGAGTTAAAAACTGAAATTTTAAATGCTTAATCTATATCTGTGGAGAAGACATTAGAACAAGATCAACCAGATCATAAAGGGAAATTGCCATTGTTCAATCCTCGGCCAAGATATATATATTTTTTTCAGTTTGTATTTTTTGCTACCAATTTCCATTTATAACTTAAAATATTCATTTGAACAAGATGGCAATTCGTTTAAAGAAATAATAAAAATGTAAATGATAATTATCAAACAAACATTTGAAATATAAATTGATAAAACATCAGAAAAAATTGATTATAGACATCCTTCAACAGCAACAAATACAATTAATTATTGACATGAGGAAGCCAGTTTTATCAATTTCAAAATTCTAATTTTCCCTCTTTTAATTTCAAACCACATCAGACATATTTCAACACGTCAGAAAATACAGGCATACAATTGCGGTGAATTATGGCATTTTAATAGCAACTTCAATTATAGAAATTTGACACTAATCTTGCAACAGTACAAGTAGTTCTTGAAATTATAGTGCAGGAACGATACATGTCTTGTTAGCAAGTAACTGAAATGGCCAAGTTGATACAAGGCTATAGAAAGAAATTTTCAAAAATGAAATGGGAAATTCTTGCACACTGAAAAACAGTGTATTGTAGGGTTACCAGACTTCCCCATTTGCCGGGGACAGTCCCCATATTTAGTTCTCTGTCCCCGGACAGATTTCGTACTCTGATTTTTACTGTTGCCGTTAGAATTTTTTTTTTAATCAAATCTTTAAAAGCCCTGATTTGCTAATTCATTCGTTTAAAGCAAGAGATATAAAGCGCACTTCTTTCCTTGTACGTGACTAGGAATAAAAGAAAATTACAAGGATTCTGCGTCTTGGACACAACAGCTTTGGAAAATCAAGTCTCCTTGATGTGTGCAACATGGCTATCTGTGGTCCTCATTTAAAATACAAAATATAAACAATATGTGGCTTTTAAGTTAATCCAACCATTAATCATATAACTTATAAAAATACAATGCATAATGCCGAAAGCGTCCCCGGATTTTGGTGAAAAAGTAATAAAGTGTCCCCGGATTTGTAGAAAAAATTCTGGTAACCCTAGTGTATTGGAAACTGTAAGGTTAGTTGCACAGCACAAGAAATACCACCAAAACTGATATTTATATTGGAAGGTAACGTGCAATTGTATTGTCAAGTAAAAATTCCAATAGACTTAAGAGAGTTCCTCAAATGTAGCAAGGTGTGAAATTTCTATTAATATTCAATTATGCACAAATTTTTGTTACAAATATATATTGTGACATGATAAAGTATGTCCGATATATGATTTAAAATTAACAGATGAATAATGAGAATTTAAAAAAGAAAAGAAATAAAAGAAAAAAGAAATAGGCTTTCACCAAGGTGATAATAAAAAGTTTTTAATTGTTATGAAACAAACTCCAGTGAAAATTTCCCTACACATCCATTATTCCCCATTCCTACTTTTGCACTATATAAATTTCAACTTTGAATTTTTTCAATGTTTTTCGTAAATTATTAACTTACTAGCCACAAATCCCGTCAAAAATGACGTGTTTGAAGGAGTAATCTGGCAGTTAATTTCTTTTTGGTTGCTTACCTAAATAGCATCGTTTTGAAATAAAGTTCAATGTACTGAATTTCTCGTCCCTTGTGATGTAGCAAAAGGTTTCAGTTGTCAACTTGATGGAGGTCGCATTTCAGTCTAACCACAATCTTCGCTAATAATGGCGCTAGAAAACCAAAGCTATCACGTGCGAATTGAAATATTCCCTGTCTTGCATTTGAGTGTCATCATGAATCGCGATATAAACTTGTTCCAAATTCTTCACGTGTTCTTACATTTTTTATTATCTATGATGATCGATGTGTTAACGGATGACATAGGTTACATACAGTTGAAATAATGACCACAGTGAAAATGAAGGATGCTAAATTAAATCATAACAATTTCAGTGTTCTGGCAAATCATTTCTTAGCAATTGCTTAAATAAACACAAAAATAAATCATAATTCCTATTGCCTTGAGCAGTAACAAAATGTTTCTATTGCTATCCTGGTCCAGGTTGCATTTAAATATAACCACAGGCAGTTCAATCATTACCGTGGCGTCACAATCTGATGATGAATTCTTGTAGAACTGGACGAAACAAATCAAAAATAATGAATAAAATTTTTTGATATCTTTCTTGGTTTGAGATATAGCATGTTGAAAATCGGTTATAGGTATAGTTCCTTGTGATTTTGGTTAAGTTTCCTCTGGTCCAGGATGCATTTCAACCTAACAACCACCAGGAAGAAAATAAAACACGTATAGTGCATTTCCACTGTGTAGATATAGCGGTTTTGGTAAAAAAAATTCTGGTCCAGGCCAGATCTCATCCAAACCACCTCAATTTTGAGATACAATATCTCGAGAACTAAGCGAGATATGGAAAGAAAATGTATTATTTGTTTTCGATTTGTCTGTTCGTGTTACATACGATATCATCATCAAATTTGGCAATAGCGAAATTTTTCTTCTGTTCCAGGCTGCATTTCAACCTCACCACGTCAATTTTGAGATACAATATCTCGAGAATTAAGTGAGATATCAAAAAATTTTATTCTCTACTTTCCATTTTTTTTTCGTTGAGTTACATAAGAATCCATCAACAAATTGCGGCTTCATGGTTATTGTAGAATCCCCTAACCGTATAGAGTACTACGCTAAACATGTCGCCAGAGGAACAATAGGCCTAGTTCCATTACACGCACATTAATACATATACTTATAACATTTTAGTGGAAATAATTCATCGCAATATAAACTAAATCAAAAATCTTCAAAGATGGTTACATCTGCCTTTCACGTTATCCGTTATTCAGATAAGTATTACAGTTACATACGGCTGAAACATGTCATCAGTAAAAAGCAAAGGAAATTTAAAAAAATATGAACAACTTACATCTTGCCAGGTAATATAAGATTACTAATAGAGCTAAGCAATACTCTAACCAAACTTTTCAGAACACTGATGCTCGAAATACGAACTTTCATCTTACATATCTATGGACAAAGAATTTGAGGAATACTTCTATATATCAAAAGAATATTACGTAAATATAAGTATCTAATGATTGATATGTCGATTTTAACGCAATAAATACTTTTATTTCAGTGTTCTGCGAGTTAATTTATTCACTGATGCTTGGAAATGTTATTAAATGCCGTGCACTCCCACAAATAATATCGTAAAGTGTGACGTCATAGCGCAACGTCACAGATTGACGTAATGCCATGACATGATACATTAAGCCTATTATACTAATAGATTCCAATCCCTGACCCCCTTGCCTAAGAAAGAAAATCTTCCCACACCCTTGTGCCTGAAATAAAGTGCCAGCTTGTAGTCCTGGTCAGTTATTCCCTTCAAGGCATTACTCCTAATTCTTAAATCAATATCTTTCCATGCTTCATCACAAATATATGCCTTGTAAACTCTTCATTTTCCACCTGTCCCGCAATAAATCCCATTCCAGCAACCCCATCATGTCGGTTAATGATTGTACTCTGCAGCAATTTCCAGAGACAAATCCATTAGCCCTTCTCTACACCCCCTCCAACTCCTGCAATTGATACCCAAAATGTTCCCATACCACATCACCACATCCAAGCAATGGTCCAACCAAAGTTCAGTAACCCAATTCTTTTACTTCTTTGGTATATCCCCTCATCACTCTCCACTAAATACAGGAAGTTTAAGGTTCTGAAAGGATATCTACACTCAAAATTTCTCTGGCATGGACGCAATTTATATTTCAGATGTGTGTAGGATGCTTATCAGAAATCATGTGAATATTTCAAATAAAAATAAATTAGTATTTTATTGCTCATAAAAATTGGAGTTATGCTACATAAAATAAATAGAACACAAAAATTAAATGGCTGAGGATCAAACCCAGGAACTTCCATACTCTAGGACAGTGCTTTAAACCAATGTGGTCCAACCTGACGCCCACAGGCAGCATGTGGGCCACCTATTCTATTTATTTTTGTTAGCCCTTGCCCTTCTTACTGGAAAAAATATTTTAATTTAACATTTGGAAAGAACTCTTCTTACTGCTTTAAGGTTTAATGTAATAATACTTTAGATTTTTTAAACTTTACATCAGCAGCACTTTACAATCTTTGTTTCCCCTGTAATGATCATATAGAAGCTTCACTCTTTGACCAATATAATCCTTTGATTTTCACTCTTATCCAGTACTGTTACGAATTAAGCATGTGAGGAAAATGGCCCTGCCTCCACGCGACAAATTGGGAGGCTCCTCTGTTTCTCCAAAGCCTCCATTAACCCCTTTTGATAGGAACCCCCATACAGAACAACAATATTCTAAGTGGGGACACACTAATGACTTGTATGCAATCGATTTAACTTCCGGTGTGCACTGTTTTAAATTACGACCTAGAAATCGTAGCAAACGATTTGTTATCCCAATTATATTCTTGATATGCTCATTCCATGACAAGTTATTATGAATTGTTACTCCTCCGTATTTAGTGGAATCTACCGTTCTAACAGTGCCTTTAATTGTATATTCAGAGCTAAATGGTGTCACCTTTTTACTTATTTGCACGACTCTGCATTTTTTTTAGCATTTTAACTCCAACTGCCAGTCTTTACAACACAATTATTTTTGTAATATCGTCTTGTAACAAAGTGCACTCATCCTGGGTTTTGATTTCTCAATTAATAGCATCACCGGCAAATGGTATTTTCTTCCCCCTTAAATCATTAATGTATATAAGAAACAACATAAGCCCTATAACACTTCCCAGAGGAACCCCGGACCTCATTTCGACAAGTGGTGAACACTCACTGTGTTCTATCCTTCAAAAAGTCTGCAACCCAGACACATATTTGTCCAGATATGCCATAACCATGAAGTTTACTAATAAGCCTAGGGTGAGAAACAGTGCCGAAAGCTTTTTTATCGACATATTGAGGAATTCCGCAAAAACTATGTAATGCAAATTGCACCAAAGGCAAATTATATGGCGCACTTTCCATCTTGCCAGCAGATGAAAGAAGAAAAAAAGTGACAAATATTAGTATGTTTCATGAAGTAATAGACACCAAGGAGTTCCCAGACAGATTCCAGAATTCTGACTCCCTAACACAGATCTTGCACCATTCTATAACCCCATGGGTGATGAACTGAGAGGTGTCCTGCGACTAGGGTCCGACCGAAGGTTCGGCTTCGGCCACCTTCGGCCAAAAAAAGCACCTTCGGCCGTACATTCGGCTTCGGCCAAATTCAGCCGAATGTTTGGCCGAAGCCGAAGGTTTACATCCAACCCCTGAAAATGAACCAACTTTTACGAATACCGTCACGTAGCGCGCCAACAGCCGATAGCAAAGATAAAGAACCATTTGGAAAACATCATAAAAATCAGTGGGAAGTATATTGTGAAACCAGTGTTAAATACCAAAGCTTGATTAATTAAAAAAAAAAATCAGAGATCTTGTATGTGCCCAAAGATTTTACAAAATAAGTTTAACAATCTACTTTACGCGATATCGTAAAAAAAAAGTAGCGCCACCATGGCCCGATAATCATCCGATTTCTTTGCGGATTAGTGTATTACGTATGGACCTGGTCATTGTAAACATGTTTCCATACAACCTCGTTGAAGGAGGACTTCGCAGCCTTAATTTTACTAATCCTCAAACTTGACCCTAGTACAGACAAAAGCGAGAGAAATATTTTAGAAAGTCTTTAATGCCATCTATGTACGAAAAAATAAACAGTAAAGTTGCACTGATTTTAGAAAAAGGCTGAATGGATCAGTTTTACCACGAAGATATGAAGTGATCAAGCAAACACGTTTTTGAGTGTCACGGCACGACATTTCCAAAGGTTCCAAAATAAAAATAAAAATTAAATTGGCTGTTAGTGTGTTGGAAGCTCATACAAGGCAATATATTGCACAAAAAATCACTGAAACTGTTACCAAATACAATTCAAAAGAAAATATCCATAAGGGTATACGTAATAATACTTCAAATATGAATACAACCATCCGCTATGAAAACTTCGTTTTTATTGGTTGTGTTGCTCACACTCTACAGCTCATGATTCACAAAGTAATTTTTAAAGATATTGCTATAATAGAAATAGTGAAAAAGTGTTTTAAAACGTAAGAAGAGTGAACAAGCCACTCGATATCTTAATTAATACAACAGAAAAATGCAGTAAATCTGTATATGTTAGAACGTGATGGAATAGAAATTCCAACTGTAGAAGAATGGATACAAATGAACAATTTTATAACTGCGCTGAAGTGTATTTGGGAAGCAACAACTAATATTTCTAGCGATTTATCAACACTATCTTTAATTATATCAATCATTGACATCTTAAACACAAAACTTGCTCAGAAGGATGACGGCTGATCATATAATACTGCTCAAAAGCCGCTTGTGTGGGTCTGTCAACAGGAGATCTGCTTTCGCAAGAAAAACCTTACGGTTGTTGATTGCCGCTCTAATAGATCAACGGTTTAAAATTAAGTATTTGACTAGCGACGAAATTGTAAATACGAAGACTGATATTTTGTCATTTCTACGTCAAAACTGTGCACTGACAATAACAAATAAAACGGGTCATTTTGAGCGATTAAATCTTATTTTATTAGTGCCGATGTTCTTTTTGTTTTGGTTATATTTAGTACATTTTTAATTAATCTGTATACGTGAAACTACTTTAAAAATATTGGTATTGACTCGGTTTTAACTGAAAATTTAATATGTGATACTAATTTAGACAGCAGAATATCGCATTTTAAAAGCTAGAATAATTTATACTAGGTAAGAAGGTTGAAATTTATTTTTATTGTTGTTAAAAATCGATGGTATTGCTATACATAAGCTAACATGTATTTGATTTACCAAAGCTAAAACTCCAAAACTTATTAATTTAATCCACGGGACAAATTATTCTGATTTTATTCGGGCTGTTACTGTTAAATTTTATAGTTTTTTTTTATTATTGCTAAATAAAAATAACTGCATTTATTTTTGCTAAATTGCATTGCTCAGAACCTGGTTTGGTACTATTTTACTATTTTATTTTATTCTAATAAATAAATATTAAAAACTTTGTTTATAATTATTGTAAAGGTGCAATTTATATAAAAAAAATACCACATATAAAACAAAATAACAATTCATTTTTTGCATGTCATATATACTCCATGTTAGTGTTCTAAGATATATAATTATTTTTGAACCTTCGGCTTCGGCCGAAGGTTATCCCAAGAGCCGAACATTCGGCTTCGGCCAAAAAATGACCTTCGGTCGGACACTACCTGCGACCTTCAAATGGAACTTTGTGATGTTTCAGGTAGATCCATTCCACGAGACTAAAGTGTGATGTCCCAGACATATTCTGGAAACTGATTTCTAACGAATGTTTTCCTAAACTGCTTTAATGCTCTCTGCAAATGTTATGACTGTTTGGCAGTACATGTGTGAAAGTGCTCTTTCTTCTCTTAACGTAAATCCAAAATGAGAAATCAAATTGAAAGGGCATCACTGTAATCGATCCTGAGACTTTATCTTACTGAAGTTACAGTGGACATTGATAAACTTGTATCAAAAAATCAGCTGTTCTTTGGGCTTTAGGGCGCGTCATCAGCAAATCAGTGCCAATCATCACATTGATTTCTTGTAAAATGAAGTGAAAGAATGTAGTATGCTTTCTCAGTAAATCAATTATAAAATCATCAAGCTTTCCACCGGGAGAGAGAGAGAGAGTCGATAAGAGGCAAAGTTTCGTAGGAAGATGGAACCAGAGTCAGGCTCTGAAACGTCACCTCTTACTGATGTGCTTTCCCGGTGAAAAATTTTAGAAGATTTTATCTATATCTATAAAACCGGATATACTGACCTTATAAAAACTCTGAAACTACAGAGCAGATTTCGATGAGGTTTTCACCTTTTTAAAGCTTAGAATCTCAAGTCAGTTGTTAGGCACGTCTTAGGTATTAACATCAAATAACGCAGGAACTTTAAATGAAATTCTGAACTTATGATGACAAATCCCAAAGATGGAAGGATTAGATGTTGCATACTTCGCACCAAACAGAACTACAATGTCTCTGACCATTGCCTTTAATGAAAGCAATAAGATAACTTTACAATAACTATTTTGCTCAAAACGAAGTATTCTTTCCTTTAATTCGGGATATTCAATTTTTAAACACCATAGATAGCTGTAAAAACAACAGATCTCTGGACAATGTCTCTGGCCTTCAGCATTAGTTTTCTGTTTACGATAATATTATTCCGGATTCACTTTTGATACCTGTATAAAAGTGCTGAATCTGCCAAGTATCTGGCGTTTCGAGCAAAAAGTATATCCATTCAATTGAATCAAATGAGAATTTCCAACATAATCTAGCATTGTTCAGTAATGTAGTAATGCACTTTCTTGACCAAACCAACGAAGCTTGATATACACGAATCTTTTCAGACAATAGTGTACGTGTAAATAAACTTGAACCCACTTGTTTCTTGGTAGGGGGTGGGTGAACTCAACTCTCCATAAAAATCACCATATACCATTTTCATTAAATTTGGCACCCATGTACTGTTCATATTTCACCAAGATATAACTTTAGTAACACTTATGTAAAGTTTCTAAAAATTAATACAAAAACCACATACATATTTTTTAACCGATACACGAGTTCTGCAATTTATATAGGTAGGTATCATTTCACAGCATTTTTCATGACCTTTCCTATGGAATAAAATACTTAATGCGAAAAATCATTTTGCTGTAAAAATCTACAAAATTTTAAAAAGCTCATACTTTAAAATTAAATGGACAGTTAGTATCACTGTAAACCACATGGCAAAACAAATTTGGGATAGTAGGTTTATTGTTAAAACAAAACAGAAGCTTGTTTTTCATTCATTACCCTATTCAGGTGAATATGAGAACACTAATATTTACACTTCTGTGAAAAATAACTGAGCATTAACCTGAAGAAAGAGTTAGTAAAAAGTCTAAAATGAAACTTTTTACTTGCATTTACAGCAGTGGGAGTCACTGCACGGTGTTATAACATCTAGTACGTACAATCACAGAACAGCAATGACAGATGAAGACCCGGATGGACAAAAAAAGCTTTTTTTTTAAAAAATAAATAAACCCAAGCTAACAATACACTTTCATTGTAGCAGTGATGGAAGTGTTTAGGGCTATACATATAGGCCAGTTGAAATAAGCATAAAGCCTCTGCTGTGATTAAATCTACAGTTAAACATGGAATCCAAACCAAAGAATGAGTTTGGTAATCTTACTGAAAATAAAAATCGAACAAAGCATGAAATAAGCTTATGCAAAAGTAAGCAAATTAAGATGAGCCACAAAAATTGGTTGGCAGTTTTCCTACAACTTGTATACTTCAAGGTCATTAGGATTCATGAGAAGATGTTTGGCCAAGAATGGGAAAGAATTTGGCCATAGCCCTTCAAAAGAACCACCCAGTCAAGAATAATTTCAGAGAAACCATGGAAAAACTGAAATATGGATAGCTGTACAAGGATTTGAAACTACATCCTCCTGAATGCGACAAATGTCAACTGCTCTCCCACCAGGCTCAGTACTGAATTGGCTCTAGTTGCACCTATCAACAGAAATTGTTAAATATGACAAAGTAAACTTTTAACATAACTGATGTTTCTCTTAACATATCCTGTTTGAATGAAACTGATCTCAAATTAATTCTTACAATACATTTTGTAGACATTGTTTTGTCATATCATCCAGCATTTTCACTGGCCCAATATCAGCATTTCTTGGATATGAGAATGATAAGAGTTCAGATGGATGAAGAAAAGTTATTTTTGCTTCATAAAGTTCTTAATTTTTCTGTAAAACATACCCAGTCACCTACTTCCTTCATAGTCAGTGGGTAGCTTGATACGATTTCAGTTTTAAGTTCATCTGAAGTTTTTGACACTATTTCCCATCCCTTCAAACCATCTGAAAGCTTAACGCTAATAATCTTAATTGTTTTGGGACTTTGAGGCATGAACATGGTCATTTGTACCATAACATTAAACTAGTATGGCTTTGTTTAAGGTAATCAAAATTCCTGTTCATATGGCCAACTGTCTTGTACAAGGGCAGCAAAATAGTGAAAAAAATACTAAAACTATGACTGTCAAAGGGACAATAATGACTAAGAGATTACAAATACTAACTGGCTGGCTTTTAAGGGGGTAGATCATCACCACCTTTATATGGAAGCCTGTGCGCCGGTGCGTGACGTCAGTGTCATGGCGTCTAATGTAGTCCATTACTTGAATACGTGTGGTTTGTATGCACTTGTATGTAACGCTTCTTATCAATACTTTGAGTGCCTTAGTTTCTACGATATATTTGTATCTACCTGTGACTTTCTTGTGGCCTCCTAATATGCCGTATCGCTGCTGTGTGCCGAATTGTAGAGAAAATTACGCAGGTGGCCCAAAAGTTACGGTATTTAAATTTCCGGATGATGAAGCCATGAGGAAGAAATGGATATCAAGTATACACATGGATTACTTTGTTCCTTCAAGTTCAAGGGTAAGTTTTTGTTTTGTTTACATTATTAAGAGGTTAAGTTTGCTTGTATGGATGTTTCTGTGGTGTAACGTCTGATATGCACACTGAAAATAAAAATCGGATTTTTTAACGAGTTCCGCTTCTTATTTAAAGCATCTTTAACTGCTCAGCTGTAATATTTATTGTTCTATTTAACAATTTTGAATGTTCACGGAAATAGCAGCTTATGTTCTACATCAATATTTTGGCTGTAATAGATTACAAGTAGTTCATTCATACTCAGGGTTAGTGTCGTTTTACGAGTTCACGTGTATTTATTTAATTGTATTTTCCCTTGCCAGTAAGTATTTACACATTTTCGCTACATTCGACATTTTTCCTTGCACTCATCTATTACCTCTGCGTTGAGCCACATTTCTGCACTTGATACATTTTCAAACGAAATAATTTTATGGTTTGGAGTGTGTATTGTTTTTGTTTGTTTATATATAAATTTGTATTATATGATAATATAATGTGTGTGTGTGGGGGGGGGGGCTAGGATGGGAGTGGAACATGTTTATTTATATGGTCTGGTGGACATGAGTATGTCAGGAGTGCTGTAAATGGTATGGAAGATAAGTTTTGATTTTCGATATTTTTATTCCATGCCAAAGTTTATTTGTATGGTTTTTTTTCCCCCTAACAAAATCATGTATTTATTCTCTAGCTGTATGTACATTTATTATTCAGTTATTTATTATGTTAATGGACAATGTTGGATGTGCCATGGTCATGTGTTCATTCTGGAGGTTTTTGTGTTCTAAGAGGGCTTTGTATATGTGAGCTCACCCAGAAATATGTTACTCTTCCTGATCATTTATGACTAACTTTGCAGTACTTTGATAACTCTGTCATGAAGTATGAGTAGCCTTTTTAAATTCTGTGATTGTGGGTATTCCATTCTTTAAAGAATTTTTATTTACAGGTATGCCAGGCTCACTTTCAGAAAGATATCATCATTTGGGAAACACAAGTTTGGGATGAAAGCACAGGTCAATTATTAAGTGCCCCCCTTCAAAAACCACGTTTGAAGCCAGGTGCAGTTCCATTGGTACTTCCAAACTGTCCTGCATACCTCTCCAAAGAAGAAATGAGGAAAAAAGGACCAGAGGAAAAGAAGCTGTGGCTTGAAAATGAACAACTAGCAGCAGCATTACAGTGTAGCTTATCTTCTCAACAACAGTATGAAAATACTTTCAGCTTCTGTTCTTTAGAAGAGTTATTGTTACGCACCAAGGAAGTGGAATTACCCTGTGATTGGAATGTAATTGAAGTGAACAGTGAATTTGTTTATTTTTTGAAGATAACAAGAAACATAGAACCATTAATCACACATTCTGCTGTTGTAGATAAAAATTTAAATGTTTCACTGTTTAGGGGAAATTTGGAATTAAAGGTATTAGGAAGGTTATCTTTTCCTCAAAAGATAAATAATATACATAACAATGAGAGTATGTTGCAAGAGTTTTCAGATTTAGATTCTGGTTGCTCAGAATTATGTGTAAATAATATTGAACAGATGGTAAAAGAAAGTTTAGGAGTGTTGCAAGGTAAAGTAGAGGATTGTGAAAAGGAGGTGGTAGAATTTATATCTGAGCAAGTTGGGTTCATAAATGTCAAGAGATATAATCTTAGGTTTAGTTCCACATTCATGATAATATTTTGTTGTTTATTTTTTTCCATTTCCTCTCAGGCTTATAAGTTTGTACGTAGCAGTTCATTAATGAAAATGCCACATCCTAGTACTTTAAGTAAAATCTGCAGCAGATTTAATGTAAATCCATCACATGAAAAGCTTGGGGGAAGTAATTTCCTATCTTATGCAAAACAGAAATTTCAGTATTTGAACACCAATGTTGTTAATGTGGTTTTGAATGTAGATGAAATTCATCTAAACTTCTATTTGGAATACAGAGGTGGCAGTGTTTTGGGTATGTCAATTCAGAACATGGTTCAAAATCAGCATTTGTATTTATGCTGAACAGTGTAAGGTCTGTTAGATGTTGTTCACGTCCTACCAGTGAAAACCATTTCTGCTCAGTTGTTACATGAGGTGCTGCTATCCATAATAAATGGTCTTGAACATATTGGCTATAGGGTTTTTTGTGTTGCAACTGACAACAGTAAAATTAATAGTAAAACAATGTCAATGTTTTCTGCGGATAAGGAAATTAATATTGTTTTTAAACACCCAGCTAATCCTGATCGCCCACTTTTCTTTTTAATTGATCCAGTTCACATACTGAAGTGCATAAGAAATGTGCGGCTGAATCAGAAAAATGAAGGTAAGGATATGTTCTATCCTCAATTTCCAGTTAAGAGAGGAATTGGAACAAAATAAGTTTTTTGTAGCTTCTTTTAAAAGCTTTATGACTTAGATTCCAGTTCTATTGTAAAATATGGTCACACGCTTACTCTGAAATCACTTTGCCCCACATCTTTAGAGAAACAGCATGAAATTGGTGTTACAAATTTTTAATAGACATATTTCAGAGGGCCTTGAGGTAGCTAGTGGTAAATTTGATTTGCAGCATGGGTCAACAACAGCTGAGTACATTAGAATAGTAACAAAATGGTTTGAGGTCATGAATGTCAAATCAAAAAGGGAAACACAAGCAAAATCCATATATGGAGCCATTATTGGCTGAAAGTGTTTCTATGCAATTTCTATATGATTTTATAGATTGGCTTGATGTATGGAAAGCTAAACGTCTTTCCACTGGGTTTCTCACAAAAGAGACATTTTTTGCCATTCGACATACAACATATGCTGTAAGAAATTGCTCGTTATTGCTTTGAAGAACTAGGTATGACATACTTATTGACGGGCAAACTTCAAACAGATGTGCTTGAGCGCCGTTTTGGCAAGTACCGCCAGCTGGCAGGGTCACAGTATGATGTTTCTGTGACACAGGTGTATGAAGCAGAAAAGAAGCTTCGCATCCAAAGTGTAATGCCTCTGGTTTTAAGTTCACCCTCTTATGGCTGTATCTCAGTGGAACCCATCAAAAATTTTGTTTTCTGAGGTGGAGGAAGTAGACTTATTAGACGTAGAAGTTAACGTAAATGAAGATGACATTCTTGCATTAAAAGAGATTGTTCCTCCTTTGACTTTCATTGCAGGATATTGTGCCCATGCAGTAATTAAGAAACTGAAATATGAGATTTGCCTTAGCGAATTGGTAATTGATGAAGAGCTACCAAAAAATGAACATTTTATTTTAAAACAACAACTTGACTGTGGTGGCCTAAAATATCCATCAGACTTTTTATTGACATGATTGTTTATACTTACATTGTTGTAAGCAAACTTCTTTCAGAACATGAAACAGTTTTCCTTTCCTGCAGAAATCACCGTGCTACAGCATGTGCAATATCACTTGCAGCTCTACGTGAAAATGACTATTTTGTTTGATGGGGTTTGCTGCAATGGACATTCATCACAGACAATAATCAAATGTATTGTTTGGGTTGCTGTGAACACATTTTTGAATAATTATTGTAAGAAAGTAAATGCAAACAAAATTTCAAAGAATACCCAGCAAAAACTGCAAACTTTTTGTACTATCATGGGCTGTTAAGACAACTTTATTTATGTAACTGAAATATTACATTTATTCTTTTGTACTGTATCTGTTGAATGTGTACTGATGAATCATTTTATTTCAAGATATTTCCTGTGTGTAATTGGTACAGATTGTAAAATAAACCATTAATTTGCAGTAATACTGTATTTCTATCTTCATACCTTTCCAACATGTAGACTTCCATATTGCTTTGGTTTATATGATAATTAAAAAAAAAAAAAGTCTCCAAGTAAGGGAACATTCCCTACTTAATTATTAGCACCTTAGGATTTTTTAAGCTTAATTTAACAAGTATATTAACCTACTTTGTGTGATAGATATTTTAAGAACTCGAAATTTTTATTGCAGTTATTTTTTAATGTAAAGAATTTTACACAGGTTCTTTTATAACAGCTTGCAGCTTTAGGTTTTAAATAATGCAAAATAAAGGAATGGCAATGATACAAATTATAGTTTGACCTTATGCAAGTATCCTAAAAATTTTAAGTGTTCATATTTTGTGAGAACATTTCCTTACAAAGGTGGAAAAAAAAAAAACAGGTATATCTGGAAACGGGTTTCAAGGTTATGACACAAGATTAGCGCAATCCTGTTCTGTAAACTTCCGATCCCCCCCCCCCTCCCAGGGGCGTAGCTACTATGGGGCTAGGCCAGGGGTCCCCAAAGTGGTCGGTATCGACCCCCGGGGGTCGATAAGAGTTCTCCGGGGGTCGATTAATACCCGGGGGTCGAAAGGGGGTCGATTGATAAAAAGAGGATCAATTAAATTGTTTAGGGAAAAAATGGGAATATTCCAACAAAAATCCAAAATAACTGACTACCTCCATTATAATTTAAGTTTTACCGAAGCCTGCGTCGCTTTAGGTATGTGTTAAGGAGTTGCGGTGACTCATACTGGGGCGCAAAGCGTTGAGGTAATAATGGAGCAAAGCTTAGCATTTAAATTGTTTGATTTCGCCGCTTTATTCTTCACTCACATTGCTGGTTTGCTAGTGGTCATTCCTGTGAGAAACGAATGTAGACCAATTTACGAATTGTGTCTCTTGGACATGAAATTATACATTTTCTAAAAATAGGAAGTTAGCTGAAATTATCAATTAAAAGACAGGCATCTCTCATGTCTGTTTACACCAGGGGTCCTCAAAGTGGTCGGTATCGGGATAAGAAAGAAGTTCAACATCACAATTATTTTATTTTAGCTAAGCTACGTGATGAACTCAACAAGTATTAAAACTTTATTTTTTATTTACTTCGGGTATTTAACTATTTTATATTCGGGAGGACGCCGGTTCGAATCCCCTCCGGGCATACGGATTTGGGATTTCCATGGTTTCCCCAAATCACTCAAGGCTAATGCCGGGATGCTTCCAAAAAAACACCATAGCCGAATTCCTTCCAGTTCCTTGTCCGCAGTTCCATCCCGCCTCTAATGACCGCGCTGTCGACGAGACGTAAAGTCACAGAGAAAAGGGGGGGGGGGGAGTGAACGCTGCTGGTTCATTATACACAAATTGCCCTGTTAAACTCTAGTATGGTTTCCACTCTATGTATTGTATATCTAAATGTAGATTTTGTCCTTTACATAGAAAATATCGTAATATACCGAAAACCATTAAATTTAGATACTTCTTTTTTTATCTTTTTCCTATCTAATTATATTGAATAGGTTACTTTTAGATGTAATTATTATTCCTTCCAAGGCTAGATATCTATTGTTAGCAAAAAGTAGCAACAATGCACTCTGAGAAAGAACAGGCAGTTCTTTATAACTCGTGCGGGAATAAGTTGCGTCTCTTACTGCCGCTGTTTTGTTGTGACGAGATCGTATCGTGTTCATATTATAAATCTGAGTTTAATACCTACAATGTCCTCTACCAGTGCTAAGAAGAAATGCAGACAATATTCACACGAGTATTTGAAATATGGTTTTGTGCAATCTTTTGCTACTGAAACTATTCCTATGTGCTTTTTATGTGAAAAAACTTTTAGCAATGATGCTATGAAGCCGGCGAAAATGAAAGACCACTTGGAAAGGATCCATTCTGATAAGAAAAACAAAGAATTTGAGTATTTCAAAATGCTAAAAGAGAAATTGAGAGATCGGCCAAATTTAAGTACTTATTTGAAGTCATCTGCTAGCGCTGACAGTGATGGAGGACTGAGGACATTCTGCAGCATCTCATTAAACATAGCAAAGAAAGGCAAACCGTACACTATTGGTGAAGAGATTATAGTACCAGCTATAAAAGAAGCAATTGAAAATGTTATGAAGAAAGACTCTCAACTATTTTTAAAGTGCATACCATTGAGTGCAAATACTGTGCAGCGACATATAGAGGAAATGGCCGATGATGTGGAAAGATCTTTGACCTCTGAGTTCCAGCGTTGTAAGTTTGCTATCCAACTTGACGAATCAACTTTCGAAAGTTCAATTCTTCTCATGGCTTATGTTAGGTTCCATAGTCCATTCCTGAATGACACTGTTGATGAATTTCTGTTTGCTAAATATCTTCAAACTGATTCAAAAGGTGAGACAATTTTTGCAAGATTATTTGAACAAGCACAACATTCCTTTCGGGAATATTACTGCAGTAGCTACTGACGGTGCACCTGCTATGGTAGGCCGTTATAGAGGATTTTTCGTCTTTCTGAAGGAAAAAGTTCCTAATGTACGTACCGTTCACTGTGTCCTACACAGGCAGCATCTTGTAGCCAAAAAATTGAGTGGCGAGCTGCATGATACTCTGAAAGTGTTCATTAGGTCAATTAATAAAATTAAAGCTCATCCTCACAATTCCCGACTGTTTCCGAAGTTATGTGCAGAAAATGATGAACCTTTCAATCAATTACTTTTGCACACTGAGGTAAGGTGGTTGTCAAGAGGTGATAATTTGCAGAGGCTTGTGGACTTGTACGACTCGTCTGCAGAGTTTCTTAAGAATGTGGATCCATTACTATGTGACGAGTTAAAACAATGCAAGAACCATCTGTTCTATTTGGCAGATCTTTATTCGAAATTTAACGAAGTGCAGAAGCGTTTGCAAGGAAAAAAATGTTACAATTGTTCAAGCTCGAACAATTATAATGGCCTTTGAACTAAAAATGGACCTGTTAAAATCTTCACTGGCACGTAAAGATTTAAAATATTTTTCAAACTTTCGACTACTAAAAGAAAATGAAGAGATACCCGACAGTGATTTGGAGATATATATTAAACATCTCGATAAATTAAGAGAAGACTTCAAAGCACGTTTCGAAGACTTGGAGAACATGTATGTTCCTGAATGGTTTGCTTCTCCATTTGATGTTAAAATTGATAATGAAGGTAATGAACCTGGCTTAGAAGATGAACTGATTGAAATATGCGTAAATCTGGAAGCTAAAGCGTTGTTTAAAAATAAAAACCTCAGTGAATTTTGGAGCGATAACAATATCGCTACAAAATACCCCAAGCTCAGAGCAGAAGCCGAACCTTTCTTACTTGCATTCCCAACTTCATACATGGTTGAAGCTGGCTTTAGCTACGCGAACGCTATTTTGACAAGACAGAGAAACAGACTGAACTTGGAAAACCGTGGTGATTTGTGACTAAAACTTACCAATTTTCAACCGAACATCAGTAATCTTGTTGCTGCCCTTCAGACCCATCCACCTCACTAATATCAGATACTTTAATAAAAAGGTATGTTAACTTATTTTTAATGTATTCAATAGTAGTCGTAAAATGGCAGATGTTATTTTTTATCGATTATAATTTATTTAAATTTTCAATTATTATTTTGTTTTACATTTTATGACACTTAAGGCTATAGGCTAGTTTCCATCTATCTATAATTTTTTTATTATTTTTTACGATTATAATAGCAGTGTAAAATATCTCCTTTTTCTGTTAGTGTTGTTGGGTGAATTTTTAAAGTGTTGGAACTATAAATACTTTCTTTGGGTTGTTATGCAAGTTTCCTTATTGTTTAATATCAGAAATGCTAATAGTGATTTAAAATTTTCATCATTGGCGGATCCAGGAATTTTTCGAGCCGGGGCAAAAACTGTAGGAATGCCGCCCCTTGCAACATTATTTGCAGCTTCCATTTTTGCCGTCTGACCCCAAGTGTCCCCGCCTCGATTGTCGGCCAAACACATTGTTGTTACCGCCCCGATTGTTGGTCAAACTCATTGTTGTCGCCGCCGGGCGCCCAGTGTACTAGTAGAGCTAAAAAACGGTTTCCGCGACTTAAATCGCCGACCTTCAAACATGATTTTGCCGCCCCCTTCAAGTTGGCACCCCGGTGTACACCCCCCCCCCCCAGATCCGGCACTGGTTTTTATTAAACGTTTAATCTGGGGGTCGATGAGAAGACAAATGTTCTATGAGGGGGTCGACGTGATAAAAAGTTTGGGGACCCCTGGGCTAGGCGGTGCAGTGCACCGGGGCCCTCACGCTCAGGGGACCCCCAAGCATACCCCAAAGGGCCCCTAAGCGCAGTTTAGAGGGCCCACAAGCTCTACCGTCAAGGGCCCCCATCCTCAGTTCAGGGGGCTCCTACCAGCACACAAAGCAAAATAAGGTCGCCCATCTGGCCTCAGGGCCCAAAATAAATTTTTTGCACCGGGGCCCTTGTTGACCTAGCTACGCCACTGCCCCCTCCTGAGCTACTGGACACTTCCTCTTAAAGTATCCTTTTTATTCCTTTCATGGTTTGTCTGGCTCCTCTAATTTTCATATATTTTCCAGTTTCTTTTCCCGACTTCAGAACTTCACATGTTATAATAAAATTGCCTTTATTATAGGTTGATGCTGCATTATGTTCTCTAAAACATTGAGTACATATTTACAGGTATTCTTTTTCAGGGATTCTTGCAAACTACATTGTTCGCTCTTCATTTTAGTTCTGTGTTCGACCATGGAGACATATCTTCAGAATTTCAGTGCGGGAAATATATCTGAAAGCAGCCTTTTGTAATGTTCATAACAGCTTCTCGTACTGTCGTTTATTGACTAAGTTCCTTGATATGAGTATGATTTTTCCCTAAGTTGTAATATTTTTTTGGTGCTTCTGCACAACAAACTTTCATAGTTGTGTGACTAGCAATTTCCTGGAAAAAAATTTAGTCAAAAATAATTTTTTCCTCACTCTCAGAAATGGAAAAACAATTTGTCTGCAAATATATTACACTGGAACAGTGAAAGCTTTACCGAAAAACTGTAGTTAGAGCCTGGCTGAAATGAAGTTAGCTTACAAATAAAAAGAATAGACGAAATTCAGAATGTAAGCCTGTCCATAAGCATTCTAGCAACATCATGTATACTTGTCTCGAATATTTGGGACTTCCAGGACTAAAGTTTTCTAGGAAATGATGTATGAACTGCTGGGAATCACGTCAGTCCTATATTACAACAGCAGTTTGCTTAAAACTTATTTAAAAATAGTCTAAATAAATTGCGAACAAAAGAATTGTAATTTAAAAGATGAAATGTTGCAGTTTCATGTTTCATCAAGAAGTGAAATTCTATTTTTTCACGCTCGTACGAACTTACGCGTGGTATCGCCAAGCGGACTACATATGACGACGACGTCACACGCCGGTGCGCAGGCTTTCATTTTAGGAGGTGCTGGGTAGATACATCTAACATACAGAAATATTTGGAAATTGAAATTTCATTTTTTCCTAAGTCTATTTAAATTTGAGGGTTCAAATTTCACAGTTCCATAAAACTTATGGTTATATATAAAAATTGGTTTTCAAAATAAAAATATTATTTAACAACATGTTAATGTACCATACAAATTTACAGTTAAAAATCTGTTGTTATTAAGGTCATTAACGATGGAATGTAGAATGCATATTTGAAATTTTGCAGAAATGTTTTTTTAATATTGTAAACTAATATCGAGGCAATTAGTTAAACCTATAAAACAACATATTCAACTCTATATTTGTTATTAATATTGATTTGTTCAAGAAATTAAAATTCTTGCTTTTTTTTTAACTTAAATAAAAAAGCAGAAGTTCCATTTATGAATAGCTGAATAATGGTAGGGACTGTAGTAATTAGGATGTATAACATGTTGTAACAGCCCTAATACCTGAATTTTGAATAGCATTATACTGCATGAAGTATTTGTAGTGAGCCAAAGTTTGCTTGAAAGTGATTTGATATGTTTATTTTGTAAATTCGTGTAAATAAGTGTATATAGACTTTGTTTTAGGTAAGAAAATTATTTAAAGACCATTTAATATGTTTAAGAACCGAATGGTACAAGAGAATTTCTTAAAAGTTTGTAATTCCATGTATAAATGTAAGTTACGATGTCTACAGGACAATTTTCCACCATTTGAAAGGATTTCTGTAAATAATTTTGTATTTAAGTATCTCTAATTACCATTTCTAATCATTTTGTAATGTTATTAATTAATTTTGTATCAATTCCAATTGTTTTTAATATGTTTGAGTGATTGTTAATGATCGAGAAATATCGGGCGGATGCCTTTGAAGAATTCTCGTAATTTCGATAGACTCTATATAAACAGATCGCCTGGATAGAGTTTTAGTTTGCATTAAGTATTAATTCAGTGTTACAGAGACATTCATGCAAGTTTTCATTCAGTAAGTCAGTATTGCATCTTTGGATTGTAACAACTATGCTTGTGAATGTCGCAGACTTGTTTTGATTGAAAATAAACGAGCATCAACATAACCTTGTTTTTTGGTGGACTTTTAATTAATAAATGCAGTAATTAAACCACCCAAAGAACCTTAACAATGTCCTACAAATTTGAAAAAGATCTATGCATGTGGAAAGAAGTTATCTTTAAAATCAATTGAAGAATTGCCGTTTTGAGATATTTAAAGTTAAAGAATTGGAAACATGTTATGGTACCTTCAAGTTTCCCGTCTCTTCCTAATATGATCCAGTATCATAGGAATGACCTACAGCAACATTCTTGTTGTACTCCTGTTCTAACCCGAGTCTTTTCCTAGTCTTCCCTTGTTGCTTGGGTTGCTCGTTTCTCAGCTAAACTGATACGAGCATTGTACTATTGTTTAAGAGTTTTCTTCATATATTTTCTTAGAGGAATTCCAAGCCGTTCCAGAGTTTTCAGTCTGCCTGCCATTCCATTGTTAAAAGTAATATCTGTATCATTTGTGTCAATTTCAACTATTCTTTTTCCAAAAAAATCCTGTCTTTTGACATATTTTGGAACGAAATGACTCATTGGCATTCTGAGCAAAACCCCCAACACATCTTTTCAAGAGCTTGGTGTCACACAACTCTCTAAACACAGGCTTATGACTTCCATTATGGAAATTGTAATATTGTTCCTATAATTGAAAGATGATAATGTGTTCATTTCCTTAGCACGTGGGTATGTACACTATGAATTTATACCTTTCGGGCAGGCCTTGTGCATTGGCTATTCATCAGTTAATGCTTTATGAAACCATATGGTCCACACTGCTTTCGGCATGTCCTCTACAGAACTATGGATTCTTATTGCATTATGATAATACTGACAGTGTATTTATTACACCATCAGCGAGTGTTTCCATGGGATATTGCCTTACCATCTGTTAATGGATGTAAACAAAATATGTGACAAATGACGAGCAATTGTGTAGCAGAGAGTATGAGAATTTTACATGTTGTTCCAAAGGAACATAAGTGTATGAGAAATTTAAATGTCAAATTTAAACTGAAATTCTACGAATTAACACCAGAAATGGGCATGGCAGTAAGATTTAAATGGCTGTCAATCGCACAGGGCTTTACTTAATTACACAATTCCCACACTGTCAAAGATATTGAAATAATTTTTTCACCAAAATGAAATCAAAAGCAAAAACTTCCTGTGAATCGAAAGGAAATCTTTTTTTTTTTTTTTTTTTTTTTTTTGAAACCTAAGTGTATCTACCCCCTTAAAGGCCACCAGAGTTAACCAAAGTTTAAAACAACTGGCTAGCTGTCAAAAGGCCAGCCAGATATAAAAACATAACGAAGCAACAAAAAATTAATTTATATAGAACTGGAAATGGAAAAACAATACTATGATTGGTGGCTTTAAAGACATGACCAATCGATTATAAACCCAAGCAGTGTTCAAAAACACACTAACAACTAAATATTGTGACAACATGGCTTTAAATGACTAATGTAAAATTCTAAAAAGTTGGTTTTAAACAGACCACAAAAATCTAAAACCTACCGACTGGTTGGCTGTAAAATGGCCAGCCAGATATAAACAAAACAAATTACTAGGATTGGTGATTGTGTAAAGACCACCAATCAAACTCTTCCTGCTGCGGAACTGGTTTTGGCCTCTCTAGCAACATTTCAGTGTCTTCAGAGTTAGAATTGTGTACAGACATTTCCTCGTCAGAGGCCCCATAAGGATGACACTCTTTGATAGGCCTCTAATCTCTGTTCACTGCTGCCAGGTATGTTAGGAGATGACCACACAAATTTTGACGAGTCCATCTCTCGCAACTTCACACCCCAGCTTTTAGTTTATTTTGCCTACCATTTGTAGGACTTAAAGGTGTTGTTGCTGTTGCAGCAGCAGTTCTTTAACTAGGAGTTGCAACTGATGGACGTTGCTGGTATAGCCATCCACCTGCTGCAAGACTGGTCAAGGTTGAAAATGTGTTGCACCAGACATCTGCAGTTCCTGGGTGTTTTGACATTAAAAAATTTTGAACTGCTTTTTACATGTGCAAGAGCACTTTGTGCTCGTGCCTGTTGCAGACGCCTGGGTAGTAACACTTTCATTACAGGAGTTGCCAATGTCTTTGCGAAGACAGGTGGGGTAAGCACTATAAACCGCTTCTTTGCTTTGCCTTATGTAATGCGCTCTTTGGTTTTTAGGTACTGTATTTCATTCTCCGAGGTAAACTTGATACTCCTTGTTCCAGATAGGGTGTGCTCTGGAGCAGTTGATGCACACCTGTGGGAGGGTGCAACCACTATCTGGCTCATGTCCCGCTTGTCACACTTAGCACAAGTTGGGTGGCACTTGCAGGATGCCAAAATATGTCCAAATCTTTGGCACTGAAAACAGCACATCAGAACTGGAATATATAAGCATTCATTCAAATTAATAAAACCTGATGTTCTTGGGCAAAGTAGGAGTATCGAATGTCAGCACAAAGGTGGCAGTTTTTTCATTTACCCTCCGCGAAATCTGCAGAACCTCAACATTTTCTGATGCCCACTCCTTAAGAATGCCTCAGTATCTAAATCAATTAGATCATGGCAGGTAAGCACACCTTAGCTGGAATTTAGAGTTTTATGAAGTTCGCATTTTACTCCCTGTGCTTCTGAGATTTAAGAAATAGGACAACCTGCTTGTTGGGAGATGTTCAGTTCCTCAACTTTTTAATAGATTTAAGGGTCTCTGCAAGGCCCTCCAGCCCTTTCTGCATACAGAAATGGGAGAGCTTCTTAAAAGATCCCTCCTTTTTCAATCACAAAGGCATTCTCTAGAACATGTTTCTTCTTGTTACTCATTTCTAGATTCTCAAGTTTTTATTATTTTTATTTTTTTTTTTATTTGTCCCGCGAGTTCGGAGATTATCTGCTTGTGCTACTTTCAAAATACCCTATGAAAATCAAACCCAAAAAATACCTATGAGTGGGCAATAGAAAACATTATCAAGGTAGACTTTGCCTACTCAATCCAAGAGGAATATGGTGAATCATACCTATTCTTGAAAAGTCACATAAAACAGCATTCCCAAAACAAATTCAAAATTATGGCAGAAAAGCTTTTCAGATAATCTGATCTGAAGGATTGGGAAAAGAAGACAACATAGCTGCATGTAAACTTTAAATAGAAGATACGAGGTGTGTGAGAAAGTAATGAGATTGGTAACACTATGAGCACTCTTGCAACGCGTGTCTACCACTCTGTGTTAGACTGTTTTGATCATTCCTTCCACATGCTCAGAGTTCAGCCAACACATTATTTTTGACAGCACCATAAGTGAAGTTGTGCGATACGAAAATGGAGCATCAGAATTTAGAACGTTGTGCAATTAAGTTTTGTGTTAAACTTGGAGAATCTGCGAGTGTGACCTTTTGAAAAGTTGTAACAGGCCTATGTGGAACGTTGTTTATCAAGAGCAGAAATCATTTTTGGAAGGCCAAGAACATGTTGAAGATCAACCTCGCTCAGGCAGACCAACTTCAAAATCTGATGAAAACATTGAGCATGTGATGGTTCTTGTGAGATCAAACAGTCATTTAACAATAAGATGAGTGAACAGTTAAATTTAAACACTTTCACCGTACATCAAATTTTGACAGACGATTTGGATATGGGAAAGGTTTGTGCCAAAAAATCTCAACTGAACAGAAGGACAATTAAAGAAACGTGTTCATTGGATCATCTTGAGAGGATTGACAATGACCAAGAATTCTTCGATCGTCTGATCACAGGTGATGAATCCTGGATATTAGAATACAATCCTGAAACAAAGCGGCAAAGTGAACAGTGGCACACTCGGTCATTTCCTTGATCAAAAAAACGTCGAATGAGCAAATGAAATATCAAAACAATGCTGATTTGTTTTTTTGACAGTAGGGGTATCGTGCATAAAGAATTTGTTCATGCAGGACAAACTGTCAACCAAGTGTTTTACAACGGTATCCTTGAAAGGCTCGGGAAAAGAGTGATTCGTGTGAGACCACACTTGGCAGACAAGTGGATGCTTCATCATGACAATGCCCCGTGACTCATAGCTTTTTCAATCAGTGAATTTTTTACTTCAAAATGCATTCCTGTTGTTCCTCAATCCCCCTATTCACCTGATTTAAGTCCTTGTGACCTTTTCCTTTTCCAAAAATTGAAACATATCTTAAGAGGACATCATTTTGGAAACATTCAAAAGACTGTTACCGACCAGTTAACAGCCATATCAGTTGAAGCATTCCAGCGCTGCTACCAAGAGTGGAAACGACTCTGCCGGTGTAGCTGCCCGAGGGAACTACTTTGAAGGGGATACTATTGTTGTTTGAAAAAATAAAAACTATGGTAAGTAAAAAATCAGTCTCACTACTTTTCTCACACACCTCGTATACGAAGCTACACCACAGCTGCCTATGAATGAAACTGGTGTCTTAGGGACATTTTACAGAAAAATGAACTTCATGAAGTAAAAATAGCTTTTTTTCACATATTAGAGCCTTCTAAATCATTCTCATATACAAGAAATGCTGTTCTGTGAGTGTACATAATGGACATTCTAACAAAGCAATCTGGTGACTCCCACTGGCAGAAGTGAGGTTCTTTTCGCAAGTGATGTATGCCGAATAAACACAGCTATATAAATACCCTACTTATTAATTAAAAGTTCCATTTCAGAATTATTACCGAACTCTTTCTTCAAGTTACTGCTCATATTATTTTAATGGAAATGTAAATATTGGCTTTCTTAATTCATTCAGTTGAGTAAAGGGAATTAATAAAATAATAAAAATAAAAAAGCATGCTTCAGTTTTAAATGATTTTAACAATGAACTCATTATTACAACAAATGTTCTATTTTGCCAGGTGATTTACAACAATAAGTTTTTATGTAATTTTATAACTTTTTCAATTTTTTAAAGGTTTTGTTTTAACCTGGAATCTGTTATACCACATGAAAGGACATAAAAATGGTGTAAAAAGATGCCTCTCCCTGTTCTCAAGGTGAATTAGGAGAGCTCCAAGAATAATTCCAAAAGGTGTTTTCAGTTTTTGGGCTAATTTTGGAAAATTAATGGAAATCGATGAAAGTTGTTATTTTTTCTAGTCTATATGAGAAGTACATCTGTACCAAATTTCATGAAAATCTGATTTTTTTCAGGTAAATTTTGTTTTAGTATAATGTTGATTTAATGTGGGATGACCCACCATTAATTCAATCCAACAATATTCTCTAAAGGTCTGACTAAAAAAAAACAAATTTTAAGTTATTTAAGAGACAAGTGCTGATGTCCAACACATTTCACATCTTACAGATTGGATGGCAGAAAATAATCTGAAATTGTATTAATAAACCTTCCACTTCATTAAATGATACATCTGAAAATAAATATAATTTAGAATACTGTACTTTTTTTTTAAAAAAAAAAAAAAAGGTTATGGTAAATAGGGAGGGATCTTGAAGTAAACTATTGATTACCCTAACTTGAAACAGACATTACCACAGAAAATGATCAGAACACCGAATTCACTACACAATTCCTCTTCATATTCTTCAGTTGATCATCACTCACTGCTTTTCTCAAAAACACTGAAGAACTGATTCCAGTACACTTCCATAGTTTCCCTTACCTTAAGTAATTCATATAGGTAGTATCTGATGTCAAAGTCTGTTAACGTTTGATACAACTGTTTGAAGTCTGTATTATTCACATGTTCAAAAATAAGTGCAGGTGTTCGAGAAACTGGATCTTTCACAACAGCCTGCAGGGATATAATATTCGTTCCGCCTCGCAAGTTCTCCAGAATTTTGATTTCACGCTTTATTTTCTTCTTTTTCACAGGCTGAAACAAAATAAAATTACTGGTATCTTACCATCTTACAAAAGGAATAATATTTTTAAGAAACCAGTTCTGACAGTGTAATGCCAACAGTTTTTAAATAACTTTACAATTAACAACTTTTATAAATTCAAATTTGGGCAGTAAAGTGGAGCCCATCCCTTACCAAAGCTGAAAAGCTTTGAAATTGCAATTTTAAAATTAAGAAAATTATTTAATTTAAAATTTGGATGGGAGAATTACACAAATAGCTATGTACACTCATTTAGAGTAGGAATTTTCGGGTTTATATCCTTCAAAAACAGTCTATTGTTGAAGACAGGTCACTGAAAATATGGATCATGACCAAATAACTTCATAATTATTATTTAATAAATACACAACTACAATAATACAAGCAACAACAGAAGAAATGGACTACAATAATCACATACATAACAAATTGTCAACAAATATTTAAATTGTGACATGGAGAGTATTATAAAATCCAACTTTTACTCAGAACAACAATTAAAAATTATTCTTGGGCCCTTACAATGTACAAATCAGTTCCACACAGAACATATATGAACAAATTTAGACAGTTTCATATAAACTGCACCTTAGCAGTGTCTAACTAATCTATCCAGTGAGTAAAACCTTTCTCACAACTCCTCATGGAATCGTATGCCTACGATCAGCAATATACGAGGGTTGAATGATAAATAATGCCTCCAAAGTCATAACTCGGGACTGAATGGGAATATTTTCATAAATCAAACACAGAAATAATCCTTAGAATGTCTTCTTTAACTACCAATATTAACTTTTCCACATACTCACTGGACAATTGGATATATTTCTGCCAACGATGAACCAGATTTCTGAGGCCGTCACGGAAGTAGTCGACACTGTTTCCACAACCAGTCTCACAGTTTTCACAATGTCTTCATTAGAAGCATAATGATGTCCTCACAGGCCGCCTTTCAGTAATGGGAACAGATGGAAGTCAGACGGTGCCAAATCTGGACTGTACGGAGGTGGTGGGATTCAGTCTCTGAAGTTCTGCTGTGGTGGCACGTGAAGTGTGTGGTCTGGCATTGTCATGCTGCAGGAAAACATTTCCCTTCTCCTTTCAGATCCTTGTTAGCCGTCGCTTCAAAGTTCACAGCGTTGTGATGTAACACTGAATTTATTGTCACACATTCAAGGACATCAGAATGGATAACACCATCTGCGTCCCAGAACACTGTTGCCATGTTGTTTCCAGCTGAGGGCTTTGTTTTGTATTTCTTTTTCTGGAGCGACTCTGTGTCGATATTCCATAGACTGGTGTTTCGTCTCTGGGTCGTAATGGCGTACCCATGTTTTGTCTCCTGTCACAATACATTGGAGAAAGGCGTCACCTTCATTCTTGTAACGCGAGAAGTTCCTGGCAAATTTCAACTCTGTTCGCTTTCATTTCAGGCGTCAGCATCCGAGATACCCATCGTGCACAGATCTTCCGATAGCCAAGCAAAGCAATAACATGACCCACACGTTCTTGTGAAATGCCGATCATGCTTGCAATTTCTCTCCGAGTTATACGACGATCATCCTGAACCAGTCTGTCAACTTTTTGCTTGTGCAATTCGGTGGTTGCTGTCACAGGACGTCCAACTCTTTGTCACGCAAGTCAGATGTTCCCACCTCAACATCTATAAACTTACTCGCCCAACGACACAATCACCATAAACAGCTTGTATTCTTTGATGAATCTTCTTTGGGACGACACCTTCTGCTGTCAAGAATTCAATGACTGCATGTTGTGTAAATCACATTGACCGACCGTCTGTGCAGGGTTCCATACTTTACACTATGACACTACAAACGTTCAATGCTAAAGCTTCCCGTCAACTGGAGCTGTAGAGGAGAGTCTACAGAACATGCCAGTACCTGCCGCATACCAGTGCTGCCATCTGTTGAGGAGTTATGAAGGTGGAGACATTTATGATTCAACCCTCGTACATCCACCATGCATTACCTAGTAAATAAGTGAAGTACTTTTTAATTATTTTTTAATAACTACATTTCCTATTTAACTGTAAATGTAAGCCTGAACAGTTACTTTACCTAAGCTTCATTAATATGAATATTTATTTAAAAGTTACATACGTAAATTTTCCCATTTCACAAGATTCTCATTCCTCACACAACCCATCACTCCATTTTACCTGCTCAATCCATACTTATCCACGTCAATAAAACTTAAAACTAATTGAATGATTAACTGAATGGCAATTTCGCTAGTCATCTAATTATACCTTTCTTAGTACTTTTTAAAATTAATATTATCTTATATTCTTCACTCCCCTCCCCCATCTACTTTCGCGATACACAAGTTTTAATTTTTAATTCTTTTTAGAATTTTGGTAAATTATATATCACTTCCTTTGGTAATTTATTCCAATCCCTGACACAGGTACAAAAGAAAATTCTCATTCCCTTATGCACAAGATCAAGTGCGAGCTTGTGCCCTTAGTCATAATTTCCCTTCCATGTGTCTCCCACAATTCATGTAATATCCTTTGAAGCTCCATAACCAACATACACCTTGCACACTGCAAGCACTTTCTTCAAGTCCTATCTTACTCCCAATCCAACTCCTCCATATCAATTACTAACTGGACCTGTGCCACAAACAAATGTAGTTGCTCTCTGTCCGCCCTCCAACTCCTGTATTTGATATCCAAAATGTGGATCCAAAACTACACCATATTCATGCAATGGTATGGATAAAGTTCCACCCTATTCACTAAATGAACAATTTTTTAACCCTTTCCAACACCTTCCAATGTGTCCTGCCCAGCTGAGTTTATTACCATCTCTTAATAATAATGCATTTCCTAATCTAATGCTTTGTTTCCTAAGAATTCCTCTATCCAGAAAGTAACTCTGATCCACTCCAAAAGTTTTCAATTAATTTAACAATTTACAGCACAATCCACTAAATACTTTAGAAAGATCTAGTGTTACACTATTCACTTAACCTCCCTTGTCTAGTTTATTTGAAATATATTGCATTTAGCCCACCATCTGAGATTCACATTAATATTGCCTAAAGCCATGTTGTCGATTTTCAAACCATTTTCTTTTTGCATAGACATTTCTGACGTCAGTTTCATATCAATATCTCCATATTTTTGCTATTATTGAAGTCAAACTAATTAGCCCGCAATTTTCAACCCTATTTGTTGTACCTCCTTTATGAACTGGTAATACTATCACACTTTTCCAGTCTGAAGGCAAGCAACAAGACTCCAGACTCATGTGAAATCAAATTTTAAGGCAAGGTACAATATCTTATCCCCCTATCGTTAATACAACTGTAGTAATGTTATCTAAACTGGCACCTTGGCACGTTTTTAGCATTCCGAGTTCCTTCATAATTTCCCGAGGACCTATTTCAAATTTTTCAGTTTCCTTATTTCTACTGAAATAGAGACGCTACTCTAATTTATTCCCTTCCATCTCAGGATGATAGTCACTAATGGTTACATTAAACCAGTAAATATCTCAGACTTTTTCAAATCCTCATTAATTTCTCAATTCTTAGCTATTATTGTCTGAATACCTTCCCTTCCCCCAAGTTTTCTAACAAAGTAATAGATTCATATGGACAGGACAAATAAAATACACCCAACACTCATCAAAGCTGAAGGGAGGAGGTCAGCAGCAACACAAAACACCACACAAACACAGAAAAAGCCAATATTTTGGGTAAACGCCCTTTTTCAAGTTAGCAGAAGTAAACGGCTGAAATTGCGCAAGCCCTGCGTTCGACGCAGCCACTCACTGAATGAAAATGCCCGTCGGTGGTGGTGGGGGGAGCGATGATAATATAACCAAAAGAATAAATCACAAGATAAAAATGGGAAAAATAGTAATAATCATTTAAAAAATAAAAACATTTTTTTAAAATAAGGTCTATAAATATATATGAATCTATTGTGCTGGCCAGTTATGGGTGAGGATGGAAGATGTTATCAGAAATTAAGGCCTGGGGGACGTCTAGTCTGCAGGATGTGTTGATATGCTAATTCCCACCTGCGGAGTTCAGATTGGGAGGTGGTATTTGGAAGTACTCTAACGGCTCTGACTGTAAAGCAATTATTAAGGTTGCAGGTGTTGTGAGTACTGTCATGGTGAGCAACAGGGAGGCGTAAGTTTTTCGAGTAAACAGTTTGTGATCATAAATTCTGATGGATAACTTGAAAAATGGTGTTTACCCAAAATATTGCTTTTTCTGCGTCTGGGTGTTTTGTGTTGCTGCTGCCCTCCTATTTTCAGCTTTGGTGAGTGTTGGGTACATTTTATCTGTCCTGTCCATATAAATATAGCCTCACGGCAGTTTGTAAGCTACCTTACTCTCTATTTTCAATATTCAGTCAAAATCCAACGAAGTTTGAGGTTAACATTCGGTACATGATACTATAATTTGAAATAACAACACTTTAGGTTCAGAAAAGTAAATAAACAACACATAGCAACCATAAATAAGAAGTTTCTAATAAAATATAAACCATAAACTTACCTAAATGAGCGTAATCCATAATAATGCTGAAGTAAATAAACAGGTTTGGTGAAACAACCATATCACTGATATTCCACTAAATTGACCACTGTAAAGCACTTTAATAATAATGATTTCACCGTTTGATATTAAATTCACTAATAACTCGCAGTTTCCGACAGATTTAAAGCAGTAAATATGATTTTTAAAGCTTCACCACATGGGTGGAGTTCAATAATTAATTCCAGCACATCTAAGTAATTTCAGAGGTTTAAAAGTAGATTTAAACAAGCTGAATAACCGGCAAGCCAATATTCTTTAAGTTTCCAATAGCCATCAACTAATAATCAGAAGATATAAATAAATGAAAATCCGTTTTTTCGTAGAAACCGATTTGCAATTTGAATTTCTCTCATATTTCACGAACTAAAAACTTTTCTAAAACAATTAAATAAAACAAAGGTACGGTTTCAAAATAGTTTCAGGCCACAACCGAATTTAAACAAAAATTGAATAAATTCTTGCACCACCTAGGAAATCAGCAAATTTTAGAAATTCAATAACTTTTGACATCCTTCACCGATTTAAAAGATTTTTACACCACTGAACTCAGCAGAAGCTGGGGAACACTTTGAAAATAGTATAAACTTGATATTTTAAACTTTAGCAAATCCATATTTTGGATGTGACGTATCGTAATACTCTAAACAAATGTGCTTTCCGATTAACCAACTTTCAAAATTAATTTACACCGGTCTGGAAACTTTAAAACCAAACACATCACTACACTTGTCTCGTTACGCTCTTCATCTTGTTAACAAAATTTTTTCTAGATAGACTGTTGTCTAGGTCAGTAGGCCATTTTTGATAAAAGTAAGCCCGGACATGGTCTCGTCCGCACTTCGTTGAAGTATCTGGTCGAGGCAATATGTAGTTCGTGGTTATGCGGATTTGAGTGAGACCGGCTCGCGGTGGCTGATGGGAAACCGGAACCTGGGCAGCATGGCTGACTGACGCCATTACCAACTGTAGAATTTTGAATTTTTCCGACATGTGTTCATCTATGTGAACTTTAACTTTCACTTACATTCAGGGTGTAGCGGTCTGTTCTGTTTCATGACTTGTGATCTTCGGCAAATGATTTTCCCCGATTGCCATTGCTAACTGTGATTTTATGTAAACTGTGCAAATTTCAAGAATATATACTTCAGTGATTTGGACTTCGACTTTCATTTCTAACTTAGTACCTTACTTACAGGGGGTTAATTCTGTAAGTGGCGGCCGTCTTCATCATTACAGTTAGCATTCTCCAAGGTTTTTCATGGTTATAGAACTTTTCCCGAACTTTAGGTGACATTTGGAAGACTTCAAGTTTAGGTGTACAAGCCGATACCCGGACCCCGATACGTTTTGTCCCTAACAAGTTCTTTCCTTCCATTGTTACAAAGGAACAGATTCATTACTCAGTGGATCCCCTGCACCAATATTCTGCATAAACCCATCTTTAACTTCCCTATTTGCCGTTATTAATTGCTTGTTTGGTTGTTTTAAGTATTCCCTATTGCCTTGCTGTCCCGTATCTCTGTAGTGTTCTCTTCTCATTAACCACATCACCTCCCAATGTAGTATGTAGGTTCTGTACTTCTCTTTAATTTCTGTTTTGGAATAAATATTTCCTCATCCATTTTTATTCTATCCTTAAAACCTTACTACTTCGCCTCCACTGTTTTTGTGCCATCTTTCCATTTGCTGAACCTTTCCCTTAAATCTCTCTTCAATTCTAAAATTTGTGCATTTCTTTTTAAACATAATTTTAACTATTTTCCAATTCAAATTTGTCCAGTTTATTGAATTCCCTTTTTTTCCATGTTTTGACACTGCAGCACTCTTCTTTGCTAAGCGATGATTATTCTCCTATCAAACGTTTATTATATTCACATTTACTAATAATCTAATATGGTCACTGCTAACCAAAGTAGAAGATTGCTGCGGCATGGACAGATGGAAAGACACGTATACACACAGCGCTTTATCAACTAAAGATGAAATTTTCTTGCATGAATATCTCATAGGAAAATACTAACAACTCTAAAAATCAGTAGGCCATCATGCTATGGTACTTTTGAAAGCATTGTGGTTTACGTTTGGTCTGCACTTCGTTCCCCAAATCTCACTCGCAATGTTTATGTTTGGCCCGCATTTGTTTCCAAGAGTCTGACTTGTGACATCGGTGTTTGGTCCAAAATTGTTATCACGAGTCAGACTCGTCAAAGTACAGCAAGGGGTTAAAATTGCTTGCAGATTTCAGCAAACATTTTCTGTAATTTCCAGACAGACAACAGCAGATGAAATAGATGATTGCTTGAAATATTCTATTTTGTTGTGACACTAAATACATTGAAATTAACTGCACAAGTATGTTCATCTGCAAAACTGACTGATCAGCTGAGATTCTCACATCAACTGCTGAAAATTGGGAACTGAAAGATGGAGACTGATCTGCAATTCAATAACGTCAAAAGAAAAATTGGTTCAAAAAGTATTTCCTCATGTTTGAATCAATAAGAATCTTGGTTGGCCAAGTGAAAAAGCTATTCTTGCCACCAAAGACAAAACTTAATATTATTCAGTCTAACATTCAAGGCGAGGCACTCATATGCTAGTCAGTCGACACTATTGTGGAAGTATATGAAGCTGCTAATTATCCAACAGAATTTTTTAATTCACTCAATATGCCATGGATGCCACTGCAATTGAAAATCCATGTGTCAATTACCATGTTGCCAAATACCACCCAGCAGACGTTTTGAAACAGCATGCGGATTGCAGTAAAAAAAAAAAATTAACGAGTAAGATCATAGAAGCAAAAATCTTGATAGGATCTTTCAAAGGTGAAGATTTCCTCATTTCATGATTCCTATGATTCCAAAGGACATGCCATTTCAATTTCAGATATTGCAATTTTGAATTTGATTAGTATTTGCAATCACCATCAACAAATCTCAGGGTCAATCGTTAGAATTGTGCGGATTAGATCTAAACATAGATTGTTTCTCATATGGACAATTATATGATGTTTTTAGAGTCGCCAAACAGATGATCTCTACATTTACACAGAGAATGGAACAAAAAATATTTTATACCGGGCAATGAGTATCAACAATTATGCATGTAAGTGTGTTAAAAATGCTGTTTGTTATTAAAAAAAAAAAAAAACCCTGTCGCTTTCAAGCTGCATTAAGTCCTTCGCAAACAGTTATATTTCAAAAATGGAAATACATGCTGCAGCAGGTATGAAATACTAATATCGCTACTTGATCTTTACAGATGGATAGATGTTCATCCCCACATCAGGAGATTGGGAGGGTTGAAATTAGATGCTGTAGGTTTTTCCACAACAAAAGGCATTTAAAATGCTTACATGCATATTTTTTTAAACTGTTTGCTGGGAAATATCTGTATACATAATTGAATAAATAAAGGAGTCGCCCACAGTGAGACTGGACCCGGCGATGGCAGATTTATGAGGCAGAGGCTCACTGTACCATTTGCCTCTTGGAATTGACATAATGTAGAAAGTATTTGAATGCAACAGAATACTTCAGAGTCAATTTTCTCAACAATGGCAAAGAAGCGCATGTTACTGTTTTGCCACATTACACTCTAGCTATGATTTATTATTACACAGAGTCAGGTAGCTTATATTATGTATATATTGCCCTTGAATTTATAAAACACTGTTACCCACGACTTCATACACGTGGATTTAGAATTTGATTGCTAGAATTGGATACACAAAGCTGAAAGTTACCCAAGATATGTCTGCATAATATGACGGGAACACTATCGATATACCATTCTACCGTCGAGCCTGTAATTTATTCACATCGGAAAAAATTATTATATTTTGTTCCTAATGATACAAAGTATGTAGTCAAAACGTAAAATAAAAAAATAAATAAAAAAAATACAGAGACTTACTTTCACATATATAATATTATTAGTTTAGATCAGGGGTGGCCAACCCAAATAATCTCGCGGGCCACTTTGGAAGTGCTTCATAACTCCGCGGGCCGCATATAAAATTATATGTCCCCCACTAGAGACTTGTTTGAAGGTGAAACGAGTTGTTATTGTGTTTACTATTATACTTACATGTAAACATAGCTAATATAGTAATAATGATACTAAACGCACATTGTAAAGAAATGTATAACACTAAAAATGAAATATAAAAAATATTTTGTAAAAGCGTGATGAATCTCGCGGGCAAGAAAAATGTTCAATGGCCACCCCTGGTTTAGATCATACAAAAACTGCCTATGGAACCAGTATACCCTGAATAAAGTAAACGCTTAGAGCACTATTCTATCGCCAAAGATTTGCCAGAATATGGTATCCTTATTACAAAATCCTAGGCTCAGCTCAAACTATGAAAAACAATTCATATATTTTTTTTGCTTTTCATCACGATTGGAGTAGCCATTTAACCCAAGAAAAGTAATAGACAGAGTTACTTTCGCATTTAAAATATTAGTATAGATTACCTTTTGAGATAAACTATTTTCGTATTAAATGATTTTTGCACAATAAGAGTTCTGCACTAAAAGATTTTTTAATTACATACATGTTTTGAATACTTTTGTAACACTTCATTTTAGATTTAACTTTCAGTGTTTATATATGCTACGTGACTGTGCTCATGATATCCCACATTTTGAGGATTTCTTTGTGTTTCTATGCACCTAATGCAGTAATTTGACACATTTTTCTGGGTACATACCTACACCCACGATATGCTTACTGAATTGAATTAGACATGTCAAATACAAAGGATTTGTGAAACCTTAATTCATTTTACACCAGTATACTGGTGTCCACAACATTGTTGTGTTAGCAAATGAGCGTGTTTTTATCTAGTGCAGCAGTATACAGCTGAGAGGAAGCTGTTTCTATATTATCACTAATATTATATCTGTTTGTAGAATGTGCTACCATTTTTAATATAGCTTAGTATATGGTAACATTAAAGACATATTATATATAATGATCTACCATTTTCAAGAAGGTGAATATAATCTTTGTGTAGTAATAACCTATTGTTTAGTGTGATATTACTAATAGGCCAATAGGCTCAGCATATATATGTGAATTTTGACCCATCAGGTCACATAAGTGATTATTTTTACTGTGAATTCATATGCTATTACAATACCAGAAACATTCACTAAAATGCTCAAGGTAATAACGCTGATACATACGTGGGTGGATTTGTATTCATAATTTACTTCTCATAATTTTATACTAATGGTAATACTTATCCATTAAGTTTTGTCAGTTGCTACCAATTTAATTTCTGAAAGTTCTTCATGCTTTCTTTGCTATTTGTAAAGCTAATATTTTGTAGCACTTATTCATTTTGTACGACTGATTTGTTAAAACTTTTCATTTCTACTTGTATTTTATATTCATTTCTTAGAATGTTTATCCATGATATAGGTAGAAATCAAGTCTTTCCTTTTGGTTCTTTGACAGCTGGCTGACCTGAGGTCTCTAGGCAGCTCTGCTATGACAGGTACCACAGAAAGGACTGTTACTCAGCAGCCAAACCTGTGGGGCTACGTATAATATTCTTTTCGCCATGGTTAAGGTCACAACCGTGACAGGACTATGATTTTATATACCTAACTAAATTATAGCAAAATTATCCCAATTTGGGGTTGTGTAAAAAGTGATTTTTGTGTTTTTTCTTTCACAATTGCAGGAGACATGAACATTTTACCAGTCGAACATTTAGTAAAAGTAATTTTTTGCGTTTTTTCTGTCAATTGTAGGTGACCTAAACATTTGAAATTAACATTATAACATTTTACAAGTTGATGAACATTGAATGAAACACCAAAATTATGAAAATTGTAGCACGTGAAACAATTGAAAATTGCTGATTTGATAATATTGATGATATATTGGCTATAATATTTTGCAAATTGTTGTTGAATAAGTGAGAAGTATGAATGGCAGAGCAGCCCCACCAGTAGGTAGAGAAGAGGGAAGTTTCAGTTTTTACGGTTGGTTTTCTTTAGAAAGTAACTTCAGTTTTGGAAGGGCATGTCAGGTATCTTATGAATTTTGTAACTGCGTGACAAAATTTGTTTTCAGAACCACGAGTTAAATTGAATAGAATGGCATATCATTTTTAAAGCCAGTTACTATGTTAATTCAAGCTAATCATAGTTTTGAGCTAGTATTTTCAGTTACATTAGTCTCAACAATTCACCTGTAGCAGTTTAAAAAAAAATAATCGTAATAAATCGAAGAAAGCAGTTGGAGACTTCAAGTTCACACAGTAACTATTTTTAAATATGTTGATTTGATTAAAGCTACTTACAGATCAATAGCTTCAATAACTTCTGAAATATTAATTAGTTAGATTCTGATTTTGGATTACAAATTTTATTTCACCTTTTGATAATACTAAATATGCTTTGCTTGATGGTAAACAAATGAACAACCCTTTAGTAGTAAAATAAAATTTGTTTCAGTTTAGTAATAACAAAATTGTGAAAGTTATTAACAGGTCTTGGGAATCTCATTAAAATAATTTCTTTACAAGGAAATTATCAAGCCTACAAATTTTTTCATAAGGATAGTATTTAATGCTCTTTAGATGATCTAGCTATTCTCAAAATTACAGAATAATAGGAACATTTTTAACAGTCATGGTCAAATATTTGATGCAAGCTTACAGGTGTGAGATTTGATATCCAATACGCTTTCCAGCATATTCTCGTGAGAAGGCGAAGTCCTTGTGACCCACGGATACTTCTATAAATATTAGGACAGGATTTTCCTTATCCTCCAGCAGTTGGCCAGCCAGTTTCATTTAGAGCACTACTGTGCTACCGTGTTGGCACAATGTAGGTTCGCTTATTCAGTCAGTTTTAGTGCAATGTAGCTGTGAAGCAGTATTTATTCCAGGGGGTGCGTTGACATAACTTAAGTGTCAGTCATCGGTGGATAACTGATCTTTAGAAGCGTGTGACGAACTTTAAAATGCTTCCATGTGTTAGTTAGGTGAACTTGGAATAATGGGTGTGGTCTGGCTCAAATCGGTTAGTCAAATTTGCAACTTTATCTTCGGAAAATTTGTCTGATACTATTTCAGTTTGTGACTTTGCTAAAATTTTCAAGAATATAATGTATATCTACCAGCAATATACTTGTGACTTTTATTATCAATCACCTTTCCTTAGTTTTATCAAGCTAAGTGGCGACCATAGTAAATTACCAAAACTAGAGCTGAAACTATCCACGGTCACTGTTGAGACAGAACGTTATGCAAATTGTGTGTGCTAACCCCAATAACGGGAGATTGGCAGAGCCCATCAAATAATTTATAGATTGTCCCTGCAAATGGGAGAAAATTGACAAGGTAGCTTTGCCCACTTGCCAAAAATTGCAAATTAACTAACTGTTGTGTGCTGGTTATAATTTACAGAACCTACTCTCAGAAAATTTCTAAAATCTTCTGGCTCTATGCTTCTCAAATTGTTCATATGAGAAAACGTTTTAATAAAATCCATTTCTTCATCCAATATCTTCTTTCTCTCAGTACAAACTGTAGTACAGGTTAGTGTTCAAACAATGCATACTTTTTGTTGCTTTGACAGAAAAGGGTGCTTCCAACTAGCATTCGTGAGATCACAATGTAAGTTAAAATTGGGAGTGAAATTGGCTTGTCTATAGCAGCTTTTAGTTTCAACATCATACCCACACTCATGTTCCACCAACAGTAATAACATATTTAAGCAATTCTGGATCAGTTTTCATTCAGCAACCTCCTGACAATGTTCATTTGGTACTGTTTGTTCAAAATTCAACTTTACAATAAACTTTGCCACCATACATACCATACCAAAAATTAATTCTAGATCACGATACTACTGCAACAACTTTATTGTTGGTACAAGGATCATATCGATCTAAATTCTTGGTTTCTTCTTGATGGTTGTGATAAGGTTGAAATGTAGCCCGGACCAAGCAAAAAATTTCGTAAAAGCCATAATTCTATTAATTTTTGTTGATTACACAGTGGTGTGCCGCAACTAGAATAAGGTTGCAGACCACTGACCTAAGGAGGAACATATGTACCAAATTTCAGAAATAAAGAACAGTTCCTTTCTGGTACATCACTAACACACAGTCACCCAAAATTTATTACAAATTTGCGGTAATATCAAGACGGGGATATCGCGTAGTAAACACACAGATCACGTGGTACATATGACATCATTGTGACGTATTCAGTCTGCACGTACCAACACAGTAACAACTATAGATATGATCTGAAAATTTGATATCTACAATAGCGTGTTATGGTTATGTTTCACTTTGGTCCATGCTGCATAACGACCAAAATGCTCATTTATAAAATATGATTTCATCAATCATCTGAGAGTATGTTATAATGCAGCCTGGACCATACGTCATAATATTGTCATATATACCACGTGATCCGTGAGTTAACTATGTGATGCCGCAGCGGTATCCCCATCTTGATATTATCCCAAATTTTATTCAATTTTTTTTCCGTAGTTGATATGACACATATAAAGATATTTTTGTTCCATTTTTAAAGTGCTGGTGACATTTTAATATTTTTATTTAATTTGAGGCTTTTTTTTCATAATGTGTGAGTGGGGAACATGAAAAGATATCGAGGTAGTTAATTCAAATTTCAGAAGGTTAATACCATTTTTTTGATAGGCGGAGAAGGTCATGCAGTCACTGAACAGTCACACAAAGATCATATAGGATGGCAAGTCACATTTAACAGATGAAAGGAAATTAATGGAGACAAAGCATATGTGAAGGCAACTGAGGATGCCCACTTATGTTGAGATTAAGAAACTGGCTCAATAGGAAAAAAGAGATGGATTATTGCGTCAAACCAGTAAAGAGAATGGTAACAATGAAATTATACATGGCGATTGGCAAGCAACCATGATAACTGAATAACTATAACTAAAGTGATCTATTAAATATTTATCCCACAAAAGGAACTGTGATGTTTGCCAAAAGAAGAGTTAGGTCGATTAGGACCCTATAAGACAGTCTATTGGCCTGAAATTTGGTACATACGTTTATCACATGTGATGTGAGAAAAATAGTAGCATGAAAGTCAACAAATATATGTTGATAAAGTTACATCATTTGAAATCTGGGTAGACATAACAGTCAATATAAAAGAAAAACTTATCATTACCAGTTGAAGTTTAGTGCAAATGTTTCTTAGAATTGCTTCTTTGAGAGAAACCTGCTTCCCACGTAGGGAAAAAATTACGATGCAAGTAACATTGGGTAACACGCCAATATGTCGGAACCTACAAAAATTGGTTATTTTCGAGTTGGCGATACAGCTGCCTCGCGACTGTTAACGTGTCGTCATCGTGACGTCACGTTCACGTACAGTCAATTTTTGTGGCTATTGTGCCCTCGATACGCTCGGTCACAATAATTTAAAGCTGTACAATATCAACATAAACTGATATCCCGAAGGTGCATCAGATGCGGCCGGAATCGCCAAGTCGAAAATAACCCAAAAATTGTCCTACCGGTCTTAAGTTTAGTACATACATTCCTTAGGCGATAATATTTGATCTGAAGTGTATAACGTAAGCTTCGAATGCCTGAAAATGAGGAAAAATCACTTCAAATATGGGTAGATGCACACATGTTATTAAGCAAGAAATACATGTTGATATTTTTTCTGTGTGTTTCTTACTATTAATTCTTGGTCCAGACTGCATTTCAACCTAACCACAACTGCTATTAGCAAAAAATAAAACAACTTAAATGCTGTGTATCAAACATTTGTTAGGGTAGACGCCATGTTTTTCCCTGTAAGGTAGGCTGCCATGCAATATATCTTAACACTGAAAAACAATATCAGTCCGCACAGAGAAATCTTAAATGTTACATGATTTTCTACTTATTATGTAGGGTCAACCGGGGCTAATATGATACACTCAAAAAAGTGAGGCTAATGTGATACGGTTGAATAAAAGAAATTTCCTAGATGCCTAAACTCTTGAAAAAATAATTTTTCCATACTTTATTTATTACTCTATTAACCTACATAAATATAAATTTTATTTGAAATATAAGGATAAAAAAAAATAAAACATTAAACTAACCTTTTTCCCCCTGAAAAACTTTTCTACGCGAATTGGAAACTTTTACTGCCATACGTCTGTGTTGTGATAAACTTATGTTTATTAATTTACCACATTCAGAATGAAATGGGCTATTGTTTGACACTTTAAGACCTTTTCTACCTTCTTTTTTTAAAATATCACCTTTAAAACTTGTGGGGCTATTGTGATACGCATAGTGGGGCTATTATGATACAGTTGTAAGTACAGTAATACCCCGTTTTACACGAGGGATACGTTCCGCAAAAAATCGCGTTAAGTGAAATTCGCGTATAATCGGGGTTTACGATTAAACATAGTCAAACGTTAATGCTGAATCAATCACTTCAATTCTAAGAACACTTTACGCAGTATTACATGTTTCTTTTACGGAAAAATATATCTATTGTCTTTTGGGTAGCGTTTCTTTTACATTTTTGTAAAGTACGTTCATAACACCCAACGCTGTTTTTAATAGTTTGACACACGGTCATCGTCGCTATCAATACTCTGCAATATGTCCAAACTTGGATAATCTTTGAAAGAGCATTTTGTATTCCGCTTTACCTCCATTTTCCATTCTTCTTATCACCATCATCTTCAATTCCAGTGTTACCCTTTTACGCTCTTTTTTTTTTTATAAGCGACTTTTTTAACGTAGCTTTAAATTATGTATCTCCACCGAACGTTAAAACACGACTGCCAGACGAGGTAAACATATGGAACAAACGAGGGACTCCCTACAGAAGAAAGTCGTAGGACGGGGAATCACCAATTCTTCTATCATAATGGTCAGAGCAAGCGGGGATTCCCGCAACCAAAGAGAAGCCAATGACTATATTATGTACATACACATTCTTAAGTAAGCAATTCGCGTAATACGAGGCATTTTAACGCGAAATTTGAAATTCGCGCTAAAGCGAAACCGCGCATAACGGGGTCGCGTAAAGCGGGGTATTACTGTATTCCTATTGTGTAGCCTGCCCTTTAAATATAAATTTATGATGGTGCACAAGCTGTAAAATGAATGAAGGGAATCCCTGATGCTAAGAAATATGTGGGCCTAAATCAAAAGATTCATGAAGGAGGAAATAATATTGACAGTATTGAAGTTGATAAGCAAATGATAATATGAACTCTAATTGTGTCAAATTGGAAAAATAAATTATGAGCTTTAAAACTACAAAGAGTTCTTTTGAAGATGATTGCTGTGATAAAAGTAGTGACAGCCATATATCAATTACTGAACTCTCGGACAAGTCATTAAAAATTTCTTGAATGAACAACCTGTATACATAACTCCAATCTATCAAGAAAACATAAAAAAGACTGCTTTGTTCTAGTTGATGTTAAAGGAGGACCTACAAACTCAACACATTTTAAAATTGACTGCCAAATCAATAATATAGATGACGAAGAAGTTGACATTACAGTACAAGGACTTCGAAGCTGCAATGACGTACACTCTGACTTTTATTGTAAGGAAAATGACATTTTCTTTATAGATTTCATGGACATGATTACAGTTTTGCCTTTTCAAACAGTGATTTATAAAAGAAAAATAACCTATTTATTTCCTGTTCCTATAGGAGTTAAATACAATTAATTTGACACAGTTGAAAAGTTGTGCAATAACTAAGGTGAAAATTAAAACATTTATTCTGTGTTATATTTTTCACTTTTGTATTGTTCTTTGCTTTGGAAAGTTCATAAAGTAGTTCTAAATAATTTTGTTGGTCATTATTTTCCCCCATTGTAAGTATTTTTTATATTTTTACCATTATAAATAGTGCGACGTTTTTAGGAATTAGCGTTGAAAATAATAAAAAAGTCCATAACTTGATTTCTAGTAAAGATAAAAAATTGAAAAAAAATTAAGGGTGATACATTAGACTCTAGGGTGTATCACTCAAGCCCTTTTATTTCTGTGCAGCTAATAGCAACTGTATTAACACACTGTATCACAATAGCCCCATACCTGTATCATATTAGCCCCACAGGCTGGGGCTAATATGATAGAAAAAAAATAAAAACTCTATCTTAGGCACATTCTTAGACCATTTTTTAATGCATAAATGAATAAATCACATAAAATTACATATTATTGCATATTTTACAACAGTAAATCAATGTTAATTTAAGAGGTAAGGTTAAAAGTTTGATTTTTTGTATCAGAATAGCCCCGGTTGACCCTATGTGAAATTAGCATGTGGAAAGGAGTTTTTATTCAATAATGAAGACTTAAAAACACGAGGAATAAATGTCAAAAGCTATTAACAAGTATTTCTTGCTTAATAATATGTAGGCCTATGCATCTACCCACATTTCAAGTGATTTTTCCTCATTTCTACATATTCGAAGCTTACGTTATACACTTTAAATCAAATATTATTGTCTAAGGAATGTGTGTACCAAATTTCAGACCGACAGGACAATATTTGTAGGTTCCGACGTATTGGAGTGGAGCCTAACATTGTAATACATAGCATTCAATATTGGATAATGTTGACAATGGAACTGCTGTTAAACAATGAAGATAAGATAGGGAAAATAATGTGCCACTTCCCACAAAGACGAGGGCCCAATAAACACAAAGGTGACCAAGTTATTTTCCCTAACTCATCTTGTACCTACAGCGTTAGGTAAGGTGACATGTTCTAATGCTCCAAACAACGGTATAAAATTAGTCACATGAGGAATGATATAACTCGTGAACCAACAGTGCAAAAATTAAGTGAAAAGATCATGCAATCATGCATAGGCTACAGCAAATAGAGTACTGTACATAGTAGGCCTACATTTTGTTTGTGTAGCTTGGTAATTGTATTTTCAGATAAAGAGCATATTTTGTTGATAACTTCAAAGATAAATTTCAGACCAATAGCACATTTTCTTGTAGGGCCAAAGACAATGTAATTAAACAGTTTATACATATCACCATGGTTAGAATGGTATTCAAATTTCCTGTTCTCATCAACTGAATTATAGGGAACAAACAACTGAGCAAATAAGTAGAAATATTTTCAATGTCCACTACAACAACAATCACTAATGACGTTATAATACTGCTGTAGTGAATTGCACGACGTATTATTTTCAAACAGTAATTCCATTGTAATACGGCCTAGATCATTGTTTTCAAGCAGAAATCGCACCCAGGACCAATATTAAACTGTAAAATGTACTACATAAAGTATTTCTAGCCCTAATATAGTCTTCTCGGGTGACTAGCCAAGTGAGTAGCGTGCTTTTTCACATTATACTCCGGCAATCACCAGAAGATGGAGACAGATTCCGATCACCGAAATATATTGTGAAAACACCCTGCTCACTCAACTAGTCACCCGAGAAAACTATTAATTCTCAATGCCGAGAAAAACTTCGATCCTATGTATTTTTAATCTTGTTTTGTGTTTGACTACTGCAGTCTTATAAACCCAATTCCTTCCGGAATCAGTAATCCCCCATAGTTTAGTATAAATATTACATTTTGAAATCACTTTTAAAAATTTACATTACTTTTAATCCAATTATATTGTGTTTTCCTAAGTGTAGGGCCTATAAAAAGAGGATGCTAAGAAGCTTCAAGCTTGGATTTGTCATAAATTTAATACATCAGATTTTTAATATCGGCAATAATCTTGAGCAGAACAGTTGAGGAAGGATTCAGCAAAGTTTTGTCGAGATGAAACATTCAATTAATGCCACTCCATAATACAACAATCAACAATTACATCACAATGCACTTAAAAACAGAAAGCACATGACTCACCTTCAGTATTTTGACAACACATTTTTCACTGTTCGTGACATTAATTGCTTCAAAAACTTCACTGTATTTTCCACGGCCAAGTTTTCTCACTAACTGGTAATCATCCTGCTGCCTGAAACGTTAATCCATTTTAAAAATAATGTATTACAAAATCTGATGCTATTCTAAATTGTTATAAAAAAATTCTTACCCCCAATCTACAACGTATGATTCATAATCCCAGTATTCTCGAGGCTTATGAGAATTAACGTCAGCATATACACGTGCTCGACTGGGAAGAGACATTCTTGGGACCCAATGTAGATGGGTTCTCAAACAGGTTGCACCTCTCACAGCACTTCCCACAACATAAGACTGCAGTATTATTCCTGGAACCGTCGAATCACACCACTAAAACAAACACGTCTACGAAAAGAAACCAAATAAATAAAAACTTAATGACAGCATGCCGGGAACAAACAAATTCTATTCCTTATATCACAACTAAACGAGTTCTAGTGGAATATGCCTTCATTTCGGTCGCAATACGAAAACAATCATGTCAGTTTTTGTGTATAAAAAGCGTTTCAATCGTTTTCGTTCTTACCTAACCAAAATTATTATCTGACACTTTCCACACGTATTTGGTTTGCAAAAAACGCCACCACACAATTTTTCGGAAACATGCGAGGTACTTAACTGTATTTTTTTACTCTTCGTAAAATATAGTAGCCGATTACCGACGAAACTAGAAAACTATTTAAGAGTAGAAGAATATAGCCACTGCCCTCACATACGACCAAACGCCATTACTTGCGCCGTATCTCAAACTGGGAATTACACTACAATATTCTGTACACTTTAACTTCATACCTAAAACATCCCGGACCAAAATCTTCGTTCACTTATCAAAATAGCAACATTAAATAACACGGTTCTTATAAAATATCTCGGTGAAACTGCCTGATATCGACAGTCCAGTTGCGTATTTAATGATGAACCGGCTTCTCAAAGAGTAATATCCAAGATGGCTCCCAACATCCCGCCACGGAAAACTGGGGAACGAGGATCCGCGAACATATTTCCAACGTACCCCTGTCCGTCTGATTACAACCTTTGCCACTAGATGTCACTGCCAAACATCTCTCAAAGGAGTGGCAGCGCCTATATATATATATATATATGAGTATTTGAATGTGAACAGGTAAATATGATGTAAAGAAGACTGTTCAGAACAGAAATAATATATTGTCAAACAGACAGAAAAATCAAAATTTTCATGCGAAGTTGATATTACACCACTCAAAAAAAAAAAAAGACTACACCCACAATTCAGATCACCAATAAAATACAACGATCAACTTTTTCGGTGTGGTATATAAACACAAATGTTTATAGATTTTTTTTTTTGCATTAAAAACAACAAAAAAATTGTGACTCCTAACAATTACAAAACTACTAAAATAATTGATCACACCAGCATTGATTAAATTAAATTTAATTTTAATTTTCAGATTTTTGGATGACAGTGAATAATTATATATTAGAATGTTACATTATTTTTCAAAACGAATGCGGTATTACAATATCATTACCATGATTTAATTATTCCAAGGAGTTATAAAACATATCATCTCAGACAGTGTTCCACCTTATGTATCTTATGTATGTAAACAGTTGCCTAGCGGTAAACATTGACACAACTATAGAAACTGAAAAATATCAGTGTGACATTAGCAATATCAATTCATTTCTTAATAGGGCCTGCTGTAATTAAACTCTGTGAAGATGATATTTGATAGCATTTTCAATATAATGAATAAATTGTTCAAAATTGTTGCGTTTTAGGTTATGTGCCTGAGTTGGCTACATTGCTCCAGTGGACAGCTAAATATATTCTAGTGAGAATGTATCTTAAAAAGAAATTTTATTTACTCTAGTTATATTTTCGTTTAAGATTTAAATGTGGTAAACATTTGCTTATATATTTGACAGTTGCCACTTTTGAATATATATCAATTGTAATTTACAAAGAGTTGGCTGAAGTTTGTAAATGAGTATAAAATATCACCGATTATCACATTCTGAACATTTTGACTATGCATAATGCCGCTGTGCAATAAAAAAAAAGTTACGATACGGGATCTTCAACACAATGGCAGATTTTTCACTTCATGATCGTCTGAGGGAACTTTGGTTACAAATCGATCAACTGCACCTTAGCTATTTGCAAACCGATGAGAGTCTCTATAAGCTGGAACAAAGGAATAAATTGGAAGGTAATGACGCTCCTGAAGTATGCCGAAATTTATGCTTTTTTAAATTTAATCATGATAGTGATTCTAATTATTGTTATAGTGTCATCCTCATGTTGCAAATAGTTGCTCAGGACTATAATTTACACCTTACGAGTTATTTCTTTTCAAAATTAAGGCACGGTAGTTGTATCATTTTCAATTTCTTCTAAATTATACTCTCATGTATAAAAAAATTTCCTAGTTTCCATCATAAAATTTGCTCATCATAGCAACAGGTTAGAGGAACATTTACTGACTCTGTAACACTATTACCATTTCAGCACTTTTTTGTTTTTTTTTTTTGAGATTGGTTTTCCGCTACAACAAAATTAAATAATAGCGTTGTAATATGGCTGTAGTCTGTTGCAAGACGTATTATTTTCAAGCAGTAATTCTGTTGTAATGCAGCCTGGACTATTATTTTCAACCAGAAATTAGGTTATAATACAGCCTGGACCAGTATGAAACCGTTAAATGTACTTCGGAAAGAATTTCTAGCGGAGTCTTGCATTTGACCACTGCAGTAATATGATGTCAACTCCATGCGGAATCGTGATCTCCAGTAATCCTTAGCAGGGTGCTGTTACAGACCGTGGTGCAGTTGGGACTATGTGGCTGAAGTAATGATGTTAGTGAAATGGGAAATCATGAAGGGAACATACATTAAAAAAAAAGAGAGGTAAAAGAAACTTAGCTGATGGTTTATTACATATCTGAAATCTCACTCATCGTCCTGGTCCATAATATGCAATGCAAGAGACAGGGAACATGACATTCATGGAAGCAAAGTAAATTAAAAAGAAGTTAGAAAATCATTTAGTTTGTTTCTTTGATGCTACTGACTATCACAAATTTCCATTGAATTTTCTTCCACACTGAAAACAATTAAAAAACTTTAAATGACTTTTTTTTTTGCTGTCATTAGTCTTTTGACTTGTTTGATGCAATCCTCTATCTCTTCCTATCCTATGCTAACTTCTTCAACACTACATACGCCTTACAACTCGCTTCCTCAATTATCTGCTTCACATATTCCAATCTCTGTCTTCCTCTACAGTTCTTACCTTTGATTGTTCCCACCAGCAGCAAAATAACCAATCCAGCATGTCTCAAAATATGAGCTACCAGCCACTCTCTTCTTTCACAAACTTCTTTCCTCACCCATCATTTCCAAAACTCATTCATTTCTTCCTTTGTCAGTCCAATTAATTTTCAGCATTCTTCTGTAGCACCACATTTAAATTGCTTCAATTTTCTTCCTTTCCGGTATTCCTAAACTCCATGTTTCGCTGCCATAAATTGCTGTGCTCCACACAAAGAGTTTTAAAAAGTTTTTTCTAATTCCTAGATCAATATTTGAAACTAAAAGGTTTCTCTTTTTCATGAAGGCACTTTTTGCTAGTCCTTTCCTGCTTCGGCAATCGGTTGTAATTTTGCTTCCCAAGTAAGTGAATTCACTTACTTCTCCTATTGCATCCGATCCTATTTTTATATTTAACCTACTAATATTGGTATCATTTCTGCTACATTTCATCACTTTTGTCTTGCTTTGATTTATATTCAGTCCAAGATCTTCCTTCAGTATTTTGTTCATGCTATTCAGTAACTTCTCAATATCGTCAGCCGTTTCTGCTATCAATACAATGTCATCAGCAAATCGTAGCATACTGATTTTTTCTCCCTGAACACTTATGCCACATGGAAATTTTTCTTTGACTTTCTTCATTGCTTCTTCTACATACAAGTTGAATACTAACGGGGATAGACTACAACCTTGTCTCACACCCTTTTTAACTGATGCATGTCTCTCGTGATTCTCTACTTTTATTATAGCCACTTGATTCTTATATAGTTTATAGAGTATTCTTCTATCTCGATACTTTAGACCTCACTTCTTAAAAATTTTGAACATTTTGTCCCACCTAACATTATCAAAAGCTTTTTCTAAATCAACAAATGCCATAAAAGTATCTTTGTTTTTCTTGATCCGCCCTTCAAGTACTAGTCTTAAAGACAGAATTGCTTCCCTTGTACCGCGATTTTTCCTAAACCCAAACTGATCTTCACCTACTACCCTTTCCATCCTTCTGTATATTATTCTGGTCAGTAATTTTGAAGCATGTGATGTTAGACTAATGGTGCAATAATTCTCACATTTGTCGGGTTGTGCTTTCTTTGGAAGTGTGAAGATGATATTTTTATAAAAATCATTTGGAATTTCTCCAGTTTCATAACTTTTTGATATCAGCTTGAGTAATCTTTTGATTCCTTCTTCTCCTAGGGATTTAAGAAGTTCTGCAGGGATCTCATTAACTCCAACTGTCTTATTTGCTTTCAAGTCATTCAGAGCTTTATTAAATTCTGTCCTCAAAAGAGGATCTCCTAAGTCATCAACGTCGTTATCGCCTTCCTTTTCCATTACACTATTGTTCAAGTCGTCGCCATCATACAGTTTCTCAATTTATTCCTTCCATCGGTTAGCTCTATCTTCTGAGCTTAGAAGAGGTTTCCCATCGGCGGCTTTAATGTTCACATCTCTTTTCTTCATTTCTCCAAAATTCTGTTTGATATTTCTATATGCGACATCTACTTCACCTACGACCATTTCCTTTTCTAATTCTTCACACTTTTCTTTAGGCCATTTTTCTTTTGCTTTTCTGCATTTCCTATTTATTTGATTTCTAAATTGCCTGTAATGCTCTCTTCCTGCATCATCCTGAGCATTTTTGTACCTTCTCCTCTGATCCAGCAGCTCTAAAATTTCTTCTGTGATCCAGGGTTTTGGGACAGCTTGTTCCCTAAAGCCTAATTTTTCTTTAGCAGATTTCATTATTTCGGTCTTTAATGCATTCCATTCGTCCTCAGTTGAGCTCCTTTCAGAGTTACTTCTTAGACCTAAGTTACCATTTCTGCAAATTTTTCTCTCGTTCTAGATTGTTTCAGTTTATTCACTTCCAGTCTGTTCTGCTTATATTGATTCCTTATTTGCTTCAATTTAAGCCTGCACTTCATTACTATCAAATTATGGTCAGGGTCTATGTCTGCTCCTGGGTACGCTTAACAGTCTAGAACTTGATTCCTGAATCTCTGTTTGATCATGATATAATCTAGCTGATATCTGCCTGTTTCCCCAGGACATTTCCAGGTGTATATCGTCCTTGCATGGTTCTTAAACAGTGTATTTGTCACAACTAGCTTGTATCTTTCACAAAATTCTAACAACCTTCTTCCTCGCTCATTTCTTTCTCCTAGTCCAAAACTTCCTACAGTATTCCCCTCTTTTCCTTCTCCCACTATTGCATTCCAATCACCCATGATTATTAGATTTTCCTCCCCCTTCACATATTGGATTAATTCTTTAATATCAGTGTATATTTTCTCTATTTCTTCATTATCTTCCCATGATGTCCGCATATACACTTGTACTAATGTGGTTGGGACAGGCTTAGTTTCTAACCTAATCAAAATAACCCTGTCACTATACTGTTCACAATAACTGACCCGCTTCCCTACTTTCTTATTCATTACAAATCCTACACCAGTGACTCCATTGACAGCTTGTGTGCTAATTATCCTATGTTCCCCAGACCAGAAATCCTGTGCGTCCTTCCATTTAATCTCACTAATCCCAACAACATCTAACTTAAGTTGTTCCTTCTCCCTTTTTAAGTTTTCTAACCTACCTGCACTATTCAGACTTCTAACATTCCATGCTCCGACTCGTAGAATGTTTCTATGCATTCTGATGACTCCTCCCTGAGCAGTCCCCACCCGGCGATCCGATTGGGGGACTATTTTACCTCCATAATATTTTACCCAGGAAGAAGCCATCATGATATATGTAATTTGAGAGCAATACATGTCCTCGGGATACCCTTTGGGTCTTTAATGCAGTGGTTTCCCATTTCCTTCTGCATCCCCATGCCATTGATCATTTCTGATTCATCCGACTGTAGAGGCGGTCTCCAACCCCAAGGGCAGGAGGGTGCCCTGAACCACACCTGCTCTTCCACCCTCCTTTCGGAGGCCATTGGCAATCAGTGGGTGACTCCTTATACCGGGAATCTTTCAGTCGCCAGAGCCTCATCCGTTCAAACAGGGTACACCACATGAAGGAGTGGTTGACTTCTAACAATTAGAAAAATAATACAGAAAACCTGATCACCTCCCAAAATAATACTTGCGATGTTGAGTAAACAGAATGCCTATTGTCATAGTAGTCCAAGCTGAATTTTGATGTTGCCACAATGTACATAATTATTGACTCTTAAAAATCAGAAATCTACCTCATAGACAAGAGTATTTTCACTGTATTTCTGTTTGAAACATAATCTTTAATTGTGCTTTTTGCATGAAATGTATGACATACACTTTTTGGGTGTCTTCATTAAATTTCCTGGGTGGTCAGAAAAAATTGATTAATTTATTTTTGCAAGTATTTTTACTAATTGTATAATGATGACAATGAAAATGAGGATGAACAGGGAAAATATTCTGTCACTTAGCATAGATTAATGTAAAAACATGAGCACGCTTTCTGTGAATAACTTTACTCATGTTGGAGGTGAGACATATAACAAGGGGAAAGATGTTTCACATCCAGACCAAGCATATGATGAATCATATGATTCATATGTTTGGTCTGGATATCTACACCTTGTCATATGTCTTTCCTCCAATACAAATACATTAATTTATCGAAATATTGTAAAGTATGTTTATGTTTGTCTGGCCCTCCTGCCTCTGTCGGTGGTAGGCCTAAATGAAGGGGTGTTTTCCCTATCCTTCCTTATTATTATTTGTACTAAGTGTTGTCTAGTAGCTTAGTGGGTTAGGCACTTGCCCTGAATATTCAGGAGCCTGAGTTAAAATCCCCATGTGCCTTTGCTTTGTTTTTATGATATTTTAAATTCTACTTTAAATTGTATGTCAAGCACTGGCAGAGGCTGAATGCATGACTAACAATGATGCACTCCTGGATTTTGCAATGAATGGTTATTAACTTTCCCAGTCTTGGAGGCATGAAACCAACCGAAATTCTGTTCAAACTGAAAGCACAGATCAGGGATTGTACAGTGTCAAGGGCTCATTCTTTTGCCTGGTATGAAGAATTCTTGAAAGGTCACGAAGAGTTAAAAAGTGAGAGCCATAATTGTTGACCATGAACAAGCAATACAGAGCAGAACATTTACAACAGGTTTATATATATATTACTTTTGCAGTGTAGCAGTTTGCATATTGATTTTTTTCATGGACTTCGCACTATTAATGCAGTATACTACTGCAACCTTATAGGTGAGGTTAAGCATGCTTATCACCACAGAAGATGTGACCAGCTGATAAAGAGACTTATTTGTAGTACGAGTGGTCTAGTAGCTTAGTGGTTACTATTACTACTATTGCTATTTCTTCGCAATTCCCTAAAAGTGTGTGGCGGAGGGTGCAGTGCTCCTATCCAAGAGGGTGATAGTTTGGTAGGGATATACAGGATATGGCAGGAGGTGCCCATGGGCTATTGTGAGGAACCATCCCAGCATTCACCTGGAGTGATCTGGGAAAACCCAGATCAGGATGGCCGGAGTGCTTTATCGAAAGCTACTCCTGTCGGAATTTAAGTTTACTCGCCCGGTAAATCCTTTCTATTCCATTCCCTAATCGCTCATGGGAAAAATGAGTACAGAAAGGAATTGGTTCTGGCCTTGATTTCTCTTATTTTCGCGGTCATTCCGAGATATGAATGTTGCTGGTAACAATATTTGCTGGCTGTCATTCTGAAATATGTCAGTCGTGAATTTTTCAATTAGCTTCTGTCGAGAGCAACGCCTTCGGTGTTCCAGGTCTTCCCAACCTAACTCCTTCAACATCGCACTTACGCTTTCCCTCCAACTATATATACTTGTCACTAATCGGGCAGGCTCTTCTTTGGGCCTTCTGTAATGCCTCCATTGACCCTTTTTGATGGGTACCCCACACAGAACAACAATAATCTAAGTGAAGACGCACTAGTGACTTATATGCAATCAATTTAACTTCCGGAGTGCATTGTTTTAAATTATGACCTAGAAATCTGAGCATACGATTTGCTTTCCCAATTTCATTCTTGATATGTTCATTCCACGACAAATTATTACGAATACCCCTAGGTATTTAGCAGAATCTACCATTCTAGGGCCAGTACCATTAATTGTATATTCAGAACTAGATGGTGTCACCTTTTTACTCACATGCATGACTTGGCACTTTTTAGCGTTTAACTCCAAGTGCCAGTCTTTACACCACGTAATTATTTTCACAATATCTTCTTGTAACCAAGCACAGTCTTTCTGGGTTTTGATTTCATTAAAAAGAATAGCATCATTGGCAAATAATCTTTTCATCCCCCTTATTATGTCACACAAACCATTAATGTATATGAGAAACAACAGAGGCCCTATCACTCTTCGCTTGGGAACCCCAGACCTCACCTCGGTAAGTGGTAAACTCTCACCGTCGAGAATTTCACACTGTGTTCTGCCCTTCGGAAAGTCTGCATCCCAGTCGCATATTTGTCTAGATATACCGTAACCACGAAGTTTCCTAAGTAACTTAGTGTGAGGCACAGGGTCAAAATCTTTTTTAAAATCTAACAATACTATATCAACCTGGGATTGCCCATCTATAATACGGCACAAGTCGTTAATTAAAAGTGCAACTTGTGTTTCACAACATCGGCCTTTTCTGAAGCCATGTTGATTTAGTTTTAAAAGTACATCTTCATCCAAGAACTGCATGATATATGAATAGATGAGGTGTTCTAAAATCCTACAAAATATTGATGTTAACGAGATAAACTTTTATGATTTCTCTTGTGTTTTTGGGAAAACATCTTTTATCTAGTATGTGAAAAAGCATGTTCCTTTTAGCTCCATCAAAGCTATAATGTAGTCAGTCAGCGAAAAGTATGTATGTTTTTTTGTTATATTCCATAATTTGTGCGATACTAAATGTATTATCAGTACAGATCCTTCCTTTTCTGGATTCTGCTTGTTCTCCACTGTGATAACTTCTGTTATTTTTCCTCACTATGCTCTAATAATTTTCTAATACACTTTACATGCAGTATTTAATAAACTTATAGCTCTACAATTTTCACAGTTTTGAACTTATCACCTTTCTTGGAATTTAGTACACCTTTCCTGATTAGGCATAAATTTGCAGCAGATGCTTGAGAATCTTGTGAATCTTTGTCATGACAAGAATTCCTCTCGTGTATTCTGTGCTGTGTCGTCGCTGTGGCAGTTTCGCTATGACATCTCACCTAATGAAGAAAGTGGAGATTGCCGCTGAAACTTTGTGGAAAGAAGAAATTATCCAGCAGAATACCTGAGAAGAATTCTTGTCAGCTATACACTAGGAAAAACTTAATTCTCAAATCTTTGTCATGTTAGTCAGATGTTATTTTAATAGTTTTCCCTTAATATGGACACCTCCAACAGTTTTCTTATTTTTATAAATTTTTGGTGCTCTTATTATTTCTCCTTTTTCTCTGTTATCAGTAATAAATTTTCATCAGTTATCTGCTTTATTTTTTCTTCCTTTGCAGTATATGTTTTTAGTATTTCAGTCTTTGGTCCTGAATATTTTTAGGTTCTAAACATTGTATTTTAGGTGACTCTGTTCCAATTGAAAATAGGTTCTAAAAATGTCAAAATAGGCTCTGAAGATTGTGATTACGTGTATAAATATTCTTTAATTTAAAATGTAACATCGGAAAGTGTAATTCAGCACCAAATTATTGAATTTAATTGATTGCTAGGATTATTTGAAATAAATAAAACTTTGAATGTGCATTTTTCATGTATTTCCTATTGATGCAGAAATAAATTTTTAACACACATCTGTTAACTATTTATTTACTGATACAAAAATCCGTACATTTATGTATATATATTTTATTATATATTAATATTTTACTGTATTGTGTTGTTTATAAATAGATAGTAAAATTTACTATGTAGGTAGTTGTGTTAACATCCTCAGATTTTAAATTCCACAATTTATGGATTATTTTGCTTTTTTTTTTTTTTTTTTTTTTTTTTTTCTTTTTTTTTTCTTTTTGCTGTTGTCAGTTTTTAGACTGGTTTGATGCAATCCTCCATCCCTTTCTATCCTGTGCTAAACTCTTCATTTCTACATACCCCCTACAACCCACATCCTCAATTATCTGCTTCATATATTCTAATCTCTGTCTTCCTCTACAGTTCTTACCTTCCACTGTTCCCTCTACTAACAAATTAACCAATCCAACATGTCTCAAAATATGACCTACCAGCCTGTCTCTTCTTCCTGTAAGCTTCTTCCATAAGCTTCTTTTCTCAACCATCATTTCCAAAACTCGTTCATTTCTTACTTTGTCTGTCCACCTAATTTTCAGCATTCTTCTGTAGCACCACATTTCAAATGCTTCAAGTTTCCTTCTTTCCGGTATTCCTAAAGTCCATGTTTCGCTGCCGTAAAGTGCTGTGCTCCACACATAGAGTTTTAAGAAGTTCTTTCTGATTCCTAGATCAATATTTGAAACTAAAAGATTTCTCTTTTTCATGAAGGCTCTTTTTGCTGGTGCTATTCTGCTTTTAACATCATTCCTGCTTCGGCCATCGGTTGTAATTTTGCTTCCCAAGTAACAGAACTCACTCACTTCTCCTATTGCATCCGATCCTATTTTTATATTTAATCTGCTAGCATTGGTATCATTTCTGCTACATTTCATCACTTTTGTCTTACTTTGATTTATATTCAGTCCAAAATCTTCCTTCAGTATTTTGTTCATGCCATTCAATAACTTCTCAATATCCTCAGCCCTCTCTGCTAACAAGACAATGTCATCAGCAAATCGTAGCATACTGATTTTTTCTCCCTGAAAACTTATGCCACATTGAAATTTTTCTTTGACTTTCTACATTGCTTCTTCTACATACAAGTTGAATATTAACGGGGATAGACTACAACATTGTCTCACACCCTTTTTAACTGATGCATGTCTTTCGTGATTCTCTACTTTTATTACAGCCACTTGATTCTTATAAAGTTTATAGAGTATTCTTCTATCTCGATACTTTAGACCTGACTTCTTGAAAATTTTGAACATCTTGTCCCACCTAACATTATCAAAAGCTTTTTCTAAATCAACAAATGCCATAAAAGTATCTTTGTTTTTCTTGATCCGCCCTTCAAGTATTAATCTTAAAGACAGAATTGCTTCCCTTTTACCGCGATTTTTCCTAAACCCAAACTGATCTTCACCTACTATCTCTTCTACTACCCTTTCCATCCTTCTGTATATTATTCTGGTCAGTAATTTTGAAGCATGTGATGTTAGACTAATTGTGCGATAATTATTTTGCTATTGACCAAATACATTTAGGCATTTATTTTGAACAGCAAAATTGTACTGTCTATATACTTGAAATCTACTTTTTGCATCTGAGATTGTTTAGCAGTCTCCTACTGTTAAAATTGCAGATTTTTTATATTTGATTTTATTCTGCTTTAAATGCTCAGTCTTTATTCATATCAAACTAGTGGCTGCACTTAGGCACAATAGGTGGTCTAATAGACATCAGGAAAATTCTGGGCATGCTTGACTATTTAAAATTCTGTCCGGTTTCCAGAAGCGAAGTTCACTTTTGCGATACTGTGGAAGGATGCATGTACTATCTTTGAATAAAAACTTAATAAACCTACATTTATGGCAATTATACTATTAAAGTACTTTTAATATAATGGTAGGGCATTCAACAGTTTACTCACTTGTTTGTTGCACACAACACAATATACAGTGTTTCCATCCATTGAGAAATAAGTGCGTTGAGAAGTTTGTTAATCAACCACCTAATTAAAGATGATTTGAAGATTGGTACCTTGGACATACTGATGCTTAATGAGAATATGTGGCATGCTGTCTTGCCTCACATTCAGGTGGATGCGGGCTCGAATCCCCATTGGGACATTCATATTTGGGTTTTCCATGGTTTCTACAAATCACTCCTAGCGAATGCCAGGATGGTGCCTTTAAAAAGACCAAGGTTGAATTCTTTCCAGTTCCTTGCCCCCAGTCCTTTCCTGCTTCTAATGATCTCAACATTGACAAGGCATAAGTCATAAGACAAACATAATTTTTTTTTAAAAAAGTGTGTTCACTGTAGCCTCTGTTCAACTAATAGCAAACGGACACTAGCAATAATGAACTCGTACACATTAACTTTAATTTTTGTGATATAAACAATTGACAGATTATTTGTATTTTCCTGGCTTAAAAACTCTTTTGTTGATATTAAGAAAGAAAATTATGTAATATAGGAAAAAATAAACCCTAAAGACATTTTATATATTTTTAGGTACTATAAAACCACAAATAAAGGCCATAAATGTCTATAAATTGCGTAGTCACAGCATTATTTTCGTGTTTTTCAGTCAGGTATAAAATAGGTTTTTGCCTAAAATCTGAGGTCTAGTTATGATATTTTACCAGAATATTAGTTGTATTCTCTACTTTGCCGTTAAGGTATTTCATTACTTTGTGTACCATATTTTGGTACACATGCACATCTGTTTTGATATTTTAAATACATAGTAGTTCTCTCAGCTGCCTTATTGATATTTTCTACTAATTTGCTTAGACACATTGATTGACTTTTTGAATAACTCCATTTTTAATAGGCTTGCTTATTCCTTTTTAATTAATGCTTCATTTATTTCTTGGTTCCAAACCTTTACATTACTGTCTCGTGCTCTACAGTGTCCAAGAATCATCAGCTGCTTTTGCAATGATGTCATTAATATTATTCCATTCTTTGTCAGTGTTTCAGTTTTTCAGCTGTTTTAACTTTCCTTTTTCCAATGCTCTGTTTTGATGTAAATATCATATTGAGTCTTCTGTAGGGGTTATTTCATCCAACAGGTTTTTTCTTTTTTTAAATTGTCTGTAACATCTATTTAGTAGATTTAGTTTTGATATTACTGCATAGTGCTTGCTGTGCTATCTACTCTTGTACCTGTAAAAATATATACTATTACTTCATAGGATAAAAAATATTCAGTAATAACTCTTGCTGTCCGTTTCATTTTGTGAATCTGTTACTATCTGAATGAGAAATACCTAACTCTCATTTTCTATAAGATGTAAAATTGCATAGGGTTCTTTCGCTTCTACTAATTACAGTTTCTCAATTGTTTCCAATTAAACCCTTTTTAGTTTACAAAGTCTACAAGGCATCTATCTTTCCTTCTTCTTGTTCGTATATATCCCTATGACCTAAGTCAATTTTAAATCTGGCTGAAACCAGTCTTTTATTAATTTGAGTATTTGTCAGAATGCTCTTCCATTTGCTTGATTATCAGTTTCTTTTATTTTAAATCAATGATCCATAACACTTATGGGAACCATTATTTTTCAGAAAGTGAAGTGAGTACAGACTGTATAGTGTGTACACACACACTTAAGTGTAATCTTGGCTCAGAATTAGATCTCATAATTTTTTGGCACTAAAGAACCATGAAACTTTGCTTATTATTACAATAATTATTTTTGTGGGATCTCATGTCTTTTTGTAAGTTGATCACTTTTTCTGAATCGAAATTAAGCTGCAATGGTTTCAATTTGAAAATAGATGCATAACAATATAGAATTCAAGACTTGCCATTATATGTATGTTCGATACCAACAGTCCCCACAATGCCTGCAAAAATAAAAAAAAAGTTGGTGTGAATCCTGGGTGAGCAATGGCGATTTCTATAGATTTAACTGTCGTCATTATTAAATTCTAAGTAACTTCCAAACTAAACTTAGGTACAAAGTAAAATTTAATGTTTTGCTTAAACTTGTTGATCTCTATGCATAAAAGAATTTTGGGGCATATAGCAAAGCAATTAACCTGCAAATATGAGCCAAAATATTTCACATTTCAGATTAACATTGAATAAATACAAAGAAAATAACCAATATTAGACTTTTCTTATGGATTTGGGGGTGAAAACCATTTATGGGTATGAAGGATAGAGGAAAGTATTATGAAATTATATTGAAAGAAGTGTTGTAATTAAAAGAAAATAATGAGCTTCACTAATTTCAAACTTAAGGAGAGGAAAGAAATAAAATTTAACACATTAGTTAACCTTAGTAAGCTCCAGCTAAGGGATATAAAGTGTTTAGGGTAGAAAGCGATTTCACATTTGGGGTAAATAAGTGTTAGATATATGGAAATTTGTCAGTTTTAAACTTTTCTGTAAAACTTTATTTGGGTGTCAAATTCAAGGTTTCTGTGACTTTGAGAAGTACTTCAGAGTTTGGTAATCATCAGTGTGTGTGTGTGCGTGTGCGCAAATATTATTCCTTCTAAAATCGCTTTCTCGAATAATCATCACCATTATCATTCTCCAGCTCCAGTCTCCTGGGTGCTGGTTACGAGCACTCTCCTGTCCATGAATAGTTGATGTTCATGAACAGCCTTCCAATCAAGCTCTAAGTCTTCTATATCCTTCTTGATTTGGTCTAACCATTTCTTTTTGGGCCTTCCCATATGTCTTTTGCCTTGGGTGTTCTTATTAAAGTAGGCCTTTGCTCTTCTTCCTTCCTCCATTCTACCACTATTTTAATGTTATTCACCTTTCATTTAACACATTAACTAAAAAGTTAATAATTCAGTAAATCATCCCTCAAGATCGAAATCTTTACATTGTTGTTTCCCTTGCTTAAACTGTTGCATATATTCTTATTTTACTGTTTCTTTCCTAAAACTTAATGTAATTCGATAGTGGTATCTATGAAAATGCCTTTAGGCACTGAAAATAAGAAAGGACAGTGAAAATAATTCATTACTTACCACAGATGAAGGCAGGAGAACTGAATGGAACACAAAAACATGAACACACTTTACAATATTTCAGTTTAAAACCTTATTCCCTTCACCTGACTTTAATCAACTGTGATCATTTACTTTTGAATATGTAATACAGGGCGTTCGCCGGGAAACGCAACCCACTGTTAGCGCTACAAGGAAGAAACTGCTCCCGGCGAGCGAGCGCTCAGTTTCCGGCATTGTACGACCGTCGGCCGCGGACTATTTCATAATAATTACGCTTCATAAACTTGTGTGCTAAGCATTTAAATGTGACGTAATTCATTAGCTTACCTTATAAAATATGCTGGAAGTGTTGACCCTCTTGTGTAATGCACATTTCACATCTTCTGAACATATTTCGAGACACACGCTGCCCTAACTGACTTAATGATTTTTTGGGTGACTGTTCTAGTCGAAAAGCGATATCGTCAATTTTCTCCTCTGTGAGAATACGGTTGACCGACAGTCTCTTTTTGTTAAAAAATGAACCCGTTTCTCTTACTTTTTTAACCAGACGCAGAATTGTTGATTTAGCTGGCAGTAAAGCGCCAGGAAATTCGCGACGAAATTTACTGCGACACTTTTTAAACGACTTCTTCTTCACATATGTATCGTAGAGAAATATTCTTTGTTGCAAACTGTAACGTACCATAATTTTACTCACACTCAAACACGGTACAGATTAATAAGAGTATGAAGCCCCAAACCAGCCAAACCGCAAAGAAACGTTTATTCACAACACTGATTAATAAGAGACTGAAGTCACAAACTATCTACAATGCAAAGAAACCGTTCTTAGCAATGTAAGGGTCACTGCACTGCACTGTTGGGGCAGCGGAGGTGTTAAACAGTGCGGTGATTCACGGTGCCGTGTGGCGGAAACTGCTGGCACGACTGACCGAGCAAGTTGCCGACGGCAACAGACTGGGAGGGTAGCGTTTTCCGGCGAACGCCCTGTATATAATATATTCATTTTAAAATGCACATATTGTTGAAGTTACAAATGGCCTACGGAGTGTGGTGGGTGAACGGTTAACATTCTGGCCTCGCATTTGGGAGAACGTGGGTTCAAATCCCCGTCCAGTCATCCAGATTTGGGTTTTCCATGGTTTCCCCAAATCACTCCAGGTGAATGCCGGGATGCTCCTTCAAAAAGGCCATGGCAAAATTCCTTCCCGTTTCTTGTCCCCAGTCCCATCCCACCTCTAATGACCTTAGCCGTCGACAAGGCATACAGCCAGCCATAATTTAAAAAAAGAATTCCCTGAACTTGGGACTTAAAATGTTGCTTTACTGCCCTAGAATCCATGGCGCTGGTAGAAATATGGGGCATGATTCATTTGATTTAGTAAAAAAATATACCATTATTTTTTCTCATTAAAGTACTATGTTACAACAGTTAATGTAGTTTCTGCATACATTTATTGGGTAACATGTGAAGGACTTACATTATTTACAGATGCCATGTTCCTATAAGAGATGTAATAGTAACATGAAGCAAAAGCATCAGTTAGTGTAATGTGCAATAAATGTAATCTGTCAGAAATAATTCACAGTGTGACACGCATTTTGTGAATGAAATGCTCTGAAGTCAATCTTAAACCATATTTCAATATAAAAGACGAAAGCAGTCTGTAAATAGCAAATCGTCATGATATATCTCCAGTTTTACTATGCACATAAAATGGATCAGCATCAAGCTTCGCGTTAATGGACGGAATAAACAGTCTCACATCTTTTTCAAACAACATCATTATCAAAACAGAATGTAATCTGAAGTATCAGCAATGCTTCAAAGTTTGCAGATCACAAGGATTTGAACTAACAAAGTTCATTGCTTGTTTGTTGTTGTACTAGCCAACCCAACAGACACTGACCTGTCCAAATTTCAATAAATTTGTTTTAATCATTTTGTAAAAAGTTATGCATAAACAAAGAGAAAATGAGAAAAAATGTATTTCTGAGTGATCATTTTATTTATAATAATAATATTTAATTAAACTGCGATGGAGCGCACGCTCCGGTGGCAATTTCCCTAGACACCCATCTTCCCTCCTTCCTGCACCCCCATGGAAATTCATTTTGAGGAGGAATACATTCAGAAGTATGCCAATGGGTAATTTTACATTTGAGATGAATTCTATTGATGGTGAAATACATGAAATGTGTGATGTGCCTGGAGCATGATTGTCTGGGAACCATGTGGTTTTGTTCCAAAATTTAAGTTACAATTGAATTAAATCAGAATGTCATGAAACCAAATGATTTATTTTCTTCAATTAAATTTGAAATCTCAATGAATCTCAAGGTGTTTTATTTACATTTCAATTTCAGTCATCATGCCACCAAACCGGTTTTGATTGTTTTGTAGATCTTGCATCATTCAGTCTAATACCTCCAAAGACTTTTTATGTGCCATCCTACATTCATCCCAAACAATCAGTTTACATTGCTGCAAAAAAACTTTGCCCATCGCAAGTTCTTTGAGAAGTTGCATATTGGAGTTTCTTTGATTTGTATATTCAGCAGCAACTTGAATGCTGAATGATCTGTTTGATCATCTTTCAAAAACGTAGCTGCAATTCCTGATGAAGCAACTGCAATTACATTCTGTGAGCGCATCATTGTCAAAATCAGTGAGATCAAAAAAAAAATCCTCTAGTTCCATCATTCACAACTTTCATGAAAATGAAGTGCGCATATTTTTGCTGCCGACAGCGGAATGTTCATTCAAACTGTATCTCACAATGCATCACAATCATATTGTTTTACACGTTTCAACTCTTGATTAAATGTGTTGTGCATCAGACAATTGGGCTTGGTCATGCCTAATTGAGGCAATACCTTGTTCGATAACATCAAGCCCATGTCCTTAATTAATATCAATTGAATAGAAATAAAATTACTACATTTGTTAGACAGATCACGAAGCAACACAAAAATAAAAACAAAGCTAATTTTAATTTAGGCTGGAATCCATTTTTACAAGTTTCTCTCCAGATCTATCAGTTTTTGTTTTCAATAGAAAACATTCAATTGAATTATTTACATCCTTTGAGCTTAAGTGAAAAAAAACAAAAAAAGAATTACGCGTATCCATCGTGAGTTATGGTCTTAAGTTTATCTAAAAATCCCTTAGAAAACAGCTCTTTTAGTTTTTACAGAATTTTCTGGCAACTTTTCTAATTTTTCTTTCCCTAAAAGCCTTATACAGACTATTACCAACATAGAAAAAAGCACTTTCAGTTTTTACCAAATTTTCCAGGTATCTTTTGCAATTTTTCTTTCCCTTTAAATCTCAATCTGACTATTACAAATTTTTTAAAAAAAAAAAAAAAAAAAAGCCAAATTGGTACATAGAAAAAAGCAGGTTTAGTTTTTTCACAAATTTTCCGATTTTCTGGGCAACTTTTCCAAGTTTTATTTTTCTAAAAACCTTATTCAATTTACTAAAAACATTTTTTTAAAAAAATAGCTGTATCGGTCCAGCCTTTCTCAAGAGATGTAACTACCAATGAACAGCATTTAATTTTTATAGATTAATTGTGGGGAGTCTTATCCTAAATAACAGATGATATTGTTCAGCATCTGGGTTATTTATTTTATTTCATAACTCTCCTACACACAAAGGAAAACATCCAGAAACCCTTCACCTGAAATAAAGTGTTAATTTAAAGTTGTGTTCATTTCTTCCAATCCATGTACCATTCCGTAATCTTCTTCGAATATTCACTGACATCACATTTCACCAGTCCTTTCACATTCCCCCAATCTGTTCACATTCCACCAGTTCTTTCACATTTCACCAGTCCCTTCACCCATGATCTGTCCTTCAATTACTCACAAATCAGCTTTAGTTACTGATGATATGATTTGACTTGCTTTGCAGTAATTTCCACAGACAACTCTAGCTACCCTATTTTGAATCCTCTATAACTGCCACCCATACTCATATTGATACTATTCCATCCCATAAGGCCTGGCCATGATTTTGAAATCCAAGTTCCCTTCTTCCATGAAAATCTAGCATATGCAGTGCTCTCATACCTTTACTGCTTCCATTGATATGCCTAGATGAGGCATTTAAAAGCTCTTTGCTAAAGCACTTTCCTTGGTAAATAGGGGTTCCTGTATTGATTCCCAGTGTAGGGCAAAAATTTTATAGGTGCTTTACAAAATCTTTACCCTTGTCAAATTTTGCTTTTTCTGCAAAGCATGCTATGATCACTGTTATTCATATTCCATGTTAACCTGCATGTCTTGGATGAAAAGAACTGCATATCCCTGTCCCATATACGAGGGGGTACCCAAAAATAACCAGAATAGTATTGCCTCGGGCAGAGCTTGTGTAACCGAGCGGGGCGGTGTAACAGTTAGCGTTCTCGCCTCGCATTCGGGAGGACGGCGGTTCGAATCCCCGTCCGGGCATCCAGATTTGGGTTTTCCATGGTTTCCCCAAATCACTCCAGGCAAATGCCGGGATGCTTCCTTCAAAAGGCCATGGCCGAATTCCTTCCCATTCCTTGCCCCCATCCTTGCCCCCCATCCTTTCCCGTCTCTAAAGACCTCGATGTTAAAAAGAGACGTAAAGCAGTTACAAAAAAAAAGAGCTTGTGTAGTACGCATTTCTGCCATTAGGTTTTAATAGTGCAATTCATTGCCATTTCAGTGACACCTGTGTTGGCGACCATGCTTGTTCTGTTAATCTGCAGTGATTGTTTTTGCTTGGGGTGTTTTGTTATTGTTTTACTTTTGATGATGGCAAGTTTAAGTGAATAATGTGCAGTTGTGAAATTTTGTTTTCTATTCATTAAAGATGCTGCTGAAACTGTTGAAAACAGCTTACAAAGATGATGCTACGGGGAAAAATCAAGTGTATAAGTGGTTCGTTTGGTTTAAAAATGGTGACATATCGATTGATGATATACCTCGTTCTCGATGTCCATCAACTGCGCGAATCGACGAAAATGTTGAAAAATTCAAGAGCTTGTGCTCTCAGACCATCAACAGACAATTGATCAACTGTCAGAGATTAGTGGGTTATCTTGGAGATCGGTTCAGTGAATTTTAACTGAAGATTTGGGAATGAAAAGGGTTTCTGCCAAGTTTGTTCCTTGGGCTCTGACTAACAGTCAAAAAGAAAGTTGTGTTGAAACATGTCGTGCTTTGAAACAACAGCTTGAAATTGATCCAAATTTTCTGTCAAAGGTCATTACTGGTGATGAGTCATGGTGCTATGGTTACAACCCAGAAACAAAGCAAGAGTCAAGCCAATGAAAGATGTCATTGTCACCCTGTCAAAAAAAAAAAAAAAAAAAAATGTCATCAAATCAAAACAATGCTCTTTTTTTATGCCAAGGGCGTAGTTCATTCATAGTTTGTTTGCCCACATCAGACTGTCAATAAAACTTTTTATTTTGAAGTTTTAAGATGATTATGCAACAGTGTTTGTCAAAAAATACCCGATTTGTGGCAGACAGGAGACTGGTTCTTCCAACACGACAATGCACCTGCACACACAACTGTCTCTGTTAGGTAGTTTTTGGCTAAAAGTGGAATGGTTCCAATGCCCCACACACCTCCGTCGCCTGACCGGGCTCCTTGCGAGTTTTTCTCATTTCCACACATGAATAGGGGCAAGAAAGGACACCGATTTGACAATATTGAAGAGGTCAAGAAAAAAATGAGGGAGGAGCTGTCAAGCATTTCTAAAGAAGACTTCAGAAAATGTTTCAAACAGTGGAAGCACTGGTGGGAAAAATGTATTAGTAGTAATAGAGAGTATTTTGAAGGGGATAAGGTTGTTTTGTAAAAACTTTGAAAATATATAGCTTTCAAAAAATAATTCCTCTTCTTTTTTTTTTTTTGGTACCTCCTTGTATAATGATGCTAAGACTTTGTTGTAATGATTCAACCAACGTTCAGGCTGTGAACTAAGTTAAATTTTGCTTTTTTGCTGAGATATTTACATTTTACACCTGCTTTCAGTAACTAACAGTCATTTTGAGAGACAGTCTCCCACACCACCCTCCCTCCATAATGTTCTCCTGTTGACGAAGGGCCAAGTCCCGAAATATTCATTGTTTTTCCTGTTCTTGTGCATTTTCATGTGTTCACCCCATGAAACCATCATCTAAGGTAAGTGGTGGTTCATTTCGCTATTCTTTTTTTGCAAATATATATAATCCACACCAACTCACCCAATTAGATATCCTTTAAATATGATTGATCGAATTAAAAATAGTTCACGACAGAGAAAATATAACCATGACTACAAGATGGCACTCGTTTTCAGGCATAAGGGAGTTGGAAAATTTTCTTTTGTAGGTAAGGGATTCAGAGATTGCAATAAATTACCATGGAAAGTGGTGAATAATTTAATAAAAATTCTGAAAAAACAAAAATTCATGTAGGGTAAATGTAGGCAGGTACAAGATGGAGGAGAAAATGGGTATGATAGAAAATTGCACCTACAGTGTGTGCTTTCACAGTTAAATTAAATTGCGAATCCAAATGTAAATGATCACCTTACATAATTGCATGAACTCCAAGCTGAAAGTTTCCAGTAGGAACAATCTCATAAGAAAACTGGCTGGATCGCAGTGGGGCAGTCAACCTGAAACAATTAGAACTTCTGCCTTAGCACTATGTTATTCGGCTGCAGAGTACGCCTGTCCCGTATGGCACAGTTCAACCCATGCCAAACAAGTAGACATTGCACTTAATGACACGTGCAGAATCATAACAGGCTGCTTAAAATCAACTCCAGTCGAATGGCTCCACCGTCTCGCAGGAATAGCACCACCTTCTGTTCGAAGGGAAATAGCATTGAACAAGGAAAGGAGGAAAGTGAACCATGAAAAATCTCATCCACTATATGGGTATATCCCTCACAGGCAAAGACTTAAGTCCAGGAAAAGTTTCCTAAGAATATCTCAGGAACTTACAACAACAACTGAAGAAGCCAGGTTACAACTATGGGAAGCTAAGGCTCCCCTTCCGCATGGCTGGGGAAGAGTGTCTGAATCTTTGCCACCTGGTTATGACAAGGGATGGTTGACATGGAAATCTTTGAATAGGCTGAGATCAGGAGTGGGCAGATCCAAAGTGAATTTAGCAAGATGGGGCTATACTGAGATCAGTGATATCAAGTGCGACTGCGGTGAGGACCAGACTGTCCAGCACATGCTCCAGTGTCGACTGTGTCCAGCATCCTGCTCGGCAGCTGAACTGTATGATGCCTCAGAAAATGCACTGGAAGTGGCCAAGTTCTGGTCGATTATAATTTGATGACTGTAATTGTGTAACTGTATGTTTCTGATACGAAATAATAATAATAATAATTAAGTTTAATTCAAGAAACGTTGAATGAAATTTATTGCAGAAAATCATACATTTTTATGTATGATAAATGCAGGTACTAAGTTGAATGATCAAGTACAAGGCCTGATCAAGACACACTTCTCGAAACAGAATATACTAAGTCCCTGAACAAGGCACAAGTTGTTATAACTATGTTCAATCCAGTTTGTCAGTGGTAAATGAGTCACAATGCATTAATTAGCCTTGCCCACTGGGTTTTTGTACCACTTGATTAATGATAGATTCATATGGCCTGCATATGTACTGATAAATATGCACATGGAGTAAGTGAGCTTGTATGCTGTGTGCAAAATCTGTGTGAAGAAATTGAATCTCCTATGTAATCTCAGCTAATAATTTTATGATCATTACTAGGTTGCTTTTTACCTGTCATTTTAGATAGATAGGATAAAGGAAACAAAGAAACTGCCGCGAGGCAATGAAAATAAGATAGGATAGGGAAAATAAACAGTTACCCGTCACTTACCACAGATGAAGGCAGGAGGGCGAAACACGTAAAAACACAAAAACAAAAGAATTACACAATATTTCGACTTCAGTCTTACTCATGTAGGAGGCGAGACATATGGCAGGGGGCATGAATCAATTCATGTGGCGGGCTCGGATGTGACCACATCTTTCCCCCATATGTCTCGCCTCCTACATGAGTAAGACTGAAAGTCGAAATATTGTGTAATTCTTTTGTTTTTGTGTTTTTACGTGTTTCGCCCTCCTGCCTTCATCTGTGGTAAGTGACGGGTAACTGTTTATTTTCCCTATCCTATCTTATTTTAGATAGATAGATATATATGTTCACTTTGATCCCATGTGAGAATAATCTCGGGGATGTGGAACAGTACATACACTTATTAGTAATTTCAGTATTACTATATAATTGATAATATTATTATATATTGACAACAAGTTAGCAACAACCCATTAGTATAACCAATATCTCCTGTAATCTACAAATACAATCCCGTGTTAATTAATACTTATTATGTGGAACAGTGTATACACTTGTTACCAGCATCTAATAACCAGTTATTTTCTTACCAACCATTTACCATGATATGTTTCACTGTAATTTGTGACTACATATTATATTATGTTAGTTGCTATTTATGTGGAACAGTACACAAACCTATTAGCAATATCAATTATATTACCAACAACTCATAAGCAGTCAATTACTGTAAAACCTGTTAGTATGATAATTTTTCACAGCAGTTTTTGAGTGCATGCTATCCCATGTTAGTTCCTATATATGAGTGAAATTTTGTAAACAGTGTACTTACTTCATGTATCATTTTAGTAATTGTGAATAATTTTGTCACCTTCCCCTTCCATACTACTATTTTATCAGTCATTCTTAGTTACCAAATTCCAAGAAGAAAATTCTTTCACAGAGTAAAATGGGTTCTGAAGCAGAAACTCTTTCAGTTTGGACTTAAAGTAGTTGGGTTTTTGTAGATAACATTTAATTTCTGTTGGTAATACATTGAATAAGGAAGCTCCAGTAAATGTTAACCCTTTCTGTACAATTGACAGTGATTTGTAGTCCTTGTGAATATTATATTTATTCCTAGTATTATGGCTATGTATGTCAGCATTAAGATTGAAGTGTTCAGGATTTTCCACTACAAATGATAGTACAGAGTATACATACTGTGCTGTACACTTTGGTTAATTTTCTTCCTATTTCACTTATTTTTTCATGTTATGAAACTAGTACATTTGCCTCTCTTTTGTTTGTAATGTGATGTGTGGTTTGATTTCAGGTTATATAAGGCAGTATTTATGTCTTGTGCCACATGACCAAAAATTTTGTTTTCGAGAGACTGCAGATGTTTTGCATCGTAGCGCATCTGGTAAAGAGGACTTCAGTGGTTATAGAGCTGCATCTGCTTGGAATGCAATTGGATTGTATGCTGCTAATTTATTGTCACAACCATGGAGAAAGGAGTATCGTGAAATGAAGGTTATTGACTATGAATCTTCATTAATATATGTATTTTAAAATGTGTTTTTGTTAACTCGCTTTGGGCTTTGTCTGGCCGGGTGGCTACTTCGAAATTAATAGCGATAAATAAAATTATAAATATTCTTCCACGAAAATTTAAAAGTATGGCATAAAATCCTGACAGCTTTAAGCTGGAAGAGTTTCTGCGTTACAACTAATTTCATTGTTAAGGTTGCAGTGTTAAGACATGTGAGTGGTCTGATCTCAGACTAGATTATTGACTAGGTCCCTCTCAGCAAACTAAAAAAGAAAACTGAGAATGAGAATCTGATGATCATCACACTAAGATATTCTGTAAGTTTATTTTTCATCACATCAAAACATAGTTTGTTAAATGATGAGTCTGAGAAATTACCCCATCCTCCTGGATTATTACTGCTGCTTTTATAGATAAGTTAGGATTTTGATGCAGTAAATAATGTTCATTTTACTCTGCCAGAAAGGATTAACTATAAATAATTGAAGGCTAATGAATCTGACACTATCATTTGACTTTTTTTAAATATTAATTCTGGTCTAAGCAATGAGAATAATTTCCGAAATCTTTTTTATTACATACAGGAACAAATATGAGTAATTTAAGTTTAATAACAAGTAACAGATAAAATGTTCCCTGCAGGTTTCCGATAAGCTTAAATTCATCATAAAATTTTGCAGATGTACTGTGGCTTCTATAAGCATGAAGTCGAAGCTAACTTAGATGGTGCAGAAGTGATGCTTGAGGCTATGGGCTATAAAAATACAGGTTGTACAATGGTCTTGGATGGTCCAATTGATCCTGACAGGGTTTCTAATGTGTCACGTGATTCACTTGTGGCATTTGTTGAATGTCAGGTGAGTCACATACATGGCTGTTTTTAGTATTTATTTTCATCATCATTTTTTGTCTCATTGATCATGCTTGCAGTTTAACAGAAAATAGCAAACAAAATGTGGTGGAAGTTAATTTAATTTACCAAAAATGATGTGTTGCAATTCAAATAGCTTAGCTTATAAGAATGATTAAAAATAAGTTGTTAACATTATGCATTATATTCCCACTGGGGTTGAAGTATTAAATGTAAGTAGTCAGGCTTATTACCATTTTTAAGGCATCATTTCTAGATAAAAAATATTACATATGAAAAACTAGGTTTAATCATTGCTTCTGAACCACAGTGTAATAGAACAGTTTCCTAAACACGCAGAAAATCCTACAGTGGTATCACATCGTAAAGGAAAGAAGGTATAGAAATGTAAATGGATGTAAATAAACAAAGTTTGAATGATACAGTGTTATAATAATTGTGAAGAGGGTCTAATAATCATTGTAATAAAAACTTTGAACCTACAAAGCATCTTAAAATCAAGATGCTAAAAATTTTAATTACAAGAATATAACATTTCATTATTTATTATAAGAAGCACAACTAAGATGAATGAAGGTTGACAAAATCGAAAATAATATAGTAAAAGTAGGGAACAAATAAAATTAATACCTATTGTTGCAGGAAAGGATGAATTCAGTAGATGTTAATGTTTTTCTACAGTAATAGTAGAACACAACAGAAAAGAAAAAAGCATAATTTTCTTAAATCAACATGGAATGGAACCAAATAACATTTAAATAAAATGATAAATCTCAGTAATAATATAAGTAGGCTTAAGGTAATCCGTGAAATAAATGGTTTAATCGAAATTTAGATCAAAAGAGTGTTGAGTAATAACACATTCCCTTTGTTAACGAACAAATAAGGTAGGGAAAGCTGCGAAAATTAAATTATGAGTAAAATTAATAACCAAGACTAATAATAAGGAAAGAAATACTAAAGTGGAAGTTCACGACATGTGCCAACTTCAGAGCCTGATTACAGCAAAAGTACAATTTATTGTGAAAATGTTTCTAAAATTGATATTTACTTGTTGGTAAGGTTTCAATACAATTGGGAAAAGTTTAATGTTATATTTACCTAGATTACCATAGCAACGAGAGTACATGGATGAAGTCAAGATAAAATAAATAAATAAATACCCATTTGAAGAATTTAAAAGCATTAAAATACATAAAATAAATTATTCTTGACCATTGTGGCCAAGTGAGTGAGCACGGAGGAATATAAGATGGCCAGACAGAGGAGACTGTGAGGTTGATGCGTTTTGGAACTATTGGGGACATGCAGTAATTCAGGTGAATCACTGGTAATTTTTGAAAAACAGAATGCATAGTGTTTATGTGTATATTTTAGTGAATTTATGATACAAGAAGCTGGATTAAAATATTTTTGTGAAAATTTAGGCACTTTTCATTTTAGTGGAGGTTGAATCAACCTGTTGTTGGTTGAACAGCGGATCTATTGCCATCACTGGAACCTGCAATTTTTTATACGGATCGGAGCTGATATAGAAATGAAACTTTATAACTGACCAGAAATATGGACTTTATGACATAGCTAACAATTATGTATCAACATTCTAGTTCCTTATTTGTGACTGTTCCTTTGCAAAGGGTGGCGACCAAATAAAGTAGGCACAGCATACCAGGTTGGAGCTCATGCAGGTCCAAAGTTGCCATTACCGGCCACAATTGAACTATGCTGTGAGGGGTGTAAATGTAGAAACTGAGGTGCTACTTGGGAAAGGTATTAGTTCTGTGTTGGGGGTTGTGCCTGTGGACACCAATGGTAGGTGGGGTTTCATGGCCTACACCTAAATAGAAGGGGGAAAGGAGTACTTTCTGAGTTGTTAGCTAAAGCAGTAAGGGAGCCCATTTCCAGAGATGATGGGGTCAGGACTGTGCCTTTTTTAGGTTAGGGGCTGCTGGTGAAGGGACAGAAATAGATGATCAAAGGGATACTAATTGCAGATCCACGATGGGAAAAATAACAGGTGTTAAAGAAATAGATGAAGTTGCTGAAACGATAACTGTATGGGGTAAAACTGGGAAAGAGGAGATAAATGCTGAAAATATAAAGCTGCTAATAATGGTATTAATGGTAAACTGTAGAAGTATAATGAGCAAAGTAATTGGATTTGCAAACTTAATACATATACACGAACCACAAGTAATGATTGGGGTAGAGAGTTGGTTAAAAGAAGTAGTACTAGACAGTGAGGTTTTTCCAGATGGTTACAGAGTGTACCGCAGAGATAGAGGAGCAATTGGTGGAGGAGTTTTCATACTAGTTAGCAAAAACTACCACAGTTCACTGGCGTTCATAGACATGAGTTACTTGGAGCAGATTTCTGGGGTGATAAAAAAGAAAAAATAAGAGTCTTGGCTGCTTACCGCAGTGGAAGAATGACACACAAAGATTAGGCTCTTGGGGAGAAATTAAATTCATACTCAGATTTCAGAGGTGAGAATAGAATAATCATTATTGGTGGGGATTTAAATTTACCAGGTGTAAACTGAGAAGGAAATAAGAGTAATAACACAAGCGAACAAAGATTTGCAAATACCTTATTAACAGAAGGAGGATTTACACAAGTGGTAGAACAGAACACTAGGGGACAAAATATTTTAGATATATTCCTAATAAAGCCCGGTGATAACCTCGTGGGGTGTCAAGTAATGGAAGGAATAGGCCCGTTTACATGCACGGTTTTTCCGACGGTTTTGGAGCGTACGCTCCAGGCGCGCGCATCAATCCTTTACGTGTAAATGCTCGGTGGTCAGAGAGGCCTGGCGTGCGCTCCGAATGCGCACATCTGGCGCGCAGGTCTAACAAGGTCTAGCGTTTACACGTGCATTGTCGGTCTGCAGTCTTGATGCGTCAGTACAAGTTCGTTGTTAATTCGAATTTCTGGCTGACTTTATTTAACTGTACCCTCCTTTAACAGATAAAAATCTAAATCTTGAAAAAGTGGTCAAGAGATAATTTGGAAGGATTTATAGAACTTTATAAGAATTTTCTATGTTTGTGGAAGGTTAAATCAAATGGCTACAAAAATAAAAATTTAAAACATCGTAAATATGATTAGTTAGTAGAATTCAGCAGGGTAAATGTATGTGAAAGTGAAAACAAAGATTTCGTCACTGAAAGGATTCAAGAAAATCGGCGGCAATTCGAAAAGAACTGAGAAAAATATATGCAAGCAATTTCAAATCTTGGAGGGATATCCCAGTTTCCAAAAAAACGAAGAGTAGGAGGCAAACATTACTCTGCAGTTATGCTTTTCCTCATAACTGTGTCTTATTTTGATATTTGTGGTGATACTAACTTCACCTTTTTAGGTAAAGGTGTCAGGTATTGGAATAAGCTACAAAGGGAAATGATGAACAATTTACCAAAAACGTTGAAAGAATTTAAAGTTAAAATTTGTAGAGGGCAAATGTAGGTGAGTGCAGGAAAGGGGGAAGATGGGTGTGTAGGGAAATTGCCACAGGAGCGTGCGCTCCATTGCAATTTAATTAAATATTATTATTAAAATGTAGTTATATATGGAATTGTCATTTCGTAAACAATTTTTAAATCATCTGGGTCATTTATTTTCCCGTTGCTCTCACTAAAGAGACATGTGTCCATATAGATCTCTAGTTTCGTGCCATCTTTCCGCCCATATACACTTTGTTTATTTAATTCTTTCTGTACAATATATATATATATATATATATATATATATAGAGCAGTTCATATTGCTCAATTTATGTCATTTCTTTTGGAGGATATTTTAAATACACTTATAAACACAAGCACAACTAACAAAAACAACAACGACCTGAAAACCGAATGTTGCAAGCTGGACCGTCTACAAAACTTTCCAACCCGGCGGAAAGTCCACGCGCCACGGGATAACGGTCATTTTTGGTGCGTACGCTCCAACCCGCAGTCCTGGCGCGTGCGACTGGAGTGTTGACCATTTTTCGTCGCACGCTCCAGGAGCGACGGTCCAACCTCACGCTCCGGCGCGGCAGTCCGGAGCGCCGTTCCAGACCGACAGTTTGGCGTGTACGTGTAAACGGGCCTAATAAGTGATCATGAAGCAGTTCTGATGGATGTTAAAGTATTCAGTGAACCAGCAACCAAAATTGAAGGGGGAAATAGGTACAATTATAAAAAGGCACAGATTTCAAATTTGAAGAGAAATTTCAGAGAACGATTCAGCAAATGGAAGGAAGGCACAAGTACAGTAGAGTCAAGGTGGGAAGCGTTCAAGGAGATAATGACAAAGGGGGAAGGAAAATTTATTCCAAAGCAGAAAATAAAGAGAAGTAGAGAACCTGTGTTCTATAATAGGGATGTGAAGAGGTTAAAGAGGTTGGTAGGAAGAGAACATAACAGAGTTAAGAGACAGCAGGTTAGTAGGGAATATTTAAAACAACTAAACGAGGACGTAATAACAGCAACAAATGTGCTAAAGATGGGTTTATGAAGAATATTGTCAGTGCAGGAGGACCATTGACTGATGCATCTAGAAATTTCTATGGCTATAGAAGAGGGGAAGGCAGGGTGTAGAGACGCTTATAGATAAGGATGGAGAAGAAGTTACTGAGGATTTGAAAAAAGGCAGAGATTTTAAGTAACTGGTTTAGTGAGAGCATTAGGGTCAATGAATCAGAAACAGGAGGGTCTAATTCGAAGAACGAGCTTAACAATTCAATTAGAAATGAAGATACTAAAATGTTTGAAATTCATCCTGAAGAAATCATGAAGGAAATAACAAAGCTGAAGAAAAATAAAGAGGCTGGTGTAGATAATATTACTAGAGATATCGTAAAGATAGCTGGATGTGACATTGTAACTTATCTTGAAATATTATTTAAATTGAGTCTGGAATTGAGTCTGCTTACCACAGGACTGGAAAAGTGCGATAGTAGTACCAGTACGTAAAGGAGGGTTAGAAATAGAGTCGAAAATTATAGGCCAATCAGTTTGACATCAGTGGTGGGTAAATTAATGGAAAGATTAATATGCAACCACATCAGAAATATATGTGAGCAATGTAAGTGGTTTTTAAACAGGCAATATGGGTTCAGGCAAGGATATTCATGCGAATCTCAGTTGGTGGGATATATGGAAGATATTTGAGATGAAATGGACAAGGGAGGCCAAATTGATAGTGTAGCACTAGATCTTTCAAAGGAATTTGACAGAGTGAGCCATAAAATGGTAGAAATTAAGGTAAAAACTATTGGAGTGGATGAGAAAGTGATTTGCTGGGTAGAAGAATTTTAAAAAGTATAAAACAAAAAGTTAGGGTAGGAAATGCAGTATCAAAAGAAGTGGAAGTAAAAATGGAAGTGCCGCAGGGTAGCGTATTGGGACCATTGCTATTTATTATTCTAATGAGTAATTGTGTTGATTGTTTACTATCTGAAATTAGATTGTTTTCAGATAACATAATGCTATATAAAAGGATCAAAACGACTGAGGACTGTTAACAGTTGCAGGGTGATCTGGACAGGATACCTAGTTGGGTTGGTAAAAATGGGATGAAGATAAATGCAAAGAAGAGTCAGCTTATTAGATACACAAATAAAAAACAAAAGGTTAATTATGAATATAAGGCAGGGAAATAATTGCTTGCTGAAGACTTGAAATGTAAATATCTTGGCATTACATTTGATAACAAGCTTAACTGGACAGGACACATTGGACAGGTGGTAGGAAAAGGTTTCAAAATTCTGCACTTGTTGGAGAGAGTGATGAGGGGATGCACGAGAGAAGTAAGGGAATTGGGTTACAAAACTTTGGTGAGACCATTGCTCGAATATGGTAGTGTAGTATGGGACCCACATTTTTCGTATCAAATACAGGACTTGGAGAGGATGCAAAAAAGGGCTGCTAGATTTGTTTCTGGAAATTATCGCAGAATTCAATCAGTGACAGATATGATAAAGAAGCTGGAATGGGATTCATTGGCAAGACAGGAGGAGGATGAGGAGGGTCATGGTGTATACTTCCAATGAGGCATGGAAAGATATTGGAGTAGGTATGAAAAGGTGTGGTAAAGATGACTATGACCACAAGCTGGCACTCGATTTCAGGAACAAGGATGTGAGAAGATTCTCTTTTTAGGTTAGGGTGTCAGGGTTTGGAATCAGTTACCGAGGGAAATGATGTATAACTTACCAAAAATGTTAAAGGAATTTAAAAGCTATAATTTGTTTAGGGCAAATGTAGGCGCGTGCAGGATAGGGGTAAGATGGGTGTGTAGGGAAATTGCCACCAGAGCGTGTGCTTCATTGCAGTTAAATTAAAGTGATAGTGAACAAATTGCGCAAAGTAAGGTAAACTTGTACACATCGTATCAGATGCAAAACCAAACCCACAGTCAGAGTTAGAGGTTGAGCCATGCTATTTAAGTAACCCCAAACAGCATGGAGCTATGCTTCTACAACAGTATTCTGTTTCTGCTTTTTTAAAATGATTTATTGTTGTAAACATTTTGCCTTTCATCAACATATCACCACTAATGAATCTGTGTTGATATTTATACTGTAGTTATACATGTTTTGTTAAAGAAATTTACATAATTTTAAATTCATACACTTTGCTGATTGTTTTTTACTTTATTAGGTCATCATATCTGCTTTATCACAAAGTATGCAGCATTTAAAACCGCTTGTCAAAATTGCTTATTTTTATATGTTACTGTGCGTCTACTTGCTCTTGGTTTGTCACCATTGCCATCCTGTATCTTTTGTTTTGGGTGTGTTTTGAAAGTGTCTGACTGGGTAATGTTTACCTGATCTGTTTAATTTCATATATAGTGTGTGTGTGTGCGTGCGCGCACGCGCGCGCGCGCGCGCACTTTTGGTGGGAGGAGGAATATGGTAAGGTAAATATATGGCCTAATGGCTATTTTTTTGTATAGGTGTCTGTTTTTGCAGTCTGGTAGCTCAGTGGTTAAGACACTTGCCTTCAAATTGTTCGCTGCTCCGGTTGTGGGTTCGAATCGCGGCAAGCACAAGAATTTTGAGAGTTGTGATTTACCATATGAGCTACGCCAGGACGCTCTGTGGTTCGGATTCCACGTTAAACTGTAGGAAAGGAACTAGCCGTCCTACCTCTGACACAATGGCTTAGTATGCCTCCTTTGGGAGGATCGAACCAACCTTCGAGTTGTGGACTAAGTTAAGTTTAAGTTTAGATGTCTGTTGTGTTTTTGAGTTTGTCTGGTTACTGTGTATAGTTTGAATAAAGTTTGAAGTCTGGTTTGTTAGATTTGTGCAGTCATTTAATACATTTTTACAATCGTTTACTGCTTTATGTATTTGCTAGTTTCCGTGAATTGTGAAGGTGTCGTGTCTGTCATCGTTGATTGTAAGGATTTTGTGTATATCTGATGGTAGATGATCATTTCATTTGAATGTTTGACAACTGTGGAACGGAGACTGTATTTCAGTGGTGTTATGTGTTCTTTGTTTCTCATTTGGAACCTCTCTATGTCTGTATATACTGCCAGACATTTTCAACATGTTGTGATGCAGAAGGTCATGAAGGTCGTGTTACCATAAGTTAGTCTTTGATGGATATTATAACTTTGGTGTGGTATTACATTGCTAAAGGATGTTCCATCCAATAAGTTCTTTAAATAAGATAGGATGGGGAAAATAAACAGTTACCCGTCACTTACCACAGATGAAGGCAGGAGGGCGAGACACGTAAAAACACAGAAACACACGAATTGCACAATATTTCGACCACATCTTTCCCCCTGCCATATGTCTCGCCTCCCACATGAGTAAGACTAAGGTCGAAATATTGTGCAATTCGTGTGTTTCTGTGTTTTTACGTGTCTGGCCCTCCTGCCTTCATCTCTGGTAAGTGACGGGTAACTGTTTATTTTCCCTATCCTATCTTATTTTCAGTGCCTCGCGGCAGTTTCTTTGTTTCCTTTATCCATTAAGTTCTTTCAAATGCAAAATTCATTCCTTAAAATTTCTGCCATGTTGAAGGAAATAATAATAAAAAGGTTCACTTTCATTTCTAGCCACTGAATAATAAGTTTTAGTTAATTGTTGGGTTTAATAACTACAGCCCATAAAATATCCCTAATCATTAGCAGTGAAGTTTAATCTGGCTGTGAAAACAGTTTTCAATCAATGCTTCTTCTCCAGGAACATTACAGATTCTGCCAAACATACCCCAAATCACTCCATCAGTCAACATCACAGCAAGTCCACAACTATTGCAAAACTTGATAAACTTTGTAAATTAATTTAAGTATCCAAAGTTCCTCTAGAAATTATGCAAAAATCCCTAGAAATTCTTTTCTATACTTTAAAAAACTTGTTTTACTTTAACACATTTTAATAAATTTTTCTCCAGCTCATGAACTAGACCTGTGTAGGGCTGGTCAAACAAAATTTCTGTGTGAATTAGCTGACTAGCCCCCAAAAATGGGTTTTATACAATGGAAGAAATGCTTCTTTCGATCACTGCTCTTGATTTCAATCAGCCAATCACTCTCCTCCTCCTCCAAAATTACATGCAAAACATTTCTTTTCATTGTTTCCCCAGGCCTATATATATATATATATAAATTGCTAAAGACCTTGAAAATCCTCAAATCTACCACAAAATACTCCAATCTTACAAATTATTGAGATGATAGTTTGTGTCTGAGTGGACTTTTAACAGCCTGTGTAATGAATTGTCTGTTTGAAGTACAATGTTTATGCCTTTTTTTAATTGTTAGTAATTTGATATGTGTGTTTGTCCCATTTATTCGTATTTTCTGTGGTTTGTGAGTTTTTAATTGTCTGTTGTGGACATATTTGGTGGAAGTCCAGAAGGCTAGTATGTGGTAGTGTTATTTTTTACTATTGTTTTTTCATTTAGCTCAGGATTTTACTGTTTATGGTATCAACCATCTGTATTTTGTATCCATTCTTTATTGCTATCCTGTTTATGCATAATTCTGTTTGGTATTTTTCTTTGTTAGTGGAGTTCTACAAAATCCACGAATCTTATTGCAGCATATCTGATATTATTTGATGTGGAATGTATTATGTGGTCTATTGATGTAGTTTTTCTGTTTATTTAAAATGAGTGTACTTTACATTTTAATGAGACCTAAGAAATTCACTTAGTTTTTTTCTTCTTTTTCTGTTGTAAATGTAATGTTTTAAGGTAACTGGTTTATATCTGGGTGTAATTCAGTAAATGGTATTCAGTGACATACTCCAATAAATAAATCACTAAATGAGTATAATAACGATTCAATATTCACCGAACATCTCATAAGACATGATCACATGCTGATAGACTTAAACACAGATATGAAAATTCTCACATTAACATCTACAGACATAAAACCTTCACCCTGCAAGAAAACTATTACTTACAAAATGCAATAAACAATGGTACACAGTTAATAAAACTACATAAAGCTGATAAACCTCACTGAAACTGATGAATATACAACATGCAGCAAACACACACGCTCTCTCTCTCTCTCTCTCTCTCTCTCTCTCTCTCTCTCTCTCACACACACACACACACACACACACACACACACACACACACACATTACCCAGTAAAAAACTTTCAAAATTAGTGATTAGTGTTACCAGTGCAAAGGGGGAAAAAAGGCAGTGGCTGAAAAAATTGGCAATTAGTTGCGATGTTATACATAAAATCAGTATGATTTTGACAGATTGCCTTAAAAGCTAAATAATTTGTGAGAAACAGCTAACAAACCAACACCAGTGTAATTAAAACTAGCATTTGCGTGGTGCTTTGTGTGCCTGGATCTTGGTGTGTGTAGAAATGTTCACACATCTTTTTTTTATTTTTTTAGTGAGGAAAAAAATGAAAATGTCATCTAAGAATTTTCCATTCTATTATATATTACCTTAGGTTTGTTTTTCATTTCGATGTCTGATAGTTTTGTTTTATTTATATTTTAATGTAATCTAATTCATGAAATATAAAAATTAGGTCCATATTAATACATGGCAGTAATTGTTGCACAGCCTTTACTGATAATCGATTTTAATCCACAACTATAAAGCTACCACCAGTCATTAATACCTTATCCAAGTGGGTTACATAGTTTTATCTATGGTGTGTAATATACTATTGTAGTAACGAAAGTAAATACTCACATTTTTAAATATGAGAAACTTAATGAAAGAAATTACTGGAGAAGATTTTAGGTCAAATCCATAACTTTCAAATAGTCGAAATTACACCAAAGTTCTTCAACTAAATCTCTGGTCAAAAATGTATTAATAATCTTTGGCAACTATCCATGTAGTTGAAGACTAAAGATAAGATCTATTTAAAGATGGCAAATGGAAATGTTATTATCAAAGTAATTGAAAGCTAAGATTGAGCTTGTTGATTCTTGGCTGTCCGGGTGGCGCCGCGTCATGTTTCTTGAAACCGACGTTTCGACCCTCATTCTGGGGTCTTCTTCCAGGGCAGAACTGCGTCTTCGGTCAGTGAGTGGTCTTGTTTTATAGCCGAGGCCCGCGTCCGTCTAGATGGTTCGATTTGTCCGGCCAATCAAAGGTCCGAGCCGTCACGTGGTTCGTTGGCCTGGCGGGGCGCGGCACGGTCTGGTGGGAGGTGACACGTGACATGCTCTCTCCGCAACAGCAAGAGCCAGGCGTCACGCAATTTCAGCCCGTTGTCTTCGTTGATATTGTTTGGGCGTTTTGCAATTTCTAACGCCTCCTTTACCCTCCTTGGCCACCATTTATCCTCACGCACTATGAGTGTGGTGTTTTCAAAGTCTATAGCGTGATTGGTTTCAGCTGCATGCCGTGCAATGGCGGATTTATCAGTGTTATTCGATTTATAGTTGCGGATGTGCTCATGCAGCCTCTCCCTTATAGTGCGCCCCGTCTCTCCTATGTACAACCGACCACAGGTGCATGGAATCTCATACACCCCGGCAGCCTGTAGTGGAGGCAGTCTGTCCTTGACCTTGACGAGCTGGTTACTGACTTTGCTGTGCGGTTTGTAGACAGGTTTTATGTCGACTTTTTTGAACAGCTTTCCGATTCTGTCAGTAACTCCACTTATGTAGGGTAAAACCACAACTTGGTGTTCCTGAGAGGTGGCTTGGTTAGATGTTGAACTGGCGTTTTTATCTGTCGTGGCTGCATGTAATGCCCGTCTAATGCAATTATTATGGTAGCCATTGGACTTGAATGTGTGTTGCAGTGCCTCCAACTCCGTCGTCAAACTGTTTGCGTCACACACTTTCGTCGCTCTTGTACACAAGGTCGTGAGGACGCCTCTTTTTGTTGCTGGGTGGTGGTGCGAGTGCGGCATGTAGATATCTGTTTGTGTGTGTCGGCTTCCGATACACTGAGTGTCCAAGGGTCCCGTCGTCACGTTTGGTTACTAGCACGTCTAGGAACGGCAGCTGTCCTCGTTCCTCCGTTTCCATGGTAAATTTAATTTTAGGATGTGCTTTATTTATATAATCCAGGAATTTGTCAAGGGCACTTCGTCCATGGGGCCAAACAACAAAAGTGTCGTCAACATAGCGTAACCACAGCAGCGGTTTGAGGGGCGCGTTATCCAACATTTCGGTCTCCAGCGCCTCCATAAAGATGTCCGCTGTTATCGGCGAAAGCGGTGAGCCCATGGCCGCTCCTTCCACTTGGGCGTAAAATTTTCAGCGTACTGGAAGAACGTTGATTTGAGACAAAACTCGGCCAGGTCAGCCCATTCTTCAGAGATGTTGAGGGCCGATAGCTTGGTGCGTAGTTATTGTCACTGCTTCTTCCACAGGTATGTTAGTGTAGAGCGAACACGACATCAAAGCTCACTAGAATGTCAAGTTTCTTTGATTTTAAGTGATGATATGATTTCTACGAAGTGTGAGCTATTTCTGACAGTCGAAGCGATACCTTCTGACAAGGGTTTTAGTTTTTCGGCGACATAGCGGGCTAGTGGATGAGTTGGAGAGTTAATTAGCGCTGACGATCGGTCCGTAAAGGAACTTCTGGCTTATGTATTTTTGGCAAGCCATAGAACCGAGGAGTAGAGGTGTTATTTCTCTTTAGTCTAGCCTTGATTTCTTGTTCGATCTCTGAAGAATTATTGACAAGAGATGCTACTTCAGACCTCAGTTTACGTAGAGGGTTCCTATCTAGCGGGGCGTATGTCTCGTCTTCTAAAAGCGTCACCACCTTATTGTGGTAGTCTTCTGATTTCATCAATACTGTTGCGTTTCCCTTATCTGCAGGAAGTATCACGATGTCTTCAGCGCTGGCGTAATCTATTTAATGCAAGTTTTTCCTCTCGCGGTAGATTGCTGCGAGGAAGTTTGGCTCGACTGAGGATTCGCGCCGTCTCACGTCGAATTTCGTCTGCCTGTTCCGTGTTTAACTTCCTACGGCACTCTCTACCCCTGCGACGATGTCCAACGTCGGCAGCTTCGTCGGTACCGGAGCGAAGTTTAATCCTTTAGCCAACACAGCGTTGGTGGCTGCATCTAGTTCTTCCCCAGTTAGGTTTACCACCGTGTTCTTTGTCTCCATCTTTGTTGTTTCCGGGTGTTGTAGACTTTTCAGTTTTTCGAACTTGCGTATATGTCTTGTTCTTGCTTTGTCTTGGATATTCACTGCAGATTTTGCTGTGGCTGCGTCGAGCGTCGTCCAATCAGCGTAGGATAGAAGACTGGTGAGTTCAAGGTGGAGATGAAATATTCTGCCTTCGATGCGAGCCAGCTCACTTCTAGTTCTGATGTATCCTTTCTCTCAGCAACGCAAAACCCGTGTTACGCAGAATTCTAAGGGCGGCTCTTGTGTTGAGATGGTGGCGTATCTTGAGGAAGGACGGTAGCACATCTTCGTCTCTGCAACGAAGTAAAAACGCTAGTTGACAAAGTTTCCGCGCCCTGTGTCTCACGTAGTTTAGAAAATTCCCGTGTTTGATAAAATATCATCTCCCCGTAGAGTTGAGTCAAATGTAATCGTAGGCTTCTGCGGCCAGAGTCAGTTGATTCTTGGCTGTCCGGGTGGCGCCGCGTCATGTTTCTTGAAACCGACGTTTCGACCCTCATTCTGGGGTCTTCTTCCAGGGCAGAACAGGCAAGAAACATGACGCGGCGCCACCCGGACAGCCAAGAATCAACCGACTCTGGCCGCGGAAGCCTACGATTACATAAGATTGAGCTTGTTATGTCAACATCAGGGACCAGTGATGTTTTCGGTCTTTTTTTTATCAATTTGTACCAAGCATGGTAGGTGAACGGTTAACGCTCTGGCCTCGCATTTGGGAGGATTCCGGTTCAAATCCCCATCCGGGCATTCAGATTTGGGTTTTCCATGGTTTCCCCAAATCACTCTAGGTGAATGCCGGGATGCTTCCTTCAAAAGGCCATGGCCGAATTCTTATCAGCTCCTTGTCCCCAATCCCATCCCACCTCTAATGACCTCGACTTTGATAAGGCATAAAGCCATAAAAAATTGATTTGTACGTTTACTAATATTTGGTACAAATTATGTATTTAATCAGTAGAGTAGGTAGTAATATTTTTTTTTTTTTTTTTTTTATCATAGATTCCTCATTATAGAACTTATTACTGTTTGTAAGAAAAATATTATGTCCAATTGCAAATTGATCAACAATTCTCACCAAAGATAAATCTTTCATGCCAAATAATAATTTCATCATTGGTCAGACTCATCAGATTTGACACACTACTGCCATCTGTCAGGTTTGGAGATACTTATACAATAGATAGCATTAGCATGGTGTCACATGTTTTTTTAGCTTTTTAATGATACACTAATTTTCTACTCCATCCACAGTTAACGTAACATAATGTGATGAAGTGTATGTCGAAATTTGGCCACTCCCTAACCTTTCAAACTGTGAAAATCCCACCAGAATCGGTTTTCAAGTCATACCATATTATAGGTAAAAACTTGTGTTCGCAGCATATTTTAATTTCATGGTCTGGGATCAGGTGGCACAGTTTCATTCATTACACATATCTCAGAATTTAAGTCAGACACCAAAGCACACAAATTGTTAAAACCCTTTTAAAGCTTGTTCTGTAATTTTTACATAATCTCTCATATCACCTATGGAGGCAACACTTACCACAAAGATGTGCACTGTAAATTAAATGTCACAATTTTGATACACTTCTTGAAGTGTTAATCTATGATATAGTGGTTTAATTAAGGTATTTAGTTTATTTTAATGTATTATATTTTTTTAAAAAATCTGAAGAAATAGTCAATCAATGTCAAAAAATGTATTAGCAAATTCCAAATCTTTAGAAAATCTTTATGTAAATTAAATATTGCTTATTCTCGTTACTTTTAATTAATTTATTCCATTCACTTTAAATGCTCTACATTTTAGAAAAAGAGAAGTCAAAAAAAGGAGAGAGAGAGAAAATCCAAAGAGTTGTAGAGTTATCTTTTGTGAGTATTTATTGAAAGGAGTGCTTATTTAAAATGCCACCTATCAGTTACTTCTCAAAATTATCATCAATCTTTCTCTGTTTCCCAATTACATAGAGTTGTAAGGTATACCACAATTTTTAAGATAGACAATAAGATTTCAAACTGTGAAATCCCCAACCAAATTACTGTGTTAGACACACACAGCTTGCTTACAGATTTATAATAGTACAGATGTAAAGGGAGCATCCATAAACTACATACCTCCTTTTTGGCCTCCTGTGAATCACCCACTCCCTCCGTCCTCATAGCCTGACGTGGCTTTTGCCTCAACCCACTCCTCCCCCCCCCCCCCCACACTTTTGTAAAATTTTAGAATTATGTACAATTTTTTAATAAAACATTTTAAACTATAGTCTAAATTTCAACACAAATTCATCATTGATGATTCCTTGATGAGACACAAAGTGCATACGACAAAAAGTCCTTAAAAATTAGATAGGCTTTCATTATTTTTGATAATTCAATTAACCAAGCAACTGAGGAAAAACTTGGCCAGCAACAACATTTTATTTCTTTCATTATAATTGATTACCAAATCTGGACCTGGCATTTTGCAGGACAGTTGTTCAATCCAGTGTCTGGCCACCTAGATTTTACTTTTTCACGGTTTCCAAAAATCATACGAGGGCAATGCTAGTATTCAAAAATCCATGCGTAAACTCCTTCCCCACTCGTTGAGTCAGTCCTCTCCTATTTTTAGTGCCTCAGTGTCAGTGAATTGTAAAGCTTATTTTCTCTCTCTCTGTGTGTGTGTGTGTTTAAGAAGTAGATTGAAATCTGACATTTGTGCATGTTTCTTTGATTTATGATGTAATCCTTGATTTATGATCACTCTGGTACTGATTCTCAGAACTAATGATCACTTTTTCTGTGAATGATTGCATTGCTGGTGATCTACTTGTCATACTTAGCCAGAATCTAAATTTCTAGTTTTCTTTATAGACATTTCAGCCAATTAGGAATGAAGCTCGTGGTAGATAGTTGGGATGAATTATACATTGACTGTTGGACCACCTATAGTTGATATATGTGCTAATTAGTGGACCACAAAATCGACTACAACAGTATTTTTAGGGTTAACTAACTGTCTCTTGACTCAAAATAAGATAGAATAGGGAAAATAAACAGTTACCCGTCACTTACCACAGATGAAGGCAGGAGGGCGAGACACGTAAAAACAAAGAAACACACGAATTGCACAATGTTTCGACCTTAGTCTTACTCATGTGGGAGGCGAGACATATGGCAGGGGGAAAGGTGGTCACATCCCAACCCGCCACGGGTTGGGATGTGACCACCTTTCCCCCTGCCATATGTCTCGCCTCCCACATGAGTAAGACTAAGGTCGAAATATTGTGCAATTCGCGTGTTTCTGTGTTTTTACGTGTCTCGCCCTCCTGCCTTCATCTGTGGTAAGTGACGGGTAACTGTTTATTTTCCCTATCCTATCTTATTTTCAGTGCCTCGCGGCAGTTTCTTTGTTTCCTTTATCCAATTGTCTCTTGACTCAGAAATACAAAAGGAGTTTTATCAGATATGAGCAGTTATGGGTACTTGACTTTGGTTCACAATATAAAATTTATTACACACAGATGTGGTGTTAAAAAAGTTAAATACACATATTACTAGACCATTTTAGAGTCTTCTGATGGGCAACAAGTACAAAAAAAAAGTGTCACAGGTGTTCTAAACGAGCCAATTATCCCTACCCTCAATGGTTTTTATACTGTGAAAACCTCATATAGGTGCAATCCTTCTGTTTCTGTTTTTCAGCCCTCAGTGGCTACTGAAGTACGTGACAAGTCATTTCTTTGAGGCACATTATCATCTGCCCTGTGTAAGGACCACAACTGCTACCGGGGTTGGGAGTAGAGTTTAGTACCTTAACTAGCAGTTCACTTGAAATGAAAGTTCTCTGACATTAATAATTTTGAATGACCATGTAGCCTTTCTGGATTCTCAGCTGAGATGCGTACAGGTTGCCACTAAATTTGTTTAAACCACAAACTTAGAAAAGGTTTCAGTCTACTACAAAATCACGAAAGTTCACTTTGATAGAAAAATTTGAAGTTTATTTTTAAAAAAGTCACATTTCCAAAATTTGCGTTCTACAGTTGAGTAGGCAATCGAACAAGCATTTACAGAAAATTGTAGGTTATGGAGAGAACCAGATACTGACCTAAACCCATTTTGAAATTTAAAAGTTCTTAGTAGTCATTGAAATCATGGTCTGGTACAAGAGCACCCAACATGACCGACACTCGTTTCCAGGCTAGCGCGGCAAAACCGACCCGCAACAAATCAACTGACACGGAGGTACCTTACATATCGTTCCCGGAGTAAAGACAAAAGACGAAACCATAAAGAGACCTCCCCCACCTCGGGGCTCCCGCTTATATAGACGCCAACTGTACACCACATGTATACTGCCGCTTAGCCAAAATGTGTAAATGATTTTGATTATAAAAAGTGTTCAAACTTTGACATTGTATATTATTATCTTCAAGATGCTTAAAGGATGTTAAGTGAGAAATTTCTAGTGATTAGTTTTAATTTTTTGTTTAATTTGCGTAGTGATAACGACCTCCCAACGCAATTGGGGATTTACCTAAACGTTTGAATTTATTCAATTTTTTAGGAATACTGCTGAACTTCAAATTACATGGATAAAATTAGTGCCAACATGTTCTACAAAAATTCCTGAATTCAATGGTGTAAATTTTATGAAAATCGGTGGTGAGATGGCCAAGATATGGATTTAACAAAATTAGGCTTTAAAACTGTTTTGCAGTTACTTGGTTTTTAGTTAATAATTCTTCTTCTATTGTTTTTATCAAAAATGTAAAGTTACCAGAATTTTCTATGAATTTAATTACGTGTTTTACAAGTTATTTTATCTATGGAAATGGCTTAGTTTACTCACAAATAAATCTGAAGTGCAGCCACATGTCTTTAATGACTAAATAATCTTTAAAATGTCTATAAAATCTGTTCTACTGCATGGAATGTTATGAAATTTAAATATGTTAAACTAGATTTTTAGTTCTTTCAAGAAATCTACTTTTTCGACTGAGAAATTATTAGGAACCTATGATAAAAAATGTTAAAAGTGGGAATGCATTTATCAAAGTGTTTAAAAATTTATTTACGTTATTTACATGCCTGAACCAAGAAATTTTAGTGAATTTAACTTTCTTTTGAATTATTATTATTTTTAAATTACTTTACTTCACTTAAAAGTGTTCAGAAATAGTGAAATGGCCACATAGCAAAAATCTGTTGTTTACAATTTGGATTATAATGGATTATCTTATTCCAGGTTAGTTAAAAGTTTCTTTATTATTATAAAAAGTTTATTTAGTGCTTTTATTAAATGTTGTGGGTCTTTACTGCTTTTAAAATGGTTTATTTAATAAATTAGGTTGTGGTATCAGCTTCTACATGAAAAGTTTCTCCCATAACCTATGCATGCAATGGAAACTATATGTTTACTGTGAATTTACTTCCTCCCTTATACTTGAAGTTAAGAAACTAGAATTTACCAAAATTCTAAGGTGCTTACACCTGGCTATTGAATATTAACTGACTAATGAATGATGAGTGATCAATAAGTGATAAGTGACTGAATTCTTTATCTGCCCTACCTGGACTCCTGTTTTGAGGGGATCATTTCCTTTAATAATATGGCACAGAAGTGCTGTCTTGGCCATAAAATGGCTGAAAATTTTGGGGTTGTTTCTTTCAAATTATTCGCCAACTATCTAATTTCTGATGAACTGAAAGTTCAAACAGTGCCTACTATGATGGAAGACAGAAGGTTCAAAAGTTCTCACCTTAAGAACAAAAAGAAGGTTCAAATAAATGAAATACTTATATCAGTTTTCCACATAACTTTCCATTATGGCATTATTTTTCATAATTCTACTAGTTAAGAATTGTTTTGTCTTTGTTCAAAAAAATGTTCTGTCATATCTGCTTGGACTTCTTCATTACGTTTAATTTTTTGCACATGAACTTCAATTTTCTTAAAAAAAACTTGCTTACATAACTAGAGCTACAAAACACCCAACATATGTGACAACCAGATGCAAAGTGAATAACATGGTTCAGAGATGACGTAGCAACATTCAGAAAAACTTTCAACGTATTTTGTGATCAGATTTTAGAAAGCAAGTTAATAATGACTGACTGAACAACAGCATTACCTCCAATTAAATTATCCAGGAAGTATAGCATCCTAGAGCACTCATGATACAAAAACCATCTCAATTCCAATTGTGAATCAATATTGGGGGCCTAATAGAGTGGATTTTGTAATATTTTACTCCAGTAATTATTTTTACTGCAAGAGGTAAGTAAATTTACTTAATTTTCACCAATTAATTAATAAAATTATAATTTGCTATTGTATTGTCACCAGGAATGAGAATGTATATAAAGTTTCAAATAAATTGGATACTTAGAAGGCAGTGAAACATCAGTTGCAAGATTTTCAACATACAACAGAAAAGTGAAACTATTCTCTTTCTCTGTAAGCATTAGGTTGGCAGGTACTTTTTCTTGGGAATTTTTTACTGGGGCGGTTTCCCCTTGCTTTCCTCAGTGATGGAATTGTATTTATTATTTTGTGTGGGTGAGTGTAATATGTTTAGTGTAATGTGTTGTTTTGTGCTGTAAATGATTGAATGAATGAATCATGGAAGAAGGCGAAACCCAATGCAGGCATTATAAACAACACCAAGGGACTGCCAGGATCAATGTCTCCATCTGATGGACAAATCACCATCACTTCATACCCACTGTGGAGACATTTGGGATTTACGAGGGGAGTTTTTTTTTTTTTTTACCTCCGATTGCACAGCATACCAGACCAGGCGAGTGGCAGGTGAGTGATGTGCACAGTAGACGATTGCGCATCTCCCCTACCATACACTCTGTTGTTGCCGCGTTTGTGACTTCATTATGTGCCAAGCTGCAGTCACAGAAACATGAGCATTTTGAACAGTTCTCCCACCAAGTGCGAGTGATGAAGCGTTATTCATTTTCTGCAAGTAGAAGGAAACAGTGCAGCAGAAATACATCAAAGAATGAGCCAAGTGTATGGAAAGAGCTTTATGAGTGAAGGAATCGTGCATGAATGGTGCAGAAAATTTAAAGAAGACCGAACTGATGTGCACAGTGAAGGAGGTCAAGGACGCAAATCTGTCGCTACAGATGACCTAACGAGTTGAAAAAGTGGTAAGAGAAAACCGCAGGTTCACGATAAGTGATTTATCAATGAAATTTCTATAGGTGTCAAGATCTTCTCTGTACTCTATGATAACAGACAATTTACACCACAAAAAAATCTGTGCTCGCTGGGTCCCTAAAATGTTGACCGACAACCACAAAACTCACCGAATGACGTCGGCTTTGAAATTCCTTGACCGTTATCATGCAGATGGAGAAGAATTTTTGAAATCAATTGTGACTGGAGATGATACGTGGATTCAGTATGACACACCCTAAATGAAACAACAATCCCAAAAATGGATGCACATAAATTCACCAAACAAACCAAAAGAATTCAAAGAGACCTTCAACAACCGAAAGGTTATGGCTACCGTGTTTTGGGACCAAAAAGGTGTATTGCATTTTATGCTGCCGGGGACCACGATTAATGCAGCTGTTCACTGTGAAACTTTAAAACGTTTGCAGAGGTCCATTCATAACAAAAGAAGAGGTATGCTGACTTCTGGCATTGTTCTGCTCCACGACAATGGTCGCCCTCACAGTGCTGGTGTCACCCAGCGACTTCTTGAACAATTTAAATGGGAGATTTCTGATCACCCACCATACAGTCCTGACCTAGCACCTTGCTGAACTGAAGAAGTGGCTAAGAAGGCAGTGGTTCCAAACTAACGAGGAGCTTCAAGACAGTGTGATGGCTCATTTAAAGTCATTGGCAGCAACATTTTATGAAGAGGGCATTGGACAGCTTGTCCACAAGTTTTACAAACTCCTTAATCTTCAAGGTTATTATGTTGAAAAGTAACCATTAGTGTACATAACAGTTGGTAATAAAATATTTTTTCAATCTCCATTTGTCTTTTATTTATTGCCTATTGGAGGTTGAAAATTTAGTGCACAATCTCGTGATTAGGAACTTTTCTCCACCTCCGAATCCACCCTGCTGGCCAAGTCCTAATGGTGAAAAATTTTTCCACCACCAGGACCAGAACTAGCTGGGAAGTAGACAACAGCATGGTGCTACAACCAATTAACCCTATATGACAAACACGAAACTAATATAAGTATGGTAAAATGAAAAATGGTCACTCGGGAGCCATGTCAGAATTGTAGGTGTGTGAAGGAGCTCAGTGAAACGTTCTTTAATGATGGACTTCAAATAGGTATTGTGGACGGGATTATTATCATGTGAGAGCTGCATCCTTATATATTCCTCTTTTTTAAAAAAAAAAAAAAAAATCATATCATGGATTTTTACTATTTGCTTAGCTTGATATTATGTATTTACTGTGGAATTTGTTTCCTTGAATTCAGTTAGTAAAATGCCTTCACTATCCCTGAAAATATACTTTTTCCTTATTTGGGGGAGATCCTCCAACTTGCTTCTGCTCAGAGGATTGTATTAAATAACCAATAATCTTATAACTGGTGACAATGGATAGCATGGCTGCAGTTTTCTTCACTTAAGAAAGCTCCAAAGCCTGCTTAGTTTGGTTCACCAATTCTTGCTTCTGTTCCATGCAAAGATTTCTAGATACCCTACATACACTGACCTTGTCCATGCACAAATGTGTCTTTTGCAAAATTGAAGTACCATTGTTTTTTACAATCCCAGTTATGTCACTTTAGTCTTGTATCAGAAATCATGAAGTTTTCATCAATAATTCTTGCTTTTTGGCATTTGCTGCATGAATAATGGTTGAAAGATACTCTTTCAAATTTAAAGAGTTTTTCTCACTGTTTCACTTCACATTTAAATGCAAAGAAGTGTTTTGAATATATTTGTGAATTTTTGACAGCATATGATTTTATTTAGTCTGTTAGTTCGTCACTGCACAATACTCAGTATTTAGTTAAGTGTCTAAAGGTTATATTCATTATTGTGGCTACCACATGGCAACATATGGGGAATAAATTAAGGGCATTAAGGTCTCAAATGTTAAGCTTCTAAAAGCTGCTCACTACTCATATTTTTCTGTGCTTACGATAAGTAAGTCAGGCTGGGAACTGCTTGGCATTTCAGTGTAAACGGGGCATCCATAAATTACGTGAGGTGAAATAGGGGAGGGGGGGGGGGTCCGGCGAAATCTCACCAGATCTCACCAAGGGGGAGGGGGGGGGTCTACGGAAATCTCACGTGAGATTTTGCGAAAAATTTGGTTACAGTAGAGCAAAAAAAAAAAAAGTCTACAATTTGCGGCGAAGTCGATTTTAGGAGGGTATTTCGTCAAAAAAGTTAGGGTGTGACCTAAAAAAAAAAGTTTCCAGGGCGATTTCTAGGGGGGGTTCTCACGGACCAGAACTCACCAGAGGGGGGGGGGGGAGTCCGGCCCGATCTCACGAAATCTCACCAGGGGGGAGGGGTCCAGAAATCCGGAAAAACACCTCACGTAATTTGTGGATGCCCCCAAATAAGTGTACACAATGATAATATTTTCCGGTTTAATGCTCTGGGATTGTCTGCTTTTGACTGATTATTATAACTTGTCAAAATTTGTTTAAATATGGTTTTTTTTTTTTTTGTGTTAAAGACATCACCACATAAGGTAAAATGAGCCTTTCCCGGCAAAAGCTACAAATAGCGTTGATACGTGTTGCATGAACAAAATTGGTCAAATAATTGTTACTGTTCTTGTGTCATGGGGACAGAGGTGAGAGCAGAAATCTAGATGTTAGGAACGGATGTTGGGAGGACGATAGTTCTGGTATCCATGTTGGTTTGCCAATAAATTCTATTATATTCATAGTTAAACAAAAGTGTAACTTTAAAGAATTTTTAAAGTGATGTTTAAACATTATTCATTTATCAGTGATATTTGAAAACTAAACTTCTGGGGCAATTTCTGAATTTTTCTGTATGTGAATGAGTGATGTACTGCAAATAATTGTTTGTGCTGGAAAACAACCTGTATCTGAAATATAAGGATTCAAAGCTGATAATACTCTAATATAATCTGATACCAGAAAGTGCTTTAAAATTAAGCAATAAATGCATAAACCTTGGTACAATTTCTAATTATGAAATGTTCATGAACATAATCACTAAAAAATCTTTATTAAAATCTCCCTTTGTGAGTTGGCAACCATTTTACAATGGGAAAGAACTTTGTTATTTAGAACTTTGAAATTTGGCTAAACTGTTTTGATAACACAGTTATGCATCAGTTATACAGATCACATTAGAAATTTAATAATTCAAATTATAATCATTAATCAGACACATGTTCCACTATTTTGTCATGTTGTGTGTGTTTATATGCCTTATCATCTGGTTTGATAAGTGGTGACTTCTCTCTCTGTGCTTATATAAAGGCACTAACAATCATCCTTTCCTTCATACTACTCCCATACGTTTCCAAGTTTAGTTAAGCTCAAAGAAAATCTATTTTAAATGTTTGCTGTGATAAAAACTTGAACTTGAAATTGTTTGATTCAGTGTAATTGCTTTTATCATCTTAATTTTATATTCTTTTTTGGGTATGAGTTAATGTTCTTACCATTTCTACTTACAAAAAATAAAGTGCCAGATGGCATAACTGATATTTTTAGTGCACATTTGGCCTTTTCAGATTTTGGTTTCCATTATTTTTTTGAAACCTAGGATGGTCCTTTAATTTAACTCCTTAGTTGATTGATATTTCAGTCAATAAGCTCTACAGACTAAGCAAAAAGATAGATCAACTTCACAATTTGATAGACAAACATTTCTTACTTCACTGATCAATGCTGTTTCTTAATTTCCTAGTTCTATCCCATAAAGTTATCTATTTCTTTTGGCTTAAGCTGATGCAAGATATACACATGCTTCCATTAGTATGAAATTTTTTCTTTAACCTTTCAGTTACTAAAGCACATTTGGGAAGAAGTATCAAGCCGCTTCCAGTGCACTTGGCTGGATGTTTTGGAATACAGGGAAAATCATGCTGGTTCACCAGAAAATGCTGTTAGGGGTTTGGTGTACAGGCTTCACCAGCGCCATTATCAAGAGCAACAGCTACAGCAGCAGCAACAGCAGCAGCATCAACAGCAACAGCAGCAGCATCACCACCACCACCATCATCATCAACAGCAGCAGCAGCAAATAGCTGCAGCAGTATTTAACCATCCCCAACAGGTTGATACATATGGCACAGCAGGACATTACCACTCTTCGGGTTCCACTTGTGTTTATGGACAGATTCAACCCTCCTTGCCTCATTTAGGTTATAACTACTATGCTGCACCTTTTACCTTGGCAAATCCTCATACTTATACCCCTCCATCTCAGGCCAGGTATGCTAGTGTAATAAATGCGCAGCACACTGTGCCTTACCACTTAACGAATCACACATTTTACCATCCTGCACCAGTACAGCCTGCTGCTATACTGAAGTCCCAAGAATCTTACTCAAACAGTGTACCTGGCCATCATCAATATCCTGGTCAAATGGCAGTTACACAGTTACTCCCAACACAAGCAGTGCAGAACGGGTACTCATCTGCAAATCAAGTACTTGCTTCTCCAAGTGCTATGCAGAATTATGACTACACAGTTCCTACAGGACAGTTAATAGAATTAGAAGCCTCCAATCCAGTTCAGAATACTGGTGTTGATGCTCACCAAGCATTTACATCGCAAGCAGATGCCGCACTCATATTGATGCCTAGAACTGTACGACAGCATCCTTCACAAGCACACACTGTGAAAAAGAACAGTGGTGAACAGTCAGATACTGTAAGAAATTTTTCAGATCTTCAGGAAAAGTCAGCATACATTGATATTGATGATATAGATGATCATCCACCTTTGATTAAAGCAAAAGAGGATGGAAAAGGGACATTTGATAGTTGGGATTATGTTTTTAGGAATTTAGAAAGTCAGGGCTATAGTAAGGATTTGTCAGACAGACCAGATGTTTTGTCTCCTGATAAACCCAGTGCTGTATATAAAAATAATTTGAAAGAAACCAAATCACTGAAACAACAAATGCCACCAGATATATCAAGTCTTGAAAATACTCTGATGAAGTTAAGACTAGAGGAAATATCTAGCCCACTTGACCGTAGACCATTGAAAATTAATGAAGCACTTCATAAGATTAAATTGGAATTTGATGCCGATACTTCAAGATCATTATCAAAGGAGGTGATGGGAACTGAAAATCAGGATGGACGTAGTAGTATATATGATAATATGTCATCTCCGCCAAAAGAAATATCAACCTATTCTGAAACAAACAGGTTAAATGTTGCAGGAGCAAATTCTGAGGTGCCAAAGAGCTCCAGTAAAACATTGTCCAAAGATTCTAAGAAACCTTCAAGCAAGAAATTTCTAAAGGAAGAAACTAGTGGTGCTTTCAAAGCTCTTGCTGCTAAACTTCCTCCTAACATTGATGTAACAGATAATTCTGGTCACCTCTGTTCAACTTCAATTAGGGAAAGACCAATTTCTGTAACAACAGAACCTAGTAAATCAAACACCTCCCCAAACAGGGTAACAACAAAAACTTTACCTAGAGATCCCAAGAAACATAGCAAAAGAATTGTGCAGAGTAATAATCATTTTACATCCACTACTTTAGATCCCAGAAAAATGTCGGATCACTCCACTCACTTTAGTTCTCCATCGATTAATATAACTAAAGTAAATGAGAAAGAAATCAAACAAAAAGAAAGTATTGGTACTATAACTTTGTTTGGAAATAATGGAGGAAAATGGGAATGTATAACATGCACATTCTTAAATGAACCTTCTCGTGAAGTATGTGAAATGTGTGGTAAGTCAAAAACAAAGGGCTCAGAAATAAAACCACTAGCGAGTGGTGGAAGGGAATGCCCACAGTGTACTTTGGTCAATGAGAAAGGAATGGATACATGTGCTGCATGTGATTGCAGTTTAAAGGACTCTCCAACCTATATTTGACATAACTAAAAACACAGAAAGAAGTTATCTCTTAAAATGAATTGTGCACAAAGCATTGTTTTTCATCCTTACATGTACAATATATTGTACACATTTTAAATAATTTCTTTAGTCTAATTTTACATTTTAGTTTCAAAGTAGTTCATTTATTATGAAATGCAACTTTTGAAGCAATTACATGCAGATAGCTTATTTTTTTGGAGTTTTTTTAATAATTTTTTGTGATTACTTTTTTGTATTCCCTTAGGCTGTTATATTGCTTGAAAATATTCTCTTTTTTTAAAAAAAAATGTATTGTTTGTTGTTAGAGTGAAGTCTTGCTTTAATTTTTATCCTTTAACAACTTGAAAATTAAAAGGACAGATATTATCGCAAAAGATTACTGTGGCTTATTGTGAATTTTTGTATATTGAAGTACCTGGTTCTATTCCTATGCTGTATATCTGCCTACCTTCATTTCTGCTTTTATCAGAAATAAGGTTGAAAAATGTTAATTATGTAAAAGTGAATGGCTTACATAAAAATGAATTCCCCCAATAAAAGATACTAGCTCTATGTTGCATTTCATAAATAATTATGTATTGTCATCAAACTGAAATCAGGAAATTGGTATTGACTGAAATATACTCTCTTGATATAAGTAACTGCATTTGATATTTTATATGTATATTAACAATTATTTCTTCTATTTTCTTGCTGAGAAAAGCTTTATTAATTAAATGTTACATTACAAAATGTGTTCAGCTTTTATGGTTTATGACAGTTACACATAGTGTTATTGGACACATTGTAGCTCCACTATCAGTTTATTATATGCTGCAACAGCTTCCAAAGCAATTACTTAACTCATTTATTTATATTATCATTTGCAACAACCCAACACTAATTAAAGTTGGAGATAAGAATGTTGCACATTACTCAACATGAAAAAGATACATAAAATTTAGGTGACTCATTAATCTGAAACACAAGGCATATTACATATGGATGGCAGTGACCATATGCATATAATATACCTTGTTTCTTGCTCTGACATAATTAATAGGTCACTCAAGATATTCCTTATTTGTGTTGATCTTGTATTTTGAATTGTCCCAGTTCTTTGTCCTAAAACATAGGTAACTCAACAGCTTTCCCTAACCTTGTTTGTATTTGTATTACCTTCTAGTGTTTTTCATATTTGTTTTTGTTGTCATAGGTTGTTATTATTATTATTATTTATTTGTTTTTAAAGTCGTTATTAATGTTGTTTGTTTTCTTGTTTCTCATTGCAATTAACAGTAACGAGAAATGTATTATTAATTCCAGCAGATAATAGATATAAGTTTGCCATAATTTTATCGCCAAAATGTATCCTGTTCCCATCCTAATTAATGACTTGCTGGAAGAGACTTATGTTTGTATTGTTTTTCACTGATTGATTTTTGTGATGCTCTTTCTTTAGGACATTTTAGTTGTTTTATAATTCTGGAGTTTATCATAAATAATAGCTGGATTTTCGGGGAATGTGGCATTCATGACAATCCAGTTATTATTAACAAAGACAGCCACAGGAGCCTGACAAATCACTGTTTAATGATCTATAATTCTTCTATTACTTGGTGAGTGATGGTTATTGTGGTAATATTTTATTTATTGCGTGAAACATAATTATTTTAAGTTCGCATGGTTACAAAGAATATTTACTTTGGGACTTCAGTACAAATGGGCCTTAAACACATGCTAATGAAATTTATGCTATGATATCAGGATCTTCATATCTAGATATTTTACATTTCTCAAATTATGGTTTTTTTTTATTATTATTATTTTTTTTTTTTTTATTTTTTTTTTTTTTTTTTGGATTGGTGTCTGTGGTATTTGGTACATGAAAATATATTTTACAATACTGTGTTTATCTAAATGGTTTATATATCTGCTAGTAAGCAATTGGTTTCTGATGATTAGTGCAAAAATCTTACATTTGTGTATTCTTTAATAGGGCTTTCAAGGGTAGGAAATATGAATACCTGAAATAGTTATTTGAGACTCAATCATCTGGAAGATATTTCATGATGCTGTAAAGAAATATATAACCAAAAGGATTATATACCACGATCATGGTTATGACGCTATTACACTTTCATGATTCAAAATTATCTCTTGTTAGGTCCAAGAGACATATTCACAAATTTTAAAATTAAAGCAGTGAATTAACTTGTGATTATAGCAGTCATTCATTTAGTGGAAAGTGAAGTGTATTGATACCCAATGATACTTACATCTCTAATAATTTAGCCAGTTGTTACCATATATGTGTTACAAAGTTCATGTTTGGGATTACATTGTGATAAATTAGTAACATTTTATTTTATTAAAAACTTTCGTATTAACATTGTACCTGAAACTGTTTATACATAATCCAAGCACTGAATATTTTGGAAGACAGTCTTGATGATTCCATCATTGAAGATATCCACATTCCTTGAGCCAGTTGGTTACAGTTAAATTGTGTAAACAGATTCCTTTGATTTTGGGGAAAGGTGGAATTCGGAGCCAACTATATAGTTGGTGACTTAGTAGTTTCGACTGAAACATTTGCATCTGTTCTATCATGTCTCTGGCAATTTTTCATCCATTTTTATGAAAAATGTGTTGCTTCCTTCTGAGTTGGCCACATTGCAGTAATTTATTGCTGCCTGCCTGATCACCAAGAGAGGAAAAAAAAAAACTTTATTTCAGATTCTTATTTGAACTTTTAAAGGATTACAAATTTGTCAGTCAAGAAATTTTAATCAATCTTGTATGAGTTAGGTACCATGTCTCATCTCCTTTCTTTATTTAATCAGATAGTAATGATATGGTAGTGGTCAAGAAATTGCTGTGCTCTGATGATGATGTTTTTCAGTATATTCTGCAGAAATCTTTTCACTCTGAAAATGTTCCCAAACATTTTTCTAAACAGCAATACAAAAAATTGTGGAAAGCCATTTAACATTCATCAGTTTTGAATCTGCTGCACTACTGAACAGTAGTTTTAAGTTTCATTGTTTTTGTTCACACAATTAAATATTTCCTGGAATCCATTTTTTATTTTTTTTTGTAAATGTTTGAATTGACAATTTCAGATTTTCACTCTATTCAAAATCTTTGAATGATAGTGTTTATGTAGTGAATATGGAAGTAATTAAGAAATCTAAAACTAGATAAAGTTAAATGAAAAAAAAGCCAGTTACATTATTCAAGAGAGGTGCATGGGCAATCATTGTTTCATTGCTTTTCTATTAATATCTGTAAACTTTCATAATATTTTTGCACTGATTTGAAAATAGGACCAGTGAAACATGTTACCAAGAGACTTAGAAGTGTCCAGTTTTATAGTTCCTCAGATTTGTAACAAGTAAATTGTACTAGGGATTACATAAACCTCCATGGTCATCATCAATGTTATCTTGGTTGTCCAGATGGAACCACATCAATTTGTTGAAACCTAACATTTCAGCCACCATTCTGTGGCTTATACATTTCATCCTGAAGTATTGCCTCTATCTTTCAGTGGTATTCTTCTGCATACATCATCACTGATGGATTTCCTTTGTCAGAAGGTAACATCACTATTTCTTCTCTCTTACCGAGCATGGTGGGTGAACACTTACCGTTCTGGCCTCGCATTCGGCAGGGTGCGGGTTCGAATCACTGTCCGGGCATCCAGATTTGGGTTTTCCATGGTTTCCCCAAATCACTTGAAGCAAATGCCGGGATGCTTCCTTCAAAAAGGCCATGGCCGAAATCCTTCCCGTTCCTTGTCCCCAGTCCCATCCCACCTCTAATGACCTTAGTCATCAACGAGGCGTAAAGCCTTAAGTAAAAAGAAAATATTTCTTCTCTCTCCTAATCGATTCAAGGCATTTCATTGCTCTCAAGTGAGATTCTGTGATGGTGATTTGGAAATCTATAATATCCTCGCCGTTTCATTGCGAATTTTGTGACAGAGAGGAAATTGAAGATTCTACCACAGCAATGACTTCATCCACACATAAATTTACTGGTTTTATTGTGAAATGAGTCCTTTGACGAGAATGTGATTCCTCACAGTGTCTATCATTTTGTTTGTGAGATTAACCTCGCATCTTTTCAACAAATTCTCCTCTATTTTCCTCAACAAATTTTTGATGTCGTTGTTCCTGTAGATCGAAGTATTTCACCAACTGTCTTTCCTTATTTTCTTCAAATGCCTCAGAAGCCTGATTAGATGATAATCTGTCCTGCAATCTCCAGTCATCAACATTTAATGTTTTATTAAGGAATAAGTGGAGACTAAGCATTTTTATTGCCATCGTTGCCAAAACAATCATGTGTTGAATCTGTTCGTGAAGAAGTGCCTTACTACTTCTCTTCAAAATGCGGCGGGCGGAAGACATCTTAATGTGATGTGTTGTTGAGGAAGCTTGGAACGACGTTTTTATCTCGGCATCTGCATAGGAATGTTATATGACATAGTCTTAGATTCCTCTTCTCTCTTCCCTGGTTAGTTTGAAGATATTCTCCCTTAGAGATTCATGAAGTGATTATGTAGACTTCTGCAGTTTTTTTTCATTATTAACCTAACGTTTCAACAATCATCCACAGAATGATGACCGAATTGTTAAGTTTTAACAATTTGACATGGTTCCACCTGGACAACCAACATAACTTAAATTGTACTATGTTGGCGAGACAGGGTATAATCTACAGTACATGTGAAGAATGTCATGAAATAAACCTTTCCAGAGACATAGCGTCAATATAGACACTTACAACTGTGACAAAATGGGACTGTCTGTAGGTACAAAAGGTCTTTTTTCAACTAATGTTGGATGAGTAACAGAGTCAGAATTGAGAATGTTACTCGCTTCCTTGTCAGTAACCACTGATTGTATTTGTATCTAACTTAAGCAGTTTTATTAGTTTCTGGATTTTAGACACATTACTTGTAAAACACTGCTAAGGTTAGAAATGAAAAGTGTATTGTTTCTTGAGTAGACTGCTAATGTAAGAAGACTACATTCATTTTAGATAAGTGATTGCTAACATATTGAGCACATTTATTTGTAGAGCAAATTTTGTAAACGGATCTGTGGAGATGGAGTACTTAATTGAGTAGTTTCTAAAAATGGGAATTAAAACTGTATCCTGAAATTGGGCCAAAGATTAAGCAATGTATCATTTACTTTTTGTATCTTAAACTATTATTTTCACAATGATAAGTTTATTCTTGCATCAAATCTGAAAATATTTTCCTGCAGTATTAAGATTTTCTCAACTTCTACTGTATCACAACACCTCTTTAGAGTGATATTCTCTTATCAAACTGTTTTTCAGAGCTCATTTTGAACTTCAGTTACTTAAGTTACTTACAACATTATTCTTTAGCTACACCAGTTAGAACCAACTTTTTCATGAACCTGAAATCTTATTGCTATACTAATTAATTAGCAACTGATAATTAACAGAGAATTATAAAGTAGATTTTAATAATGCTGACTGAAATAGGTAATTTTTTTGTGAATTTTTTACTTCTGCACATCATCCAGTCTCTCCAGAACTTAACTTACAGATTCTCTTTTCGAAGTTTTCTTGGATGAGATAGACAAATGTTATATTTAAACAGAGTGTTTGCTTTAAATGTTTGAATAAAAAAAAATGATATTATTGGTTTTTGTTCTAATTTTATTATTCGGACATTGTATTCAAATGCTACTCATAGTTTTGGCCAAACTATCATCTGTTCACACATATTTAGAATTTAAATGCTATTTATTTGTGTAAACTAAAAGTATGCAAGTTTTAATGTATTTCTTTATGTTGACTGGAATAATTTGAAGAATTGATTACTCAATTATTACAATAATCATCAGTGGGTAAGACCACAGTGTCATCTCTCTCTCTCTCTTATTCGACACAAGGCACTTTGCTTCTCTTGAGTGAGGTTCTGCATTGAAGATTTGGAAATTATAAAATCCTTGCCACTTCACTGCAAATTTCAGAGATAAAACTGAAAAGTCCACTGCAGCGATAACTTCATCCACTGGCTTTATCCAGAAATTAGTGAGAACTGAGCTCATCTCAATGTCTGTTGTTTCCACTGTGATGTTAACTAGAAATTTTGTCAACAAATTTGCCAGTTCTCTGTTCTTAGTTTTTTTTTTTTCTTCCATATGCGCCAAAAATCTGTTTCCACAGTAATTTGCTAAGAACATTCCAGTTGGCAACATTGCTAATGAGTAAGTTGATGCTGTGCTCTTATTCCCATCACTGCCATCTCACTTCATGTGTGGTAAATACGTTTGCAAAGAAGTGCCTTACTACTTCCCTTCAAAATTCGGCGGGCAGAAGATGTAATATAGTGCCTGCTGTGGAGGAAGCCTGAAAGGGTGTCTTCATCTCAATCTCTGCACAAAATTGCTAGTTGACACAGCCTTAGATTCTTCTTCTGTCAGAGTGTGCTGAATTGCATGGTTAGTTTGAAGATGTTCTCCATGTACAGATTCATCAATTGAGTGCTTTTTTGAAACCTGACTTCCAGCCATCATTTTATGGCTTTCGTCTGAGGACTACCATGCCTCGGATCACTGCTGCCTCTAAATATCTTCTGAAGCACACTCCAGCATAGCCACCAGCCTGGTGGCTTGCGTCCAAGGGCGTATCCAGGATCAGAACTAGGGGGAGGGGGCAAGATTTCATATTGGTTTGGAGGAAGTGGGGTGGAGGCAGAAACATGACGATTTCTTACAAAATGAAACTCAAACCTATTGAGGAAACTATTGATTAACGTAGTAATCCAACCACTTAATCTGAGGACCTACTATGTAGTTAATTAAGATAATAACTCAGTTATAGGTTTTTATGTAAATATTAACTGTCTCAGATTCACAGAAAATTTTTCAATACAATAGAAGTTCGATTATCCGAGGTAAATGGGACCGGGACCACCTCGGATAACGAAAAACTCGGATAACCAGAGGTCATGGAAAGAGGTTACAAAGAATCAAAAAAAGGTATTGAAACTGAAATACGTAATACAATTTATTTATAGTGTAAAACTAATTTTTGAAGCAATAAAGTTGTTTTTTGTACATTAATTATGATCACTTGCCAAAAAAGTCTTTATTTGTCTTTGTGACATAATTTTGTTTCTCTTCTTAACGGAAGTATAGCCAACGCTGTAACATCATCATGTCGGCTGCTGTGCTTTCTTCCTGTTGCTCAATATACTCAAGTGCTGCTTCTATTGTTTTTAAACCTTCAGCTTGAGAAATTTTTGGAACAGTTTCATTTTTATCTTCTTCGTCTTCTTCTCCTTGTCCGCTGACAACCATATTAACAATTTCACTCTCGTTAAGCTTATTTTGATCGTGATCTAACAACCACTCTTGTATATCTTCATTGTTAATTTCTTTTACGACTGGAAGTTGGTTGGCTAACTGTGTCAGTTCATTGACATCTTGTTAAGTTAGATCGTCCTTTTTAAGCTTTTCCATACCAAAAAGTTTCCTCCATGATCGTTGAAGTATTTCCTGTTTTACTTCATCCCTTGCCCAGTGGCGTAGCTAGGTCAACAAGGGCCCCGGTGCAAAAAATTTATTTTGGGCCCTCAGGTCAGACGGGCGACCTTTTTTTTGCTTTGTGTGCTGGTAGGGGTCCCCTGAACTGAGGATGAGGGCCCTTGAATTATTCTTTAGGGGCCCCTGAGCAGTGGTTGGGGCCCCCCTGAGCACAGCGAGGGCCCGTAGTGAGGGGCTTTTGTACTCTCAGGGGCCCCTTAGGCGACGGTAGAGCTAAAAAAAAAAAAAAAAAAAAAAAAGGTCGCCAGTTTGCCATGAAGGCTTGTGGGGCCCTCTAAACTGCGCTTGAAGGCCCCTAGAGGTGTGCTTTGGGGCCCCTTGAGGTATGCTTGGGGGCCCCCTGAGCGTGAGGGCCCCGGTGCACTGCACCGCCTAGCCCCATAGTAGCTACGCCCCTGCCCTTGCCATGGCTGACCAATAAACTGCTTCTCTTACTGATACTATTTTCTTTAGTGAATCTGTCACAGTTGCCTAATAAAACTTGAAGCAGCACACTCTAGTTGAAAAAATATTCCATATCATCATAAAAGCTCCCTATCATATTTCAAAAATTTGCCTCAGTTAATCCGGCAACTCAGATAATCGGAACTCGAATAACCGGATTTTACTGTATTTCTATTTGTCAATATTTCAGGGTGCTCTTTCACAGAATACGATACACACTCATCATGCATAATGCAGTTAATCTTTCCTCTCCCATAGTGCTCCTGAGCCAGTTCTTCACTTGTCGAAGTGTACTGAAGGATTGTAGTTCTACTGTTGCTATATTGCATGGAATAGTGCTCAGAATTTTGAATGCTTTTTTCATGGAGTGGAAAAAAATATTAGTTTTGTTAAACAGGTCCAAGAATTCTATATCCCTTAATATTACTTCCGGTAAATTCTTCTTTATCCGCAAATTGTACCAAACATCGAGTTTACCAGTGATATCATCCAACTCATAAAAAGTCATGTAATTAATTCATATGTTAAGTTGTATCTCAGTAACAGCAGTATCATAATTAAATAATACTACTACATTATTATTCAATCAGTGTTAAACAGTTTCATTTTTAGTCTTTTAATAACTACCAAGGGTGTAGCCTGAACTGGGTGGGAAGGGTGTAAGATATTTTCCCCCTGGGTGTCAACTTGATTGTTCTTCTAGGGGAGGCAGCTGACTTGTTCCCCCCTCCACCCACCCCCCTCTGTTCCCTGCTCCTCACTGGGTATGCCCATAGGTGATAACTTAATTTTTCTCCTAAGGGGGAGCAGTAGTACTCCCCTCACCCCACACTCCTCACTGGATATGTTCATGCTTGCATCCTGTATTATCCTGAGTGGTGCTGACCATATTTGGTCACTGCAAGCCAGTGTCTACATTCGTATAATCATTTTTATTTTTCCTCTAACACTTGTGTCACTCAGCCATCTGCTTTTCTGAACTATAATAAAATAGCACGCCCACTGCTGGCTGAATGTTATATTAGAGCTGGTCTGGTTTGTTGACTTCAATATTTTTAAAATGTGTTATGTGTTCATTTCCTTGATTGTGCATCCTGTCTTGCCAATATCAACATACCCACAGATACAGGTTATTAGTATACACCCAGTGCCCTATACTTTTCCATCCTTTCTCCATTACAAGCCGTCAAAAATCTTACTAGGTGCCTATTTACCAGACAGATATTTTTATTTTTTGGCATTATTGTTTTGTAGCTGAACCAATGTGATAAGCTGAAACAAAAGTTTACTTGAGTGTTCAGACAATTATCTGTATTATTAGTAAATTGTGTGTGTGTAGGATATGGGCATGGCGGCCTGTTTAATAAGCTTTGGTTACTTCACATGTAGCAGATTTTAGTAGTATTGTTCCAGGATAATACTCATAGTGTACTAGTGTAAAGGCCGGAATGAACCCCCTGTGCCGAACCTTACGTTGTCAAGTGGCCTGAGTGGATGGGGGTGAATTTGTGGGCTTGTGGTGGAAGCAGACTTTAGGGTGGAAGGTTACTGACCTTCGGGACATTTACTATGTCTTCTATTCCTCTTGCGCTATATTCTCTCTTGAAGATGTCTTCCGTCTTCTGATGATCTAAGCAAAGACTTGTGGGCTATCATAAGATGTTAATTGTCAGGAATCATGACACCACTCCATTAGTTACGGTTGGAGAACCGATTAGGCAGGGAAAGGCCAGGGCAAAGTGATAACCTAGCTGAGAATCTACCTAATAAATAATGTAGGCAACTATCGTATTTAGAGTCCCTTTTATTAATCACTGAAGACTGTATGAATACAGTTGAGAGCGCGATCTGTAAGGATAACTCCCAATAGCCTCTACAATAATAACTATTGACAGAGCCGCATCTCGGCTGCGCAACTGACTATTAGAGAATGTTAACTTCTTGACTGAATGGCGAATTGACACGATGGATGCATGGTGGCGAGGCTAGCTAACGAGACACGGCCTAGCTAAGAATTAGCCCATATTGACTGGTTGATAATGATCGACAAAGTGAAAGCGAGTTTGGCTCGCTGTGGTCGCTCGTAAGTTCGGTTTTGCGTCACCGAACAGAGCGATGCCCTCTTAGTCAGCCGTCAGCGTTTTACCAATAAACAGCACCTGCTGACACTCGCGCTTGTATTCTGTTCTGACTTGAGGCTCCACTAACTTTACGAAATATTTAATCTACCTAAAATCCCCATTCTTTCGAATAAATATATATGTCCAAAACGACCATCACACTAGTTTCAGTAATACAGTAGGTGTTGCATGAGTAGTATTACTTTTAATGACCTAAAATAGAGCAATAGGGTTTAAAAGGTACTTGGTTCAGTAATATTCTAGTCCTTAGAGAGAAATATCACGGCTGAGATATGTGGCACTTGTCACAGGTTTGTGACAAAAAATTTGCTTTGCAGTGAATCTAAGAAGTGGTTTCAACTGTGATAAGTGTAGTGCAGAGGATTAGGAACTAAATGAGACTTTTCTATGGTACTATCCGCTTTGCTTCAGAGCTAGAGAACTTGCAGAGCACAATAGGAAGATTGCTGAGCAGGAAGAAAAGATCGTGTGGAAGGAAAAAGATTTTTAGGCCCTTCAGGCTCTGCCTGTAGAAATGGAAAGGAAAGATGGTGACTAAACTGAAAAGGAAGGTTGGGAGCTGGCAACAGGTTCTAGGGGAAATAGATTAAACTGGATTAGGGTACCTGATACCTTAATGGGAAGAAATAGGTTTGACCTATTCCATGAGTACGGAGGAGAGGAGCCTGAAGTGTGGGTAGGTAAGATGTAGCAGACCTGTAGGACTAGACACATGGAAAGAAAAAGGTTTTGCTGCTTGGTAGTAGCCTTGGCAGAGGTGTAGACTCTCTTCTGCAGGACCAGTTTGGTGAACAAGGACACAAGTTTTTTCAAACCTAGTGAAGGTAGTAGAGTATGTAGGATCACTTTGTATGGGGTTCACTAATGAGGATAGAGTAGTGATAGTAGAGTGGAGGGGGTGAAATAGTGTTGATAGAAATGAGAGTTGTGGCATAGAGAGTGACCACAGTATACCAGGGTGGAGCTTGTGCAGATCTTGAGTTGCCATGATAGGCCACATTTGAATTTTGAACCATGCTGTGAGGCGAGAAAATGTGATGTGGAGACCGAGGTGCTGCTTGGGAAAGGCATTAGTTCTGTCCTGGAGGTTGTACCTGTGGATACCATTGGTGGGTGGGGTTTCACTAGTCATGGCCTACACCTAAATAGAAGGGGGCTGTTCTGAACTATTAGCTAGATCTGAAAGGGACCCCACTTATGATGGTATAAGTGAATTTTTTAGATTAGAGGCTGCTGGTGTGGGGTTGAAAACGGGTTCCATTTAAGGGGTACTGAATGAAGATGCATGTTGGGAAAAATCATAAGTAATAATGAAATAGTAGAAGCTGAGAAAAAAATGAAAGATGGTTTCACGAATGGTAAGTTATTGATCATCATTATTGTATTCCAAGTACAACAAAAGGCATGTAAAATCAAATAACTATATCTATAGATTGAAGCCATCTTCTGGCAGCTGGTCCTGCTTGATGCAGTGTGAGAAGGCCTCCAGATAATCTTGCTGGACAATCCATCACAATGTAGTCAGCAGTTTGTATAGCACCACAGACACACAATGCATCTTCACAGAGACCCCATTTATGCAATGTTGCATTGCACACTCCATGACCTATGCGAAATCTGTTCAATCGACACCAAATGCGCCTAGGTAAGTCAAACCCTGGAACACAGGTTGTCGGATCTTCTATAAGGGTGCTTTCACACCAGTCGCGTCGAGCCCGTCAAGAGCGTCCAGCTGTGGCAACAGGAAAGTCCAACATACCTACTCCCCTTTGTTCATTCACACAGGTAGCGTCTCAGTACCGTACGATTTAAGCCAGTGGCGTAGCTAGGTCAACAAGGGCCCCGGTGCAAAAATTTATTTTGGGCCCTTAGGCCAGACGGGGGACCTTTTTTTTGCTTTGTGTGCTGGTAGGGGCCCCCTGAACTGAGGATGGGAGCCCTTGAATTGTTCTTTAGGGGCCCCTGAGCAGTGGGTGGTTGGGGTCTCCCCTGAGCAGCGAGGGGCTCCTGTGTTCTTAGGGGCCCCTTAGATGACGGTAAAAAAAAAAAGGTCGCCAGTTTGCCGTGAAGGCTCGTGGGCCCTCTAAACTGCGCTTGAGGGCCCCTAGAGGTGCGCTTAGGGGCCCCTTAAGGTATGCGCCCCTGGTCCCGTCGAGTGGAAGGGGAACCCAACCTGTCTTGATTCTGGAGCGTCCAGTCCAGTCTCATTGTTTCCGATTTGGTGCAAAGTGCGTGCTTTGTGTATTTTTTTCCATAACCCTCTAAAATGGATGCTGAGTAATTAGTCGAACTGTTTAGAGAACGAAAGTAGATTTACGATGTTAAGCATCCGAATCACCGCAACAGAGATTTAATTCCTGCCATTGGGAAGGAAACTGCAGATCAGTTGAAAACATCTGGTCAGTTATTTTTATTACAATTTTTTATTGTAAATTTTATTTTTTGCAATTATTACTCTAATTCACACCAGTTTTTTTTTAAATTAAATTGATTTATTAACAAATAAAAAGTAGATTAATGAAGTGATATATGTTCGTACTTCAACAATTAATTTGATCATTTTGCCAAGGCACAGATCCTATTGGTGAGATGAAATAGTTAATGTTTCCCTGATTCTGATGGCTTCACAACTACCTCTTCTTTCAGAAGTTGGTGGGATATGGTGAAGCTCATTCACTTCTCTCATATCGTCCAGAAATCGCTTTTCGAAGGCATTATCCTCTTCATTTCGTCGCAAAACACAGGCACTACGAATCGACGTCTCGGTTAATTCTACATCAGTTGCAATAGGTTTCTGGAAAATACCAATTTTTTTTTTTTTTTTTTTTGCCATTATTCCGAAAGCACACTCAACTGTGCGACGTGCAACGGAAAGTCTGTAATTAAATACGCGCTTAGAAAAATACAGTTGTCTTCTCGCGTACGGTCTCATTAAATTGGAGCGAAGCGGGATGGCCTCGTCACCAACCAAGTAAAATTGAATTGTGACATTTGTTACAGGAATTTTTTGAGTGCTCGGGATGTGTAGTTTTGTGCGTAAAAATGCCTTTCCCCTAGACGACTCGTTGAAAATGCTACTGTCGTTATTTCGGCCATAAGCTCCAACATCAATCACTATAAAGTTGCACTTGGCATCGGCAATGGCCATTATAGCTGTGGCCAGATCAATTGGCGGGTGTCCTAGAATGCGCCGTTGCCAAACCACGCACTTAACAGTTGTATTCACCTTTTTACTTGAAGTAATAGTTCATACTGTGTTTAAATAATTTATAATCACAATTTTGTGATAAAATATTGATTTATGTCATTTCTTAACGAAAGTTATGTTCGTGTAAATGCATTTAATATAACTGAAGAATACTTTCTCGAGAAACTAAGAAAACGTATTGAATTACTCTTCTTATTCGATTTGTGGCTAAGCACGTATTAAATTTTATTTTCAGTTTGTATATTTACAACAAAATTATACTTTGTTATCCTCTGCACTGAAAAACTTGCGTAACTGACAACAAAATTATTATATATATATATATTGACTATAGAATTAAAATTGCTGTATACCAAATATTTATATGTAGAAAAGGAGTATGATCACTGCAGTTCTTTTTATAAAAATCAACCATTATATAAGTAAGCAAAAAATGTTATATCGTAATCATGGATATTATTAGAAAGCCAAATGTTTTTAAGCAAAATTAATAATATCCAAGAGTAATATCGTAACTTACTACCAACAATAAAACAAGTTAAATATGAGTTTGGGGTTTTAAATAACATTAACACAGCAAATGTTTATAGTATCTTAAACTATTAAGTACAATCTATTAAAGTTGTACAGTAATCATCATATATATTATTTCTATAAGGTATTTTTTTGTCACAAGCCTATATCTTCCTTCATACTTAACCGAAATCATTGAATGAGGTGTCATTTTAAAGCTTATGGTCTCCACTTTGGTTAAATCGTATTTTAAGCATGAAAGTTTTCGGAATTCGACCCTTAAAGGGCAAAAATGTAATTTTTTCTAAAATGCTGTTTTCTGTGTTACGAGTCAGTTATCTCCCTGGATACCTATCTGAAACCGTTTTATGAAGTATCGTTTTAAAGATTAAGATATCCGCTTTAGTGCCGTCATATATTAAACCAGAAAGTTTTCGGAATTCGACCCTTAAAGGGCAAAAGTATCAATATTTTTGCAATGCGTTTTTGTGTCACGAGCGATTTATCTCCCTTAATATCTAACCGATATAGATAAATGAGGTATCATATTAAAGAATAAGGTCTCCGCCATGGTAACATTATATTTTAAGAAAGGAATTCTTCGTAATTCGACCCATATAGGGCAAAAATGTCACTTTTTCTAAAATGCGTTTTTTGTATCTCGAGCCATTTATCTCCCTGGATATCTAACCAAAATCGATAAATGAGGTAGGATTATGAGGAGTAATGTCTCAGCTTTGTGACATCATATTTTAAGAAAGAATGTTTTTGGAATTCAACCCTTAAAGGAAAAAAGTATAAATTTTTCTATTACCGATTTTTGTGTCACGGGCGATTTATCTCCCTTGATATCTAACCGATATAGATAAATGAGGTATCATATTAATGAATAAGGTCTCCGCCGTGGTAACATTATATTTTAACAAAGGAATTTTTAGTAATTCGACCCTTAAAAGGCAAAAATTTCAATTTTTCTAAAATGTGTTTTTTGTATCTCGAACCCTTTATCTCCCTGGATATCTAACCAAAATCGATAAATGAAGTAGGAATATAAGGAGTAATGTATCAGCGTTGTGAAATCATATTTTAAGAAAGAATGTTTTTGGAATTCAACCCTTAAAGGAAAAAAGTATAAATTTTTCTATAACCGATTTTTGTGTCACGAGCGATTTATCTCCCTTAATATCTAACTGATATAGATAAATGAGGTATCATATTAAAGAATAAGGTCTCCGCCATGGTAACATTATATTTTAAGAAAGGAATTTTTCGTAATTCGACCCTTATAGGGCAAAAAATGTAACTTTTTCTAAAATGCGTTTTTTGTATCTCGAGCCATTTATCTCCCTGGATATCTAACCAATATCGATAAATGAGGTAGGATTATGAGGAGTAATGTCTCAGCTTTGTAACATCATATTTTAAGAAAGAATGTTTTTGGAATTCAACCCTTAAAGGAAAAAAGTATAAATTTTTCTATAACCGATTTTTGTGTCACGAGCGATTTATCTCCGTTGATATCTAATCGATATAGATAAATGAGGTATCATATTAAAGAACAAGGTCTCCGCCGTGGTAACATTATATTTTAAGAAAGGAATTTTTCGTAATTCGACACACAAAAGGCAAAAAAGTCAATTTTTCTAAAATGCGTTTTTTGTGTCTCGAGCCACTTATCTCCCTTGATATCTACCCAAAATCGATAAATCAAGTACGATTGTGAGGAATAATGTCACAGCATTGCTGACATCATATTTTAAGAAAGAAGTGTTTTGAATTCAACTATTAAAGGAAAAAAGTATAAATTGTTCTACAACGTATTTTTGTGTCACGAGCCTTATATTTCCCTTGATATCTAATCGATATAGATAAATGACATATCGTATTAAAGACTAAGGTTTCCGCCGTGGTAACATTATATTCTAAGAAAGGAATTTTTCGTATTTCCACCAATAAAGCGGAAAAATAACAATATTTCCAAAATACGTTTTTCGTGTTTCGAGCCATTTATCTCCCTGAATTTCTAACCAAAATCGATAAATGAAGTAGGAGTATGAAGAGTAATGACTGAACTTGGTGACATTATATTCAACCTCACTATTCATCGCATTTTATTCGCGAAATTTTCGCACGGGTCGTCTAGTATATATTATTTCTGTAAGGTATTTTTTTGTCACAAGCCTATATCTTCCTTCATACTTAACCGAAATCAATGAATGAGGTGTCATTTTAAAGCTTATGGTCTCCACTTTGGTTAAATCGTATTTTAAGCAAGACAGTTTTCGGAATTCGACCCTTAAAGGGCAAAAATGTAAATTTTTCTAAAATGCTGTTTTCTGTGTTACGAGTCAGTTATCTCCCTGGATACCTATCTGAAACCGTTTTATGAAGTATCGTTTTAAAGATTAAGATTTCCGCTTTAGTGACGTCATATATTAAGCCAGAAAGTTTTCGGAATTCGACCCTTAAAGGGCAAAAGTATTAATATTTTTGCAATGCGTTTTTGTGTCACGAGCGATTTATCTCCCTTAATATCTAACCGATATAGATAAATGAGGTATCATATTAAAGAATAAGGTCTCTGCCATGGTAACATTATATTTTAAGAAAGGAATTTTTCGTAATTCGACCCTTATAGGGCAAAAATGTCACTTTTTCTAAAATGCGTTTTTTGTATCTCGAGCCATTTATCTCCCTGGATATCTAACCAAAATCGATAAATGAGGTAGGATTATGAGGAGTAATTTCTCAGCTTTGTGACATCATATTTTAAGAAAGAATGTTTTTGAAATTCAACCCTTAAAGGGAAAAAGTATAAATTTTTCTATAACGCATTTTAGTGTCACGAGCGATTTATCTCCCTTAATATCTAACTGATATAGATAAATGAGGTATCATATTAAAGAATAAAGTCACCGCCATGGTAACATTATATTATAAAAAAGGAATTTTTCGTTTTTCGACCCTTAAAGGGCAAAAATGGTGATTTTTCTAAAATGCGTTTTTTGTATCTCGAGCCATTTATCTCCCTGGATATCTAACCAAAATCGATAAATGAGGTAGGATTATGAGGAGTAATGTCTCAGCTTTGCGACATCATACTTTAAGAAAGAATGTTTTTGGAATTCAACCCTTAAAGGAAAAAAGTATAAATTTTTCAATAACCGTTTTTAGTGTCACGAGCGATTTATCTCCTTGATATCTAACCGATATAGATAAATGAGGTATCATATTAAAGAATAAGGTCTCCGCCGTGGTAACATTATATTTTAACAAAGGAATTTTTCGTAATTAGACCCTTAAAAGGCAAAAATGTCAATTTTTCAAAAATGCGTTTTTTGTATCTCGAGCCATTTATCTCCCTGGATATCTAACCAAAATCGATAAATGAAGTAGGAATATAAGGAGTAATGTATCAGCTTTGTGAAATCATATTTTAAGAAAGAATGTTTTTGGAATTCAACCGTTAAAGGAAAAAAGTATAAATTTTTCTATAACCGATTTTTGTGTCACGAGCGATTTATCTCCCTTGATATCTAGCCGTTATAGATAAAGGAGGTATCATATTAAAGAATAAGGTCTCCGCCGTGGTAACATTATATTTTAAGAAAGGAATTTTTCGTAATTCGACCCATAAAACGCAAAAAAGTCAATTTTTCTAAAATGGGTTTTTTGTGTCTCGAGCCACTTATCTCGCTTGATATCTATCCAAAATCGATAAATCAAGTACGATTGTGAGGAATAATGTCTCAGCTCTGTTGACATCATATTTTAAGAAAGAAGTGTTTGGAATTCAACTATTAAAGGGAAAAAGTATAAATTGTTCTACAACGTATTTTTGTGTCACGAGCCTTATATTTCCCTTGATATCTAATCCATATAGATAAATGACATATCATATTAAAGACTAAGGTTTCCGCCGTGGTAACATTATGTTCTAAGAAAGGAATTTTTCATAATTTGACCCATAAAGCGCAAAACTGTCAATGTTTCTAAAATACGATTTTTGTGTTTCGAGCCATTTATCTCCCTGGATTTCTAACCAAAATCGATAAATGAAGTAGGAGTATGAAGAGTAATGTCTGAACTAGGTGACATTATTTCAACCTCACTATTAATCGCATTTTATTCGCGAAATTTTCGCACGGGTCGTCTAGTTGATAAGTTTATTGCGTAATATGTTAAATGTTCTTTAATACCTTACTTGTCATTATTCATCTCCATCAGCGCCTTCTTCTTCATCATCATCTTCCACTTCTTCGCTGCTCTCGTTGTCTGTCGTTGAATCTTCGTTGAGGTTGATTATAAGAGGCTCGATTACATTATATCGGACCACTTCCTTTTCGAAATCTTCTGTTTGCAGTTTTTCGGTATGGTAAACACATTTCTGCCACTGTTCAACGGTGACGTTTTCCAAGGCTTTATGCAACAAACGTTCGACATCGGCGATTTTGAAAGTGTTGTTTTTCTCCGCCACTTCTCTTTTGACTTGGGCCCAAATGAGCTCTATCGGATTGTACTGGCAATGATAAGGGGGTAATCGGACCACTTCATGTCCTCTTTCATTTGCAAGTATATCCAATTCATACACCGGTTCTTCTTTATTCATGCGTACCTTCTCCAGCATCTCAGCTCTAGTCTCCATAGGCAAATATGAAATTTTCTTTTCTGTTAGCCAAGCAGCTTTCGGCGATTTGATTGTTGGAGCTCGGTTTATCACTGCCGAATGATATTTGGCGTTGTCCATGATGATGATAGAACCTTCCTCCAAAACATTCAAAAATCTGTTAAGAAACCAATCTTTAAACGTCGTTGTATTCATTTCTGAGTGATAATCTTCAGATTTGTTGGTTTTGCTGCATCTGTAGAGCAACTTGCTTTCCTGGAGAAAGCCTGTCTTAGCTGACCCCGCATGCAAAACAATTAGCCTTGGCCCTTTTCCGACAGGTACCTTTAAGCCCCCACTTTTATTTGAATTCTGCCAGATATTTTTTAAAGAATGGTTCTGAGATACCCAAGTTTCATCTAAGTAAAAAATGGGTCGCGTGTCACCTGAACTACGAAGGGAGCTCATTTTCCTCAAAAATGTCGTTTCGCTCAAGCAAAAATCGCCTACCATCATTCTGACGCCTGTATTTAAACCTTATATTGTTCAATATGCGTCTTACAGATCGTGCAGATCATGTAAAATTTATCTTCTCTATTAATATTTTTCTGAGGTAGGGTACTCACCACAGTCGTAAAATTCGTGTACTGTCCTCCTGACAATATCCCTTTCAAAGTCGTTAAGCTTTGTTATAGTGCCGTATTGTTTCACATTTTTCTTTGGAGAAACAAACGTAGGTGATTTTCCCTCACGACACACGCGCTGGACAATTCTCAAACTGACACCAAAAGCTGCAGCGCAAATAGCCTGTACATTCCCTAAATTTCCTCGCAATATGGTTGTTTTTTTGCGGTAACAAATCACTACAGTTTTTTATTTCATCAATATCAAGTAGGTCCATATTTTTCAAGTCTTTTCTTACCAGCGTACATGTAGAAGACAAAATTTCACCATCATTGTCCACAAGAAGTTTGAAATATTTATGTACATTGTGAATGATAGATTTACTCTGCCGGCGAAACTATGTTGTCTTCTTCAACCGCGGTGGTTCTGCTGTCGATGACGTGCGTCTTGTTGGAGTCGTTAGTCTGGAAACACCTGGAGTAGGAGAATAAGTCTCTTCCTGAGTATCCATTTTTAGTAGCACGATTAGTTTGCTAAATTACCCTAATTATAAGTTACTGCACTTTTTGTTCGGTAAAATTAGGACACTAAATTACTATAATTAATAAATAACTAAAACGAATTATTTAAATCGCAAGTAAAAATCGCTAAAATCAAAATATCCTCTCTCGAGCAAGCTCACTGTCACACTTTCTAACTCCGATTCACAGGTTCACACATTTTTTGTGAAAGGGAGGTGGAAGGTTTGGGGGTGCGTTGCCGCTTGGACTAGGCAACACAGGCCGCACAGCGTTGCAATTTTCAGGTGATAGAAAGAGAGCGCAACTGACCCGCCAATTCATCTGGCCACAGCTATAGTACTATTGAATGAAATTGTTTATAATGGAAATACTGAGAACCTGCTTGTGGAGCACATTTAATGGCACAATCTATACTGCCAATACAGTTAGGCATTTTACAAATGTCACTGAACTCAGAAGCACTCCTGCGCCGTTGGTACAGCCATGTACATGGGTTGTAGAATCTTCCATATTGCTACATTCACATCCACAACAACGCGAAAGGTGTAGCTGATGGATGAAAAGCTTTCCCCAGTTGCCAAATATCTGAAAACAATATATATAAACGTAATGAAAAATTAATGGAGTTAGTAGTAGCCATTTGAAATAAAATATTTAAAGGAAACTGAAATGATAATATGGTAACTAAAAGTAAAATAGAACAAAGTAATATTTATTTTTAGATTAGGGGTTATTATTTATTTTTATACATATAATTCTTTCAGATGCGGAGGCAAAAAGCAAGTGGCAAAACCTCCGGAGTAATTTTATGAGGGAACGGGGAAAACTGAAGTATGTATCTTCAGGGTCTCAGGCAGATGTCAGTTGGCTATTCTTTGACCTGATGACGTTTTGGACGACAGTTTGAAGATGAGAAAAACGAAAGGGAACATTCCAGAAGAATTGGCGACTGTTGAAGTCGCGCGTCTAAATTCAGAGGGGGCGGTTAAAGGAATCGATCCACAAGAAAACTATGCGAGTTGTGACAAAGGTGAGTCAGTGCAACAAGGTGTGTTCACTCCAGAAAGTTCAAACTCCACTGGTGGAACTACCGTGCGCGGCTAAGGATAATAATGATCCAGTTTTATTATTTTTTTAAAAGTTTGCTGCCACAGATTAAGAGATTAAATTCGAATGAGAATTTGAGTTTCAAAGCGGAGGTAGCTCAGCTTCTTTTGCGGAAACTACAACCAACGTCAAATGCCTCGTCTTCTTTGGTTTCTTTTACTTCTAACAGTACTCTGATCTCCGAGACCCGCAACACACAAATCCTCCGTCGGCTTTGTTCCAACAAGATTTTAGTTTTTGATTATTTTACCCCTTTTTGTGTATACATATATATATATATGTTTGTGTGTGTGTGTGCCGCAATAAATAAAAATTTGTAATAAAAGTAATATTTCTGTTCACTTACCTTAAAAATATTGCTAGCCGATGTTCTGGTTGTATAGATTTACGGTAATTAGTGTTCTTCTTAACAATTTCCTCCCGAACCAAGTCGTTGAGTTTCACAAAGCTTTCATATTTCATTCGAAAATAATTTTAAAATTTTAACGGATCATTCACCAAGTCAGGAAACAAATGAATAAATATGCCATACACATCTCTTCTTAAATTGATACAATCGACACCTTTTTTTTCGGCGGACTATCCGTCGCATAACTATAAATTTAAGCAGCTCAATCTCCATCACAAAAATTTTGCTACAACTGACTTGTATCGACTGGACTGGACCAGACGCGTTTGGTGTGAAACATCAGGACTTGACTGGACTGGACTGGACGGGCTTGCACTTGACGGGCCCAGACGTGACTGGATTGACTTGTACAGACTGGCTTGGTGTGAAACAGCCTAAGCCCACAATTGTGTGGGCTGTTGGCTTCCACTCCTTTCTCCACTCTTCATACAAGTTAAAGTTGTTATGTCTGAGACTGCCTGCTTCCATGTAGGAGGGGTCTCCTCGATTTTAACGTGTGCAAGGCAGGTGAAGAAGGTCCATCATGCTGAGGAATCATGTTGTTTTCCTCTACTCCTTCCAATTCTCTAAGCAATATCGATTTTCTCCTCAAATGTGTGGAGGAATGTTGGAAAGTACAGGCAACCAGGATATTGGGGTGTAGACCTAATGACACCACCCACTGTTCTCATAGCAGTGTTAAGCTGGGTGTCAACTTTGGCAGGATGAGCACTACCAAGCCATGTAGAGCAACAGTATTCTGCTGGGGAGAATGCCAAACCAAGGACTGCTCCCTCGAAGAACTTGAGCGCCTGCACCCCAAGGTTCACACGGTTCTTCACTTTCTCTGCAGTGTTAGATAAATGCTGATGAAAAGTGAGGGCTCGATCCAAGGTAACTCCCAGATATTTGGGGTGGTCTTTGTGTTCTACTCTTCCAAGGGGTATGAAGGTTGGTCTTTTCTGACATAGGCGAGCTGGTTTGAAAGGTGGAAGCAACCAGACTCTGTCTTTTCAGATTTGTTTTAGTCTCCACTTAGAGAAAAGTTCGTAGAGCTGGTTAAGACTCGGAGAATCCGTGATCACAAATCTGGAAGTTTCTATCCTGGAAAGTAATTGCCAGGTCATCAGCATACCGAAATTTTCTGCAATTAAGTTGAGGTATGTCCGCAATATATAAATTAAAAAGCACAGGCGCCAGCAGCGAACCTGAGGCAATCCATTGTTGAGAACACACCAGAGACTCTTTTGGACCCCACAGTGGACCTGGATTTTGCGATTACTCAGCATGTTGTTCAAGAGTTCAGCTATTTTTTTTTGCACGGTACAGCATCTAGGAATTGAGAAGGAGACCCTCACACCGGGCAGTATCATAGGCTGCTGATAAGTCGACGACCACAGCTCCAGTTTTAAGTCTCTTTAGAAATCAAGTTTCAATGTGGGTCACGAGAGTCAGAACCTGCTCGGCATAGCTACGCTTTGGCCTGCTCTGGGGGAATGACTTTATTAATGGCATTGTGAATCTGAGCCAGCATCATTCTTTCAAGCAGCTTATATGCTGTGCTGAGGAGAGAAATTGGCCTATGGTGTTCTGGTGCAGTTCCTTATTTACTCGGTTTTACAATGGCTATCACCTTAGCGTTTTAAAGGTAAGAGGCAACTTTGACGTCTGTAATATTTCATTGATAAGTCCAAGCAACCATTTTCTTCCGATAGGGCCCGTATTAACGAGCCATTTTGGGTACAGGCCATCATGCCCAGCGGCTTTGTGGAGTCTAGTATACTTTAATGCGGCATCCAGTTCAGACAAAGTGAAGGGAATTGAATATTCTGTATTTGGTTTAACGAGCTACTTGACTTCATGAAGTTCACTTTTCATAGATCGAATTGTATCTCTATTACCTGACAACTTATAGGTTCTTAGCAGGTGACTGGCAACGACATTACAGGACTTTCCGCCTTTCGTACCTTTCTGGTTGTAGTCGACATCCAGTTTTCGGATTAAAGACCATGCTTTTCTGCTTGAGTGTGTGAAGTCTAACTTCTTCAGTTGTTTCCTGACAGAGTCGTTTTCGACGTTGGTTAAGAGACTCCAGTAACCTTGTCGCTAAGTCATGGTCTCCACTTCTTTTGAACTCTTTGAGTAAATCGGTGCACTCGAGGTCCCAACCAGGGATATAGTCAGATCTGTAGTCCCTAGGTATGTTACGCTTTGATGCTGTTTCAGAAATTTCTTGCAAGATGTTACAGCACTTGGGACATTTCCAATGTCCTAGTAAACTCTTCCCAATTTGCTTTCTTATAGTTCCAGCGAGAGGATACGGCAGATCTTATGACTTTTATGTGGATACCAAATGAAACGACCACTGGCCTATGCTGACTGTGTAGAAAGTCGTTAAGAACAATTCGCTGAATGCTCAGACCATCATCAGCATTGGGAGTTTTTGTCGTAAAACACAGGTCAGGATTAGACTCTGATCCCATTTGGCTGGCATAAAATGTCTTCTTACTCTTGACATAAAAGTGAAGGTCCAAGTTATTAAGCTCCATCCATTCACACAACCGTGTACCATTCTCGTCTTCCATGTAACCACAGTCAGGGCTGTGGGAATTGAAATCCCCCACATACAACGCGGAGTGTTGCAAATTAGGCAGTGGACAGGCAGACCAAGAGATATTCGGTGGTTTATAGATATTAGCTATACGCACGCCACATGTCAGCACAACTAAGATATGTACATTGCCTGAGTCTTGTTTGGCCACTGTGGATATATCCGTTATATTGTTTTCTGGCATATGTTGCAATACCAAATTGCTGGTGATTTATACTATCTGGTATGTAATACCCAGGGATGTGGCCTCTGTGTTTAAAATCTATGAAGTCGCGCGTGTGGGTCTCGAATTGCCAGAAAGTCCACATGGTGACAGCATCAGTTTGGACAGGACTTCGCTTTTCTCTATAGATAATCCCTCTTCATTAAAATGGCACACCTGGAGGGTGTTGCCTAAGCCCTGAAGAGGGCTATTTGTTTTAATACTCTTGTTTGACGCTTGTACGCCTGCGATTAGTTTCCAGGGGTACCGGCAGTATTTCTTATTCTTTCACTGAATTGGCTTTCGAAGGCGTAATAAATGCACACGTGGAGGTCTCTCGCATGGTAAGTAATGCATAATCATAACAAGGCAAATATAAGAGTTTCTAGTGAACTGTAGGAGTATAATTAACAGTCGAATTATCAGGTTAGAATCTTGGTTAAAAGAAGTGTTAGGCAATAAAGGTTTTTCTGATGCTTGTAGAGTGTTTTGTAGAGATAGTGGAGTGGTCTTCATGTTGGTTCATTGGCATAACCAGCGAGGATCAGGGGGAGGGCTGCTGCCCCCCCCCCCTAGAAGAAAAATCAACTTGCCTTCAGTACGCTTCGACGTGTGAAGAACTGGCTCAGGAGCACTATGGGAGAGGAAAGATTGACTGGATTATGCTTGACGAGTGTACATCGAAATTTCGTGAAAGTACACTGTGAGATGTTGACGAATAAAGTTATTGAAAAATTTTCTCAGAATCCGAGACGGTTAATTTTTACATAAAAAAACTATAATTGAGCTACGATCTCGATTAACTGCATAGTGGCTCCTTGGATGACTATGTTAATCAATAATAAAAATAGTTTCCTCAATAGGTTTGAGTTTTATTTTGTAAGAAATCGTCATGTTTCAGTCCCCTACTCCACTAACTCGAAAAAAATACGAGTTGCCCCTCCCCTCCCCTCCTCCCCCCTTCCCTAGTTCTGATCCTGGATACGCCCTGGTGCTGGTTAGTAATATTATTACAGTTCACTGGTGTTTATTGTTGATAGATCTGAGTTACTAGTAGTAGACTTCCGGGATGCAACAAAAGAAAAATATTAGGATCTTGGCTGCCTATTGCAGTGAAAAAATGAATGATGAGGTTCTTGGTGAAAAATTAAATTTGTATTCATAGGAGAGAGTAGATTGGTCATTATTTGTTGTGATTTAGATCTTCCATGTGTACAGTGGCGGGGATTTGATAAATAAAACAAGGGAACAGAGGTTAGAGAGAGGCGGAGGCTTTATGCAAGTAGCAGAACAGAATACGAGGGGACGAAACGGTAAATATGTTCTTAATAAAGCCTGATGACAATTTTGTAGATTCTTAGGGTACAAAATGAATTTTTATTTATTTAATTAGCTTATGATGCTACATGATAATTATAATACCCAACAACAATTATACTGAATCATTGGATAACTTCCTTTTAAAAAATATACATAGTTGAGCTGACGAGGCCCGCAGCTGGCAGATGATGATACCATTATGGCAAGATCGCCAGCCATAATGCGCTAATGACCCCGCTGTCGACGCGCCCTAAAGCAACAAGCCAGCCATAACCACTATAACACTGAGATGCTTCAAACATGCCACCACTTCCGGCGTAGCCAAACTTAAATTTTCATGGCTTCTAGAAAAGGCACGCAGTGGGCAATCCTGCACAATGTTCGACACAGTTTGTGAAACCTCACTGAAGTCACAGTACGGAGAATCTTCCCAGCCTCAACAGAAGTAATAAGTGATCATGAAGCAGTGATTGTGAATATTAGAGTGTTGAGCAAACCATTAAGGTGATCTATAAACATGGTTACAGGAAAGCGCATGTCAATGAAATGAATGAATGATGTATTAACAAACCCTAAATTTGAAATTATACAAATCACTGATGCTACCACACTTTGACTACGCCAGTGTTTGCTATGGCTCAGCATCCAGTATTGTACTTAAAGAACTCGACAAAGTCTGATACAAAGCACTCCGTGCGTGCATAGGCGCTATGAAATCAACGCCGACTAATGCGCTTCTGGTTGAAACACTTGAACCACCCTTAAACATCCGTAGAAGCTTCCTAAGCGCAAAATTCCTCCTCAAGCATGGCCGACATGCTGGCAGCGGACTGATGCGTGCCATACACAATCTCACTATGCTATGTTCAACCGAAAACTATTGGACAAAGAAAGAAATGCCCCCTCCTTCGGCGGAGTATCTAGCAACATATAACCACAGCTGGGCACAAAACAGTTAATCCGTTAATCGTTAATTAACGAAGTTAAAAAAATTGCGAAAATTTAACTTTTAAGTTAACCAAAAAAATCATTAACGGTCTTCTTAACTTCCGTTAAATTGGACTTCCGTTAACTTTAGTCCGTTACATAGGTTGTTGACGTCATTTCTTTAGTTTGAACTGTGCGCCACGCCACCACTCGTATGCAGGGCTGCCAGATTGTATAATTGGATACAAAACTTGTATAATTTGGTTACCTCTTGTATCCTCTTTGTATAACAGATGGCCTTGTATAATTGGATACAAAAATGAGCACTTAAAAGTAAAGTACATTCCAGCACCTTTTTGAAAGTGTTTGCCCTTTGTTTCATTGAGTTGGCAACCCTTCCTGCATATCTATTTCCTTTTTGTTATTCAAAATTTATCAATGTATACATTGTTTACTTTTCGTGGACTTTTTTGCTCCCAGCACTTTCACTCACATATATAATCAATGGATGACCCCTTTGTATAATATAAGTTGGCTGTACTGGCAGCGCTGCTCGTATGTTCGGTGTAGTAGTGGGCTCCGCCTGCTAAAATCTTGGCGGCGGCGCGCCGAGCATTTTCAGCCGGCGGCGGCGTGACTATTTTATATTGTGAATTCTGCAAACGTAAATAAACTAAAAAGCGTCATAACCTATCTTATTGACAAATCAACATTATTATCTGTAATGAGGTGTATTTATTATTACAAAATGTATGTCGTTATTATACGTTTAGTAAAATCATCGCGTTCAGTTGGTGTTGGAGCAATAGTGACGGATCGGCAGTGTGTGTCGGAAGAGGTTAATCGGACAAACTGTTCGGTCGTCAAATCGGGCATTACTCGGACGAAATTCTGTGCCAGTGGATGACCGGCCGCCTGATCGATAGTTAGTATCGCACTGGAGTCTGCAAACAGTGTTGCAGATCAGCAAAAAACTCAACTTTCAGTAACCAGTGCGAAAAAATTCAAAGAAATAATACATAAGTTACGAGAAAAGGTGATGTGCAATTTTAATTCGAAACATTTGTGTCTTTTTTTTTTTTTAAAGTAGAAGCTAGTTTGGCAGTTTCGGCCGTGTCATGTAAAAGAATGTCGCTGACTAACTTCCGTTCTATTTGTTCACGTAAAAACATGCAGGCCATGATTTAGTGAAACCAGGCCGGGTCGTCTAAAGGGGCTTTTAGGTCACAGGTAGGCCGTGGCACAAAGGTAACCGTAACAGGCATTGGTCGTAGATTTTAGGTTGGCCGCAAATTTCACTGGTCGCAGTTTTCACATATTCAGGTGTCCCAGTCCAACTTGTTTTCTATAATATTGTTGCTTTTCATTCTGCATTCATGTTATATATATATATATACAGGGCGTTCGCCGGGAAACGCAACCCACTGTTAGCGCTACAAGGAAGAAACTGCTCCCGGCGAGCGAGCGGTCAGTTTCCGGCATTGTTCGACCGTCGGCCGCGGACTATTTCATAATAATTACGCTTCATAAACTTCATAAACTTGTGTGCTAAGCATTTAAATGTGACGTAATTCATTAGCTTACCTTATAAAAGATGCTGGAAGTGTTGACCCTCTTGTGTAATGCACATTTCACATCTTCTGAACATATTTCGAGACACACGCTGCCCTAACTGACTTAATGATTTTTTGGGTGACTGTTCTAGTCGAAAAGCGATATCGTCAATTTTCTCCTCTGTGAGAATACGGTTGACCGACAGTCTCTTTTTGTTAAAAAATGAACCCGTTTCTCTTACTTTTTTAACCAGACGCAGAATTGTTGATTTAGCTGGCAGTAAAGCGCCAGGAAATTCGCGACGAAATTTACTGCGACACTTTTTAAACGACTTCTTCTTCACATATGTATCGTAGAGAAATATTCTTTGTTGCAAACTGTAACGTACCATAATTTTACTCACACTCAAACACGGTACAGATTAATAAGAGTATGAAGCCCCAAACCGCAAAGAAACGTTTATTCACAACACTGATTAATAAGAGACTGAAGTCACAAACTATCTACAATGCAAAGAAACCGTTCTTAACAATGTAAGGGTCACTGCACTGCACTGTTGGGGCAGCGGAGGTGTTAAACAGTGCGGAGATTCACGGTGCCGTGTGGCGGAAAGTGCTGGCTCCACTGACCGAGCAAGTTGCCGACGGCAACAGACTGGGAGGGTAGCGTTTTCCGGCGAACGCCCTGTATATATATATATATATATACATATATATATATATATATATATAAAGTCATGAGTACCTTAATTGTCTCTCGTAAGACAATTTGCAAGTGTTATGTTGATCACAGTCTCAACAAAGTTAAAAACAGACAGGAATACCGCTTCGTTGTTGTGGCGATAGCGTAACCACAATTTGTTAATTTTTATAAATAAATCCACACTTGCATCATGGTACATAACACCTTGAGATAGAGAGCATTTATACCTACCGTACTATAATACAAATACATCAGTACAACTTTTGACTAGTTAACTTTTAACGGATAACTTTAACTTGCGTTAAATTTATAAACATTTAACGCTTTAACGATTATCGAAGTTAACTTTTTAAGTAGCGGAGTATTGATTAACGAAGTTAACGTTTGTATTAACTGTGCCCACCTGTGGATATAACCTACATGCCAGCATACACCAGACTAATTAAAGTTCCTCCTTTGAGGCCCCATACTGGTACTCCATCACAAAATTGGATTTACATATAGACACCGAAGATTCCACTCATTTGGAAAACTACAAAGCAAGTGTGTTCCAGCACCTCCACAACCGAGCCCATATGGAACAAATATGCACGGATGGCTCCAAATTTTCTAATGCAACCGGTTGCGCCCTTTACATACCAAAATCCGGAGACAAAGGTGTCTTCAAGTTACCAGCTTCTATCATAACTGCAGAGCTGACGGACATCTTGGATACGTTTAAACACGCCAAGATTTCTCACGTTAACAACTTCATAATTTTATCCGACTCAAGATCGGCTCTGTCCCTACTAAAAAAAAACCATCACAGGGCAATGGCACAATGACCCTCGAGTATATGCTATTGTGAGAGTGGTTCAAGAGTTAAGACGTTGTAAAAAAGACTGTGAAATTTAAATGCGTCAAAGCACACTGCAATCTTTTAGGAAACGAGATGGCGGATCGGTATGCAAAGCAAGCTGCTTGCAGGGGTGCAATACACAATAAATGATTCCTGTTTCAGACGCAGTTGGTCAGATCAAAAACAACATAAAACTAAAGTGGAACACGGAATAGAAGAGTTCACTTTTGATCAAAGGCCATCACTACGGGCGCATTCATCCAGAGATACCCTATCATCAATGGTACCGTATGAGGTACACGAATGTTCTCGGAGACTCAGCACCTGTATTGTTAGACTAAAATTCAACCACCGTTGCTTCAAGCAGCACTTTCTCAGACTGCCCGTTTTAGACTTTCCCAATTGCCCTTGCGAAGGTTTTGAAGACATAAACCATCTGTCATTTGCCGATGAAAGAATTAATTGTAAATAAGTTGTATGTAATTACAGACTATTATTATCGGTATATTATTGATGCTATTCTGAAAAATCATATAGATAACTACATGATATTAATATAGTCATACCAGAGATGTTAATCTGTAATTGAAAGTGGCTGTATGGGTGAAAGCCCAAATGCTAATAATAAAATAAATAAAAAAGTCAGTTTGCAAGATTAGGTTTGAATTGCAAAATTTAAAGCTTATTTTTAATATAAGCTAAAAAAACAGTAATTTTGCATTGTAACTATATTTTCAAAACTAAACACAAATCAAAAACTTTATAGAATTTGCAAATCTTTCAGTCCAATATTTCGGTAATATAAGCTAATAAACAGTAATTTGCATTAGTAACGATATTTTCAATATTCAACACATAAATCTAAAATTTTATAGAATTTTTAATTTCAAAATCCGCGCCAAAAATATTATCGAACAACTAGAAATCTGTTTTACCACGTTAGTAAGATAAACTCCTAAGTCACTAAGAAATAAACATTGCATGATGTATTACAGAGTTTTTTTTTTGCAGTCGTCAGTCTTTTGACTGGTTTGATGCAATCCTCCGTCTCTTCCTATCCTATGCTAACCTCTTCATTTCTACATACCCCTTACAGCCCACGTCCTCAATTATCTGTTTCATATGTTCTAATCTCTGTCTTCCTCTACAGTTCTTACCTTCGACTGTTCCCATCCACCAGCAAATTAAACAATCCAGCATGTCTCAAAATATGACCTACCAACCTGTCTCTTCTTTCCGTAAGCTTCTTCCACACACTTCTTTTCTCACCAATCATTTCCAATACTCGTTCATTTCTTACTTTGTCTGTCCACTTAATTTTCAGCATTCTTCTGTAGCACCACATTTCAAATGCTTCAATTTTCTTTATTTCCGGTATTCCTAAAGTCCATGTTTCACTACCGTAAAGTGCTGTGCTCCACACAAAGAGTTTTGAAAAGTTCATTCTGATGACCTCCTCCCTGAGCCAGTCCCCACCCGGAGATCCGATTGGGGGACTATTTTACCTCCGGAATATTTACCCAGGAAGAAGCCATCATGATATATGTAATTTGAGAGGATTACATGTCCTCCGGGATACCTTTGGGTCTTTAATGTAGTGGTTTCCCGTTGCCTTCTGCATCCCCATGCCGTTGAACATTTCTGATTCATCCGCCCTTAGGGGACGTTTCCAACCCCAAGGGAAAGAGGATGCCCTGAACCGCTCCCCGCTCTTCCACCCTCCTCTCGGAGGCCGTTGGCAAGCAGTGGGTGATTCCTTATACCGGGAATCTTTCAGTCGCCAGAGCCTCGTCCGTGCAAACAGGTGCACCACGTGAAGGAGAGGTTGACATTTGTTTGGAAAAGGCTACTATAGCCTCTCCCAAACCCTTACACCCCCTACAGAGGTTAAATATAAAAAAAAATCTAGCCGAGACCGGAATTTAAACCGGAAATCTTCCGTTCCCCAGTCACGCGCCCTAACCGCCTGAGTCACCGATCGCTGTCCGTGGAACAGTCATACTTATAGCATGTCGGTGACGCGAACTCATAATTTTACCCATCCAAAATCACCCAGCGCGCCTATAGAAGTTTCCACTTTAAAAATTAATTTAGTCCACATTCCGACGGTTGGTCGATACAGTTTAACGTGGAATCTGAACCACGGAACGTCCCAGCGTAGCTCATATAATCAATATTCCTAAACATTCCTGCACACCACCCAATTTGAACCCGTGACCGGAGAGAGAATCTTTCAGAAGTAAGCGTCTTAACCTCTGAGCTGCCAGACTGCCTTCTTTTGAAGTATATATGTGCTAAGTACTATCAAAATTACATAAAAACTGTGAGTTTGTATAAAGATCATTTGAAAAAATTGAGAGCTGTATATGGGAAGAGGGAAACAATCAAGGTTTCATCGCAATCAGATGAATGGTATAGGAACGCATTGCAGAAAAAGCAACAAACATTCTTTTTTGTATATTGGATACAAGTATAATCTAAACTTTCACTGGTGTCCAAGCGCAGCACATCATACATCGTATTTAAGGAGTCACTTGAAATATTGCCTTGTTTGTCAACAAAACCTATGTTACAGGTTGAGAGCTATATATGGGAGCCCACATTGCTGACTGTTTTTGTTATCTCCTGTATCCTGAAACAACTTAATACACCAATAAACAAACATTCGACTTTTCCGAAATGGTTGGAGCGTCTTGTTAATATCTCATTGTATAATGCTGTAGCAGCGATTTTTGCATCGGACAAATTCAAATACCTTTTGTTTTCGCAGACGAAAACATTAGAAGCACCCTGTTAACACGATTGAAGCAGAGTACATGACACTGTATCCTCTGAAGATGCTTCAATTTATCATATAGGGCAAGAAAGCGCAGAGCGAGGAGACATTACAGAACTGAGGACAGAAGAAGGAGAAGTCCACAAACCCAAGATGCTAGAAAACAACAAGCTAACAAGTATTATAAGCACCTGTTTGAAAAAGTAGAGAGTACCATAGACCCAGACAGAATATTAGTTTCTGTAGAACAGCAATTGTACGAAGAAGACCGAATAGAACTTAACAGGTTAGTTGACGAGGAAGAAGCTTATGCAGCAATCCAAAGAAGCCCCAAAACAAAATCTCCGGGACCAGATGGCATAGCAATTGAATTCTGCTCAACCTTCTGGAGATAGTTGAAAGATAAACTCATACAAATTTACAATGAAATTATGGACCGACCTAACAGTATTAGTCCCCAAAAATGTGACTGCTAGTAATACGAAGAGCTATAGACCTATAACTTTACTGAACAGTGATTATAAAATATTCGCTAGGGTGTTAGCACACAGAATAAAAGATAAAATACATAAGGTGATAAAAACCCACCAGGCTGCTGTTCGATATAACAGATCAATTGCCCGACTACTGTCACAATATCGTGACGTCATAATGCTATATGAACATAAGTAACTCAGAGGGTGCTATCCTTTCACTTGATCTCGATCGAGCTTTTGATAGAGTTAACCATAACTTTCTGAAACAAAGGATGTTAAAGATCTGATTTGGGGAAGAGATATCAAACATAGTAATTTCTCCCATGTAATGAAATAGACGTCGAAACTATCTGTGAAATAATATGGATTAAACTCAATGTTGCTGGGTCAAAATTCATCATAGACACCTTCTACCGTCCACCCGATTCCGACATAGCTATCGCCGAGCAGGGCCCGCTCTAGGGGGGGGGGGGCAAACCGGGCATTTGCCCGGGCGCTAAAATTTAGGGCGCCATTTCGGCTGTAAGTGTGAGAAAAATATTAATGTGTTAAATACCCAATTAATAAAAAAATCACATACGATTTTTTCGTTCGTTAAAAACTTACAGTTCTTAGCTATTTGGGTGCGCCCCTAGAGACTTCGAAGAGACGGGGCGCGGACCTCAAAGGGGCGCGCCGTTGCCCAGCCGCCTCTGTGTGAATTGCGCCATAGGAGCAACTTCAAAATGCCGCGTCCGCGCCATGTCTCAGCCCGAAGTCCGCGCCACGTCTCTTCTGTGTGAATTGGGCCTTAGCACGCGAGTAGAACGCTGTTTCGACTTTTGTTTCTCAACTTGCTTATTATTGCTAATTATAAAAGTGGTTTCATTACACAACAGCATTAGTCTTACTATTACGTTATTAGTGATAAGTGGAAGTTCATAAAATTTACTTCAGGATTTCATAATTTCTAAAGGTAAGTACATCTATGATTAAACTGTTATTTAGTTGGATATACGACATAAGCGCACAACGACAAAAGCGCACAACAGAAGCGCGTAGGTGGGCTGTTACACCTGACCTCGGCTACCTGCACTGATTCCGACGTTATACTGCCCACAAGTTACTAGACAAAATTGCAATTAGCCTCTAATACATGGAATCGATAGTGCTTGGCGGGAGATGCTGAGTATTTATTTTATTGAATTGATGAACCAAATCAATATGGATCTTAGTTATTGGAAATCGAAGTGGAATAATTTGCATAATAATTTCTTCTCGTAATCCGAGCCTCACAGATTTGTTGTACAAATTAGATACAGGCATTGAAAGTGTTATGGTTGGGTTAAATTACATACGCTAGCTTTGATCGCTTGTGAAAATACTGTAGTTTAGTGGGTGTGGGACAGTACTTACAATCATTAATAAATAAATAATATTACCAGCTGCTGATTACCGATTAGTTACTTCACATACCATTAGTATATTCAATTTCGAATGTTAACTGCTAATATATAATAACCCATGATGCTTATTATATATACGAATGCGGTTTACAGATACTCTAATTGCTGCATTTGTAAACCGTTCAACAAAAAGAAATTCATTAACTATTTTAGTGAATGTGAATAACTTTGTCAGTTGGTTTAATAAGTGCATTGCGCGACAATCACTCCACAACATATTTTTTTTTTTTTTTTTTTTTTTTTTTTTTTTTTTTTTGTGAACTTGGAACGTATTCCTTTTAAGCCTATAGAAAATGCCATTCTGTATACACGGTTTCTGTATTTGCAGCAAATTTACGGATCGTATCCTCCGCGAATAAGCTTTGACTGCGTAGTAACACTAGACTTTCTTTATGTTCACAGGGTATGGAAAATATTTTGTGTTGTGCATAAATATTTTTTTATATCGACTGAGAATAATTTATCTTAGTTATGGTTTTAGCTTATTTAGAACAAGGATAAATATTTACTTTTTATATTATTTTATAGTGTACATTGTTTGAGTTACGTGCGTGCCTCTTCCAAAATGTCTGACGGTCAAAGAAAACTATCTGGTTACCAGTACAAAAAAAGAAGGTTGGGAAAGGAAGCGGAAAGGCAGAATCAATCTGGCGCGTTAAAAAATATACTGTATTCAGGGTTTACCAAAAAATCTTAGAATCCAATATCAGGTCGGGATACAAAAGAAGTACAGAATCGTCAGAGAATAATAGCAACAAATGAACGAAGTTTCTAAACCAATGGAACTGACACCAACGTGAGACTCACAGAAGGCGTTCTAAAACTTTGTGGCCAAGAATTTTACGAGACGCCGTAAGAAGCTTTTTAGTAAGGCAAGGTCCACCTAAACTATTGCATAATTACAAATTTCCTTCCAATGACACAGATCGACATTTTAGCGCAAAATATTTTAAGCAACGGAGCAAATATTGCGAGATTAGCTACTCTTTCACAAAACTGCGTTTACTGCTTCTGTTGCAAAATTTTCGGCTTTTAGTTAGTTCTCTCTCAAAGGAGGGTTTTAAAAATTGGAAGCACCTCGACGAAACTTTAAAAGAGCATGAAATTTCGAAAAATCATATTCAGGCAAAAAATCATGGCTAGAAATAAAAGATTAAATTGTTGTAAAACTGTAGATGCTGCCACTCAAAGAGTTATTAATGCCGAAATAAATCATTGGAATGAGGTGCTTCTAAGAATCGTTGCAATTACCAAAATGCTTGGTAAAAGTTGTCTGGTTTTTCAAGGTACAAGCGACAAGTTGTTTGAGCATAATAACGGTAATTTCTTAAAAATAGTTGAGTTACTGTCTGAATACGATCCCATTATGGAAGAGCACGTCCGTTGAGTGCTCTAAAAAGTAGAGACTAAAGCTCAATATCTTGGGAAAAATACAAACCGGGATAGTAGATCTGCTGCATCAAAGTGTAAAGTCTCATGTTATTAATGAAATAAAAAAATTCAAATATTTTTCCATAATTTTAAACTGTACTCCTGACTTTAGTAAGATACAGCAAATTACTCTTGTAATCAGATATGTTTCAACCAATAAATTTAATCCTGATGTTGAAATTAAAATTAATGAAAGTCGAAAGATCCACAGGAAAACAAATGTCTGATTATAGTTGGAGAATTAATGACTTGGTTTAAATTTGCAGGATATCAGAGGAGGGACTGACAACGGGTCCAATATGAGGGGCAATAAAGCAGGAGTGCAATCTAGAATTAAACAATATAATTCGCGAGCATTCAATGTTCCGTGTAGTAGCCATTCTCTCAATCTTGTTATTAATGGCAAAAGCATCCTTGGAAGCCGCTAATTTCTTCAACATGGTCCAAAAAATATATTTATTCTTTTCGGCATCTACTTTTCGATGGGCAATACTTTTAAAGCATGTTCAGGGTTCAACTTTGAAAACATGGAGTGACACTAATGGGAGAGTAGGATAGAGGCATTAAACCCTTTAAAATTTCATTTGGAGATGTATACGACGCCTTGCTAAGCATTTACGAAAACCAAGAAATTGATAATTTAATGATTTAGCCATTTTGGCAATTGAGTATGAAATTGCTGATGAAGTAAATTTAAAGATGTAATAAAAAATTCGCAAACTGAAAGTAAGAAAAAAAGTTTTTTTGTGATTTTAGCGTATTTGATGTAATCTCGTTTTATTTTCAAAATAATGGCATTTAGATTGTTTGTGTGATAATATCCATCTGTAATAGCATTTTAAAAAAAGGTTAATTTGTGGCTATGTACAGATATTTCATAATTAATTTCTCTATTTTGTGCCGCTAGATCAAAATTCAATAAGTTTATTTATGAATATATGATTTTATTAAATTTAAAATTAAAATAAATATTTTATTCGATTATACATTAGTTTTTTAATATATAATTTTACATAATCTTAAGGGGCGGCAATTTGTCTATTTGTCCGGGTGGCAAAACCGCTAGAGCGGGCCCTGCGCCGAGGAGCTAAGAAATAATGTTAACAGTATAGCTAGCCGTATTCAGGCTCATGCTATGATTCTAGACTTCAAGCTGCCTTATATTGACTGGCGTAATTACGTTCACATTTCAGGTAGCAGGGATAAGGCAGCTTCTGAAGTAATTCTCGATTTGTTGTCAGATAATCATATCGAGCAGCTAGTTAATGAACCTACGCGGTATCATAACGGTAGCGAAAATATTTTAGATCTGCTGCAAAGAAGTTTAAATAGTATACACTAGAAGGAGCAATGGCGCTAGTGTTCCTTCGCAAATTGAACGTTGCGCCTGCCGCCATTTTGGGGGCAACTGGTAGCTTTCAGTGTATAGGTTTGTACAGTTGATACTTGTCGTCGCGATCGAGTGTTCGTATTTTTTGGCTTACCAAGTGTTTTATACCATAGTTAAGTCTTGCGCTGCATATAATTGCACCAACCGTGCTACAAGAGGCACAAATTTATCATTTCACAAGTAAGTGTGCATTTAAATAAGTTCCGAATCTTCTACTATCTTATTGCCTGGATGTGGTTTGACCGTGTTTAATATTTTATTTCGATAGAGATTTCCGCTCCAAGATTTAAATAAATTGAGGGAGTGGTTAACTAAAATATGCCGGGACAGTTTTATTCCCACAGAACATAGTGTAATATGTTCCCAACATTTTGAAAAAGAATGTTTTTCAAAAAACGAAAATAAAAAGATCCTGAAACCTTCTGCAGTACCAACAATTTTCCGCTTTCCAGACAATATATCGAAGGTAAGGACTACAAGCTTTGCAATAATGTATATGCAAAATGCTGTAATATTCTTAGTATCAAAGCTTTGTATTTTAGCTGCACCATATGTAGAAGTAATACGCTATCTGTGAAATAATTTGGGTAAATTATTACTACCATGCTATGTGAAATGTATACTATCAACAGTGTGTAATATTTTTCAGAAGACTGTTGCCAGATGTAATGGACGGTTTTGAGACATATTAGTTAAGGTTAAATATTAGTACTTTAGTTGAAAGCAACGTCCCGTACACACGCGGAGAGATCGCGTGAGGTTAGCCTCGTTTTGCAGACGCGAGCGTCAGCAGATGCCAGGACTGAAGGCGATGACCGGGGTGATGACCGATCGAACATCTACAACGTTCGACGATCGGGATAAATTACGAGCGACGGTACGCACTCGCGCTCTTCTGCAAGTATCAGTACTGTAGGGCAGACACTATGTCAGTTTAACGGTTAGGGTGCCTCTCTTCGTAGCCGGGTCTCGCGTCATGGCCGATAGCAGGCAACATCGCTACCAAGACTAGCTGCTAGCCATTCTCCATTGTAAGTAATGGATCCACCATCTATACTTTGAGTAGATCATTAACGTCAAGAAACTATGGCTTCAGTTATTAGTACCATCGGGGTTAGCCTAGCAGGCAGTATTCATTCGGATGTATTGGCTTCAGTCTAGAGTGTACAATAAACGCCTATCGTAGCAGTTAGACGCCTTGTCTGTCGTAATAGAAGTAGAAGAACCTATAGCTAGCCATAGCCCAGTTCAATGATCATTACATGGTACTATTATAAAGCAAAGGGTCATGTCCTTAACCATGTGGTGTCAGTTATCCTGATTAACAGTAATCCATCTAGCCGCCGTACTACGACAGCAGACGTTGCCGAGGCAAACTGTGGGAATACTTCGCACAGGTCAGTACCTAGGATCTGGTCGGTTTCTCCAATGCCACATTGCGCTCACAACTGCAACCACCTCCAGCACTAAGCCCTAGGCCCATACGAGCGATCACACGCAGTGCCATGATAGGAAGGGCGGCCCACCACTCAACCATCCTGTCAACTAATCGACTAAGCCCAAAACGGTCGGTTACACAGACTACCTCCAAAGGAAAGAAATATCCCAGTTCTTTCTGAAAATGTTTATCATGAAGTCAGGAAACAAGAGTACTATGTGGAGCATGACCGTACATACGACATAGCAAAATCTGTAAAATGTGTGAAATATGAAGCAGTAATAGAGAGGAAAAAATACAGCATTGTTAAGTACAAGAACAAATATGAAAAGGAAGTGAAATATGAAGCAGTAATAGAGAGGAAAAAATACAGCATTGTTAAGTACAAGAACAAATATGAAAAGGAAGTAGCCAAGACCATAACAAAGTGCAAGAAAATTGATTCTATGTCGCAGATGGTGAAAGAGTTAAAAGAAAAGTGACAAATTACTGGAGATGTGAGCCATATTTTAGAGAATTCTCTTTTTTAGTGTATTTTCAGAGTTGGTTGCTCTGTCAAAATCTGGCAAAAATGCTGGTTACAGTAACAAATTAAAAACATTTGCCTTGACTTTGTATTTCCATTCACCTGCAGCGTACAAATTTGTCAGAAAATCATTTGACAATTGTTTACCTCATCCATCTACACTTCATAGATGGTACAATATGATTGTTGGCAATCTAGGCTTTACTGCAGAGTCATTAGCTTATATTGAACAGTTTACCTCTGTTTGTTAATATGAAATATATGGATGTTTAATACTGGATCAGATGGCCATCAGAAAAGGCATACTGTGGAATGGTGAAGAATTTGTGGGTTATTTGAACATGGGTCATGTACATTGTGCTGCAAGTGAAGAAGGAAGGGAAGCAAAGGAAGCTTTGGTGGTGATGTGTGTTGCTATTAATGCTTCTTGGAAAATCCCTATAGGTTACTTTTTAGTGGATGGCATAAGTAGTAGTGACATATGCAACATTATACTGCAAAGTCTAAACATTTTAAATGATGTTAGAGTTTGTATTGTATGTGTGACATGTGATGGACTCATGGGCCCTGTCATGAAAGAAAATGCACAGAAAAAGATTAAGAAACAAAAATTTTACTATAAACTGACTGTTTGAATAATAACTTAAGGTGCCTATGTTGCCCAAATTTGTTCAACACCTTGTCAATAAATTCAGTATCCTTAGTTAATAAGTAATAAATGTTATATATATAATGTAAAAAGAGATACAGATGCACCTCCCTTAAAGTAATCCTGCCGGCGCCCATGGATGGACTTTCCACAAACTTGAGTATGGCAAGACAGTTAGGGTGTAATTTTAATGCAGATGAGTTCAGATCATCTTTTAAACATCCTGCCACTGGGGACAATGTTTATGTTTTGTTGGATCCGTGCCATATGATGAAATTGGCAAGGAATATCTTGGGGGACGTGAAAGTGTTGAAAGACCAGCAAGGTAGATTAATAAAATGGCAGTATATTATAGATTTAAGTTTTGTCGAGGAGAAAGAAGGGTTATCTCTTTCAAATAAGTTAAAGCAAAAGCATGTCATTTTTGCAACACAAAAAATGAAAGTAAACTTAGCAGTACAGTTGTTCAGTTATTCAGTAGCCAGAGCCCTGGAATTTTTGGAAAGGGTTTTAAAACATCCTAATTTCACAGAATCTTCAGCAACTGCTAAATATTGTGAAATGTTTGACAGGCTCTTTGACTTGGGCAATTCAATGAATAAACTTGCTAGGCGATTTAAATCAGCCCTGTCTGAAAAAAAATTTCAAGCTGTTGCTGCATTCCTAAGGAAGCAGAATCATATATAGTAAATCTTAAAAGGGAAGATGGAATTTGTTTGATAGAGTCCCCAAGGAAGGTTTTTGTTTTAGGATTTCTAAGTCTCATTCATATAATTAGGGGCTTGTTTCAATATTTAATTCAGAGCAAGAAGTTGTTATACAATATATTCCCATGTACAAAATGAGTCAGGACCATGTGGAAATGTTTTTTTCTTGTATTAGAGGACGTTTAGGTTGGAACAATAATCCTAATGTGATGCAGTTCAAAGCTGCATACAAACAGCTTCTTGTATTTAATTGCATTAAATCAAGCAATCGTGGTAATTGTACTCCCCAAGATACAACTGCAATACTGCAGAGTGTGCACACAATCTCATTGGAAATGTTTCATGTGTTGTTTTCTAGAAACAAATTGTTAGGACAAGATTCCCTGGAAATGTCATCAGCTGTGACTGATCAGGAATTGTTTTCAGATTATACCCTTTCAGAAAATCTTTCCAATTATATTCAAATGTAATTGTTTATATTTCAGTATTTGTTGTCATGAAAGTTGCAAAGACTTTCTCTTGCAAAATTTGTACATCTGCTCTGTTTGCAGAAAAGAATGTTTCCTCTACTACTTTGTTTATTGCTGCTAAGGATAATGATGGATTGCATTATCCCTCAGCAAGTGCTGTACATATATTCAAAATTGCTGAAAGATGTATAAGAAATGAATTCATTCAATGTGATATGAAAGTAATGAAGGTGATTTAAAGCAAAAATTAAAAATAGTTATTTTGCAGGGATGTAACTTTAGTAATTTGTTTACTGAGCTTAGTGATCACATGTTTGAAAATGTTTATCCTCAAAATCATATTATCCTGCTTACAAAGAAAATTATTGATATGTTTGTCAGACTATGCTGCAAAAATGCACAGTGAAAAACAGATAATGTCAATCAGACAGAAATTAAACAAAACTTCAGAAGGGAAAGAGCTTAGTATACCAATGAACAAAAAAAGATAAAAATATTCACAATAGAAAACCCAAACCTTTCCTTTTTTAGTTGCTTTCATACTGAAAGAACTGCTCAATCACATTCTTCATTTCAATGTTATGAATGTCAGATTGTGTCTTTGAAATGAAAGGAATATCTTCTGAAAAACCTTAAATTGGGCTCAGATCTCTTAAATTTGTATACCTGTATTTCGTCAGTTTACCTTCATTATATTTATAAATGGGTTTCTATTATTGAAACGTTAACATCTTTCCAGATCAGTTGCATTAGCCTGCTGGAAGAGAGAAAAATCTTAACATTGCTCAGAGTGAAGAAAACAAGTCCGAAAGTTAATATAGTCGGTGGAAATTCTGTAATTAGCTTGTGGTTAACGTCATTCGATCTTCTTTGAGCAAGTGAAGACCCTTAACAGTATAAAATTTTCCATTCTACAGTGGTTTGTTTATAACTGTACCAGGGTTACAAATTTCCCGCGAACAGTTGCCCCTAACATGGCGGCGGCCGCCGGCTTCAATTTGCTAAGAATTCGGGTCGCCTTTCACATGAGATAGGGGGGCCCAATCTGCTGGTTACCAACAGGCCAGAATTATTCACCGACATTTCAGCGTCCACAGGAACAAGCGGTAATTGCGACTATTAAACTAATGACCGAGCGAAATAGGAGAAAAGGGCGGATTGTATACAGATTCAGTAAGGCCTCAAAGCAGTGTTTTAGAACCTACCTGAGGAATAATTACCATAACTTCAAGTCAACAAAGGATACCATTGAAGAAATGTGGCCTCGATTTATACGAATAGTCAGGGAGGGTATGGATATACATATGCCGAAGCGGACAGTAAATGGGGAGGATGATCCACCGTGGTACACATGTGAAGTCAAAAGATTACTCAAAAAACAAAGGAGGATACACGCACGGTCAAGAAGGAAGGGGCGTCGCAGCGATTTAGAAATCTTAGCTGATTTAAGAGGACGTATTAAGAATGTAATGCGCGACGCCTTCAACGATTTTCATTCCAACTCTCTCTCTAAGAGTCTCACAGAAAACCCAAAGAAATTTTGGTCGCATGTACGAAAAGTCGATTGTACCAACTGCAATATTCCAGCACTAATTCGTGAAGGTCCGAGGTTAATGAAAGCCATGATAAAGCTAACATACTAAATACTCTATTCAAATATTAATTTAGTGATGAAAATAAACATACTGTAGTATTCCCGTTTTCCCACGCCGTGTCAAGTTGGTGATGGAATCATTACGAATAGATACTGAAGGTATCATAAAGCAATTGAAGCTCGTTGAGTGGGGGAAAGCACCGGGCCCGGATGTAATTCCAGTAAGAGTATTTTCAGAGTATGCGGTGGAAATCGCGCCATTTCTTTCTGATATATTCAGTAAATCATTAGAAGAGCGAAAAGTACCTTCAGACTGGAAAATCGCGCAAGTAACTCCGATTTTCAAAAAAGGTGATCGAAGTGATCCTGGGAACTATCGTCCCATATCTATAACATCTGTTTGTAATAGAGTTATGGAGCATATTATATTCTCGAACATTATGAATTTTCTAGATGATGATGATTTGCCTACAACAAATCAACACGGATTTCGGAAGAAAAGATCATGTGAAACACAGCTGACCCTATTTACACACGACGTAATGAAAGTTATTGATGCAGGTTCACAAGTAGATGCAATTTTTTTAGATTTTCAGAAATCCTTTGACTCTGTGCCACACAACCGCCTTTTAGCGAAGCTTCGAGCGTACGGTATATCTGATCAGCTTTGTGAATGGATAAAGGATTTTCTAACTGGACGGTTTCAGTATGTCGTCGTTGAAGGAGAAAGTTCTTCTAATCTAGATGTTACATCGGGTATACCTCAAGGAAGTTTAATAGGACCACTTCTTTTCTTAATTTTTATAAACGATCTCGGAGATAAAGTGAAAAGCCTTTTTAGATTGTTTGCTAATGATGCGGTTATTTATAGGGAAGTAAGGAATTTGGCTGATTGCTTATATATTCAGTGTGGTCTGGATATTATTTTGGCTTGGTGCGCTGAGTGGCAACTTACGGTAAATTGTAAAAAGTGCTAGACAAAGAGAATAACTAACAAAATGAATTCAATTGTTCAGAAATACGAGTTAAACAATTCAGTTATTGATATGGTTGATTCTATTAAATATTTGGGAGTAACAGTAGAAAGGAACACATTAATTCGGTAGTAGGTAGAGCTAATTCTAGGCTGCGATTCATAGGTCAAATCTTGCAAAATTGTAATGAACAAACAAAGGAGATAGCGTACAAATCTCTTGTACTATTGTTGTGCCCTTTGGGATCCGTTTCGTAAGACGTTGATCGAAAGTATAGAGAAAGTACAGAGATTAGCCGTTCGAATCGTGACCGCTTGCTACAGTCCTTATGAAAGCGTCACAGAACTGATTAGTATACTTGGCTGGGAGTATCTGGCAGATAGACGACGCACGTTTCGTTTAAACTTATTGGTAAACATGTGTACTCCCACATTCACTTACGAGTGTAATGAAATACTTCGTCCAACAAACTATTTGAGCCGGAATGAAAGGAAAGACAAATTAGAGAAATAAGGTGCCGCAGTGATTCTTATATGAATTCTTTTTCCCTCGTACCATTAGAGATTGGAATGCACAACAAAGAGATTAGCTTTGGTGCTGAGCACCCTCTGCCACCCACAATTTTGTGAATTGCAGAGTATATATGTAGATATAGAAATAATTTACTAAACAAGGCGAAAAAAATAATCGTCCGCGGGATGATGAACGGACTTATACGAATTAGGCGATCAGTAAGACAAGGATGTCCTCTATCTATGATCTCAATTGCCCTTGAGCCAATATTGATAATATTAACAAAAACATTAACAGGGCTTGACACAGGAATTGGGAAAGTGATATATCGGGCTAATGCTGATGATGTCGTAGTCTTTGCAAAGAGATATTGAATTCGCAAAACAAACCATAGATAGTTACAGTCAATGCTCTGGGGCAGTATTAAATACGAAAAAATCAAAGATCATGGCTATTGGAGTCGGTTTGAGGTCTAATTAACCCTCCTGGCTGGAAGAAAACTCGGAAACCAACCTCCTTGGAATCAAATTTCAAAAACGCCTGGAAAATAGTGCGACTGATAATTGGATGAACCTATTAGCCAAAATTAGAACTTGCCTTCAAAATCACTCAGTGAGGAATCTTAATATCATACAGAGAGTGTAACTAATCAACGCATTTGTGCTTGGGAAGCTATGGTACACTTCAAAAGTGTTTTCAATTTCTACGCCCTTAGCACGCAGCATTATGTCTGCGGTCGGATATTTTATACACAGAGGAGAAATCTTTAAAATTAAAGTCCAAACAGTGACTAGCTAAACAAAGAGGGGGACTTGGCCTTGTTAATGTGTATAAGAAGAGTAAAGCTCTCTTCGTTAAAAATATGCTGCAGGTAAAAAGCAGGAATGCGCAAGGTATTACAGGGCATCTGATCTACCTATACAAGCCGCATAGCTAGACACCACCCATCAACATCGTCGGAATACCAAACCAGCTAAAATACTTACTACTTTTCTACCTGGAATTCAGCTACCTGAAGCTCCAACACATAAAAAACTAGCCTTTAACAACCAAAATAATATACAATATTATGAAGGACAGCACCCCTGCGAACAGACACAAAACGAAGTATCCAAATATTATATGGAAAAATCTTTGGTCAAATATCCACAACCCAGTGTTACAGACATCCGTTCATTCAATCTGGTACAAAGTAGTCAATGAGACAATAGCCACTAACTCCAAACTAAATCGAATCCATCTCCTAGAAACGGATAGATGTAACCACTGTCAAATGGCAGACACTCTACCCCACAGGTTAACCTGCCACCGTGATATTTGGGGCTGGGTAAGGCGTACTGCAGCACATATATTAGATAACACCACGACAAGAATAATTCCTGAACTTCTACTTAAACCGGAGATGACATCAGACTCGAAACATAAAAGAGACTCCTTAATATGGCTAATGGGAAACACTATATACTATATATTTTCTCAAAAGAATGAAAATATAGAGGATTAATGGGTCCAACTTGTGGGGGACTACCACAGATACAAGAGGAGAAAAAATGAGAAAATTCCCTTGGCAAACTACTTAGATGAAATTATACCGTTTAAACAAATAATAACTAAAGGAAGAACGGCTGCGTAAATTTGTGTCGATTAAAAAAAAAAGAATGAGCTTTGAGAGAGAAGATACAGTAAAGTCACTACAATTCCGAGACGGTAAAAACTGTATAATTTGCTGTAATTCATCACTGGAGAATGTAAAACCAGACTGGCTTTGTCTGTTAATTAACGGCTACTGGGTCATCGCGACATCGGCTCCGGCCACGATAACGTCATGCCTCCTGCGTTCGTCGACGGGCCACATATGTTTTCAATACGTGGCTATAGAAGTCGCTATTGTAGCAAGCTAAGAATTCAGGATAATTTTTGTTTCTGTAATTATTTATATTGTAAACCAAGAATAATAATAAAATATCTTGTAGGGACATATTCAGTGTACTACTACAAAGAGGTGAGTTCATTCCAACAGTATTTAACTTTCCAACTAATGTAATTTTCTGTTAAACATGATCTTCGAGACTGCAAAAGGCGGGGCCAAAGTTTACCTCGGGGGTGGAGCGACGAGATTGATTCTGCTGCGGGACGTCGGACCCGACATACATTGAGTTGTCGGACTCCGATAGCTCGCTTTCTAGCTCGCTAACTGCTGAAGTCCGTCTTAAGCGGGCGGAAGTTTGATGCTGCCGGCTTGCATATTGGGCCGAATGCTGGAGTGGCATTCGCACGGTGACACAGTCAGTAATGCAAGCTTGGGCCTTACCAGAACGGCGTGACTGTAGCCGCATTCTAAGCCAGGGCTCTCATACCGTGGGCCATCTTCGATCATCGCAGACACCAGACGCAGAACTACAATGGTAATGTGTTACGACCGAGCCATCTCACTGTTCATTCCATGAAACTGAACCCATAATCGTCTTTGAGATGGAACTTTGTATATTGAAACCCTACTGAGCTGGTGGCATAATTTGTCAGAGCTATTTGAATTATGTGAAAAGTTCCGTCCATATCGGATAAAATCTGTGGGTGTATATAAAAAAACATTAGCAAAAATTATGGGGGTGGAAAGGGTGAGAGGAGTTTGGTTTCAGAAAACAAAAAATAAAAATAATAAAAAAAAAATACTTTCAACCTTTGATTTTTTTATTTTTTGTATATTTTAAAATATACGTGTGCAAAGTTCCATCGAAATCGAAAAAAATGTGATTTTGTATAAAATTAAGGGTTGTAAAGGGAGGAAGAGAGTGATATTTAATTTTTTTTATCAGAAACCTTCACACGCATGAACACAATAAACCAAAGTATGATCGTAATCGGATGAATAGTGTAAGAACGCATAGAAAACGAACATACAAACAAACAAGCATTCATCATCATCATCATATATATTATTTCTATCAGGTGTTTTTTTTTTTTTTTTGGTCACAAGCCAATATCTCCCTTTAATCCTAACCGAAATCGATAAATGAGGTATCACTTTAAAGAGTAAGGTATCCGCTTTGGTGATATTATATTTCATATTCGAGCAATATACCAATATTCCTAAAATGCTGTTTTTTATGTCACCAGCCATTAATCTCGCTGGATACCTAACTGAAATCGTTAAATCATTTTAAAGATTAAGATGACATCATTTATTAAGTCAAAAAATTTTCGTACTTCGAACCTTAACGACCAAAAGTATCAATAATTCTACACCCTATTTTTGTGTCAAGAGCCTTTTATCTCCCTTGTTATCTAACCAGTATTAATAAATAAGGTATCATTTTAATGATTGTGATCTCCGTCATGGTCACATCATATTTTAAGAAAGGATTTTTTCTAAATTCGACCTTCAAAGGGCAAGATTATCATTATTTCCATAACGTATTTTTTCTCACGATTTATTTATCTCCTTTAATATCTAACTGAAATCGAGAAAAGACTATTGTTTAGGAAATTAAGATCTCTGCTTTAGTCAAATCATATTTTAAGAACTAAATTTTTCGAAATTTGACCCTTAAAAGTAATAACTGTGAATGTCGCACGTATGAGACAGTTTAGAGCCAAGCCGCTAGACAGTAGTAGCGCATATCACAAAGATATTAATTAACTGTTTAACTGGCGTCAACTTTTTTTACATAGCTATTACGCTAAATAAGTGAACAATTGAAACAAATGTGGTGGTTCTTCTATCGTTGCATTACAACCTTATTATTCGTTACATTCGCAAAATTTCCGCACGGGTCTGCTAGTATATATTACCTACTTCTGTTTTTTGGTCATAAGCCATTATCTCCCTTCATACGTAACCGAAATCCATAAACGAGGTATCATTTCAAAGATTAAGATATCTGCTTTCAGGAAAGTAATTTTTTCAAATTCGACCCTTAAAGAGCAAAAATCTCAATATTTCTAAAATGCGGATCTTTGTGTCACGAGTTATTTATCTCCCTGAATACGTAACCTAAATCGCTAAATGAAGTACCGTTTTAAAGGTTAACATCTCCGCTTTGTTGACATTATATATTAAGAAAGGAAATTTTCTGAATTCTACCTTTAAAAGGTAAAAGTATTATTATACAAAGTGTTTTTGTGTCACAAGCCATTTATCTCCCTTTATATATAACCGATATAGATAAATGAATTATCATTTTAAAGATTAAGGTCACTGCTTTGTTCACATCATATTTTAAGAAATGTATTTTTCGGAATTGGACACTTAAAAAACAAAAATATAATTATTTCCGTAACGCATTTTTTTTTATCATGAGCCATTTATCTTCCTTGATATCTAACCAAAAGAGATAAATGAGTAAGATCTTTGCTTTGCTACATCATATCTTAAGAAAGGGTTTTTTCAGAATTGTACCCTTAAAGGGCAAGAGTATCATTACTTCCATAAAGAAGGTTTTTGTTAGGAGCCATTTATCTCCCTTGACACCTAACTGAAATCGATAAATGGGGTATCATTTAAAACTTTAAGATCTCCACTCACGCAACATTACAAATTAAAAACGAAATTATTCAGAATTTGACCCATAAAGGGGAAAAGTAGTAACTATGAATATTTCGTACAGGATACTGTTCTGTGCTAGGCCGCTATATAGCAGTAACTTCTATCACAGACATATTAATAAACTACTTCACTGACGTCGACTTTTGTTATGTACCTATTATACTAGACAAATAAGCAATAGAAACAAATGAGGCAGTTCTGCTTTCATCCTATTACAAACCACCAATCTTACTATTCATCGTATTTGCATAACTTTTGCATGAGTCATATAGTGTATATTATTTCTATAAGGTTTTTTTTTTTTTTAATTTGTCACAAGCCACTATCTCTCTTCATATCGAACTTAAATCGATAAATGAGGAATCATTTTAAAGCTTAAGCTTTCCTCTTTTGTGACATCATATTTTAAGAAACTAATTTTTCTTATTTGACCCTTAAAGGGAAAAAACATCAATATTTCTAAAATGCTTTTATTTATGTCATCAGCCTGGATACGTTACTAAAATCATTAAATGAAGGATCATTTTAAATGATTATGATCTCCGTTTTGGTGAATTCGTATATTAAGACAGAAATTTTTTGGAATTCGACCTTTAAAGGGTAAAAGTATCAATAGTTCTGCAACCTGTTTCTGTATCACGAGTAAGGTTTGCAATCCCGCAATGTTTTCAATCCCGTGGGATTTTTGCGGGATTTGCGGGATTCGCCCTAAAAGTCATTTACGCATAAATTTAAAACATAGTTATTTAAAGCCTTAATGAATTAAATAATAAACGTCTGTCATTAAATTAATAAATCGATTTTAATGTTTAAATGATAAAAATCAATAGTTAACAATATTTTAATTGGCAAAATGACTAATTTTTTTGCATGTCCTAAGCAGGTTATACATTTTTATTTTTAAATTTAAACCAATTTTTAAATAAATAATTAAAATGAAAAATATTCAGTCTTAGGTCATGCCTTACAATACATCACATGTTTAAAAACATGGTATGCATAATGGCCAAGTTACCAGTCTTTTTTAATTATTCTAAATAAACGAACGTTCCATGACTCCGAGAGAAAGCATTCTGTTTCACAAAGTGAAGTGAATATACTCTGTAAAGTGTACACTTGGCTCAGAACAAGATCTCATAAATTTTTGACACTGCACAAACACGAGTCTTGGCCTACTTTTATATGAATTGTTCTTGTGGGATTCGTTATTTTTTCCCTGATTCCTTGATTTATCTTATATTTGATTCATTGTTATTAAAAGAAACTACTCACCAAGACATAAACTGTCAAGTATTTCAGTTTTACATTGATTGGCGTAATGTATTTTTTAGAGTAGAAATTATTGTATTAAATTCCTCACGGGTGTATCGCCGGATTTCGTTGTAAAAACACGAAATTTGACACGTGAGGAAGACAACGGAGTATGGTGTTTTACAACAGAATTCGACGATACAACCGTGTGACTTCATTATAACTTTTTTTCTTTAGTCGAAATAATAACAAGGAGTTGAATAAAAAAAAATTCTTAATACATTATATTGCGAAAGATGAGACATTAGTCTTCATAATCATACTTCATTTATCAATTTCAATTAGATATCGAGGGAGAGAAATGGCTGAAGACACCAAAAAAAACCTTTTTAGAAATATTGACATTTTTGCGCTTTAATGGTCGAATTAGGAAAAATTCCTTTCTTAAAATACAATGTGACCTTGGCGGAGACCATTTTCTTTAATATGACACGTCATTTATCTATATCGGCTAGATATCACGGGAATTAAACAGCTCGTGACACAAAAATACTTTTTCCCTTTAAGGGTTGGATTCCAAATATTTTTTTTCTTAATATATGGTTCCACCAAAGCTGAGACAATACTCTTCGTAATCCTGCTTCATTCAATGATTTCGGTTGGATATCCAAGGAGATAAATGGCTCGAGACACAAAAACGCATTTTATAAACATTGACATTCTAATCCTTTAAGGGTCGAATTACGAAAAATTCCTTTCTTAAAACATAATTTGACCAAAGTTGAGGCCATAATTTTTAAAATGATGCCTCAATAATTGATTTCGGTTAAGTATGTAGGGAGATAAAGGCTTGTGACAAAAAATACCTGTTAGGAATAAAATATATTAGACAACAAGTGCGACAATTTCGCTAATAAAATACGGTGAATTGTGAAGTTGAAGGCTTGAAATATAGGTAACGAAAAGTAGTACCGCACTTCTGTAGCAAACATTTATTTGTTTATTGTAATAGGTACGCATCAAAAAACTTATAACATATTACGAAACAGTTGAGGGAAACTTTAAAGCACACTGTATGTACAACAAAACTGTCACTGACCGTAACAGATTAGAACCAATATGAAAAAAATGAATACAGTATATCAACATCTCTGTGATATGTGTTGCGGTGCGAATAAAATGTTTACATTGGTATTCTATAGAAAATCAAAAAAACTTTCCATATCAAATTAATGTACAAAAAACAGTTTATTGACATCTCGGTGATATTTACTGCTGCAATCTATGGACTTGGCTTTGAACTCTCTCAAACGCGCGATCTCTTTAACCATCAAATTCCAAAAAATTCTTTCTTAATTTATGATTTTACCTAATTTGATACCTTAACCTTTAAAACGATATGTCACTTCTTGTTTACGTTTAAGTACCGAAGGCTTGTAATTTTTATTTTAAAAAAGGAAAAAAGACAAAACATGTTTTTAGAAATAACATTGATGCTTTTGCAATTTAAAGGTCGAGTTAAAAAAAAAATCCTGTTATAAAACATGGTGTGACCAAAGTGGACACCTTGGTTTTTAAAGTGACACCTAATTTATCGATTTCGGTTAGGCATCAAGCGAAGTAAAAAAAAAAGTTTTAGAAATAATGATATTTTTGCCCTTTAAGGGATGAAATTGGAGAAAATTCTTTCTTAAAATATGATATGACCGAAACGGAAACATTACTCTTTAAAATGAAACCTCATTTATGGATTTCGGTCAGGCATCAAGGACAGAAAAATGCGTTGTAGAAATTTTAATACTTTTGCCCTTTGAGAATCGAATTTTTCTTAAAATATGGTGTAAATAAACCGAAGACCTTACGAAGACATCAGTCTTTAAAACGATACCTCATTTATCTATTTTGTTTAATTATCAAGGGAGATAAAAAAACTCGAGACACAAAAAATACAATTTATAAATAGATATTTTTGCCCATTAAGGATCCAATTCAAAATAAATCCATTCTTAAATTATGATATGACCACAGTGAAGATCTTAGTCTTTAGAATGATACCTTATTTATCCATTTCGGTTAGATGTAAATGGATATAAATGGCTCGTGACACAAAAATATGTTGAAGAGCCATTGACACTTTTTTCTTTTAAGGTTTCAATTACAAAAAATTTCTTTCTTAATATCTGATTTCACCAAAGCGGAGACATTACTCTTCATAATCATATTTTATTTATCAATTTAAATTAGATATCCAGGTACATAAATGGCTCGAAACACAAAAAATACATTTTAGAAATACTGATATTTTCCCTTTAAAGGTTAAATTCAGAATAATCCTTATCTTAAAATATGACGTATCCACAGTGGAGACCTTAATCTTCAGAATGATACCTCATTTATCTATTTCGCTTATATATTTATGGAGACAAATGGCTCTTAACGCAAAAATGCATTGTAGAACAATTAATACTTTTTTCCTCTAAAGGTTGAATTCCAAAAAGATTCTTTCTTAATATGTGGTGTCACCAAAGCTGAGACATTACTTTTCATAATCCTACTTCATTTATCAATTTCGGTTAAATTCCTAGGGTGATAAATGGCTCGAGAAACAAAAAATGCATTTTAGAAATATTGACATTTCTGCCCTTTAAGGGTCATATGACGGAAAATTCCTTTCTTAAAATATAATTTGAACACAGCGGAGACCATATTCTTTAATATGTTACCTCATTTATGTATATCGGTTAGATATCAAGGGAGATAAATGGCTTGTGACACAAAAATGTGTTGTAGTTCCATTTGTACTTTTTTCTTTAAGGGTTGAATCCCAAAACAAAACAAAAATCAAAACAAAACAAAACTTTCTTAATATATGATTTCACAAGAGCAGAGGCATTAGTCCTACTTCATTTAACGATTTAGGTTAGATATCCAGGGAGATAAATGGCTCGAGACATAAAAAACTCATTTTAGAAATATTGACATTTTTGTTCTTTAAGGGTCGAATTTCGGAAAATCCCTTTCTTAAAATATAATGTGACCATGGCGGAGCTTTTAATTTTTAAATGATGCCTCATTTATCTATATCTGTTAGATAGCTCGTGACACAAAAATGAGTTGTAGAACCATTTATACTTTTTCGCTTTAAGGGTTGAATTCCAAAAAACAATTTTCTTAATACATGATTTCACCAAAGCTGTAACATTCCTCTTCATAATCCTACTTCATTTATCTATTTCGGTTATATATCCAGGGAGATAAATGGCTAGAGACACAAACAACGCATTTTATGATTTTTGACATTTTTACCCTTTAAGGGTCGAATTCCGAAAAATTCATTTCTTAAAATGTAATGTGACCAAAGGGAGATCATAAGCATTAAAATTAATCCTCATTCATTGATTTCGGTTAATTATGAAGGAAAATAATGGCTTGTGACAACAAAACAAAAACACCTAATTGAAATAATATATATTATGATTTGAATAGTTAAGTCAAACGCGTATTTATTTACCGTTGATCTTAATTCTGATGCGAATAATTGGAAGACAGCCGTGTGAAGAGGGTGCTGTGATACAAGGCGGATATTGGCAGCTGCGTCCCTTGGGCAGTGTGAACGGTACTACCCCACCGGGCGCCGTCATATGGGGGGCTCCGAAAATGCAGTGATAGATAGTCTGCGCAAAAAATAAATTATAGTAACCCTGCTTGCTGTGCACATATTATTTTAACACATTAATCATCCAGAAGTATTTATAAACGTAAGAGCAACAGCTTAGCACACAGTCGTATATCATCATGGAATCGAATCAACGTGAGTTGCGACTCGAGTAACTCGAATCAACAAAATTCACAACTCTTCCCGTAAATAGCAATGTCCGGTGCCGCCCCTCCTGCACCTGTTTCCTGCCTTTTGGGCTGTAGTTTTGAAGTTCATTCTCATGCGGGTGCATGTTGATGGGCGAGATTAATTTACTTATCTAGACATTTTAGAGCTTATGTGATTGCAATTAACGTTGGTATCGTAAATATTTGCAAAGCTTTTATTTGTCTTTCACAGATATGTAGCTAACTAAAAAAAAAACTAACTTGCGGTCAACAAGGAAAAAAAAAAAAAAAAAAAAAAAAAAAAAAAAAAAAAAAAAGCAAATTTTTTGAGTTTAGAAGTCGTCCGAATCGTCGTCACCAGAATCTAGTTCAACACGCGGCGGAAGAATACTTCAGTATAATCTTCGCGCGTTTGCTGCCAGATTGTGTAAGTCACCATTGCAGCTATGGTCGTGTGTGCCAGGCCTGAAGATGGCGACGGATTTCAATGCCGAAAGCAAGTCTTTCACCTACAAAATCCGGCAGCGAACCCGCGAAGATTACATTGCAGCGACACTCCGGGAAAGCCTTCGTTCGCGGAAGAAAACTTATCTAATGGAAGTTCTTCAAACAAGGCTCATGATGATGAAGAGCAGCATGTACGAGAAGATTTAGCTATGGCTGGAACGTCGTCTGCAGTGCAAAATACTGTATTATAGAATGAGGTATACCAGACATACCATCACTGTCACCTTTTCAAAGTACAAATTATGACGATATTTCAAAATGGTGGCTCATTGATTCTGTAGCCAGAGATGAAGTAATTATTGCAGCAACGAAAAATTCAAGAAAAAATTATGGATGTCATTTGTCAAATACGCATTTTCAAAGAATAATGGGAAAATGGAGACACTTATAAAAGAAGATGGCTTGTTTACTCTAAATCTGCAGATAAAGTATATTTTTTTTACTATTGTTTATTACACAGAAAGTCTCACTCTTATTTGGGGAGGGGGGAACGGTCAGAATTCACGAAATTTCCTCAAATTCGATTAAAGAAGTTGTAGCAGACAAGCATTTGTAAATACAGATTGAAAACGAAAAATTTTTTTACTCAGGGGAACATCTAATTACTAATGTTCCTAATAGTACAAAACGGTTTACAGATAAGAAAGATAAGTTTATAAACTGAAAAATTATCTTATTGGCAGCTGCTTCTAATGCGTTCAAGAATTTGTTCAAATGAATTAATGGTATCTGATATGATTCAATTTAATAAACAAATAAAATAAAGTTACATTTTGGGTAATACTGTATATGCATCCGATATCAAGGATTATTAGTTCTGGCCGTAGGCAATTGTAATTCTCCAAATGCTAACAGGAACTTTATATTAAGTGCCTTTTCTTTTCTATTTTATTTAAACGGTATAATTTGCGAAGGGAATTTTTTCATTATTTTTCATCTTGAAACTGTGGAAGTCTGCCACATGTTAGACAAAAATAGTCCTCTTTCATTCTTTTTAGAAAATATTCAATGTATAGTGTTTCCCATTAGCCATATTAAGGCGTCTCTTTTATGTTCCGAGTTTGATGTCATGTCTGGTTTAAGTAGAAGTTCAGGAGTTATTCTTGTCGTGTTGTTATCTAATATATGTGCTGCGGTACGCCTTACCCAGTTCCAAATGCCTTTGACACGGTGGTAGGTAATCCTATGATCTAGAGTGTCTGCCATTTGACAGTGGTTACATTTATCCGTTTCTAGAAAATGGATTCGATTTAGTTTGGAGTTAGTGGCTATTGTCTCATTGACTACCACGTAACAGATTGAATGTATGGATGTCTGTAACACTGATCTATAGATATTTGTAAAGATTTTCCATATAATAGTTGGATACTTCGCTTCCTGCCTATTTCCTGGGGTATCATACTTCATAATATTGTAGATTATTTTTGTTGTTAAAGAGCAGTTATTCTTGTGTTGGAGCATCAGATAGCTGCGTTCCAGGTAGAAAAGTTGGAAGTATATCAGCTGGTTTGATATTCCGACGATGCTGATTGGTGGTGTCATGCTATGTGTCTTGTATAGGTCAATTAGGTGAGCTGTAATGCCTTGCGGATGCTTGCTTTTTGCCTGCAGCATATTTTTAACGAAGAGAGCTTTACTCTTCTTATATACATCGACAAGGCCAAATCACCCTATTTTTTTTAACTTGAGTTAGTGTCGGTGGCGTAGCTAGGCCAACAAGGGTTCTGGTGCAATAATTTTTTTTAAGAAAAAAAAAAAAACTCTGATAAGTTGCTGGTAGGGGCCCCTTGAGCTGAGCTTGGCACCCTCTGAGCTGAGCTGGCCCCCTAAGCAGTAGCGTATCTAGGTTCACAAGGCCCTCAGAGCTAAAAAGGAAAAAAATCCTCTGAAGCCCATGGTCCCCTCTGAGCTGCGCTTGGGGCCTCCATCAGCTGCGTTCGGCGACCCCCAGAGCTTGGGGGCTCCGGTGCACTGCACCGCCTAACCCTATGGTAGCTCGCCCCTGGTCAGTGTTTCAACTTTAATTTTGAAGATTTCTCCTCTGTGTATAAAATATCCGACCGCAGACATAATGCTGCATGCTAAGGGAGTAGAAACTGGAAATACTTGCGAAGTGTACCATAGCTTCTCAAGGACAAATGTGTTGATTAGTTGCACTCTCTGTATCATATTAAGATTCCTCACTGAGTGTTGTTGAAAGCAAGCTCTAATTTTGGCTAATAGGTTCCGTCAATTTACTGTCACACTTTTTTGCAGGCATTTTTGAAATTTAATTCCCAGGAGGTTGATTTCCGAGTATTCTTCCAGCCAGTAGGGTTTAGTGGACCTCAAACCCACTCCAATATCCATGATTTTTTTTTTTTTTTTAATACTTCCCCAGAGCATTGACTGCAACTATCGATGGTTTGTTTTGCGAATTCAATATCTGTTGTATCATTTGCAAAGACTATGACGGCATCAGCATAGGCCCGACATGTATAACCGACTGTTTTGTGGGTGTAGCCGGAGATAGTCAGGAATAGTCGAGTGTGGCGTTGCTCTATCAGCACTAGTGGTAATGGCACTTACTAGGTGACGTTTCTCTGGCTCGACGCTCTTCCGATCCGTTCTCGCTTCTTGCGGGCTTGATTGCTTCAAGCTTGGCAGCTGCAATTAAGTTGGCAGGTGGTTATTATAGTGAAAGGCGTCTAACACTTTTACCCATTTATTCCACCAGTAGTAGAGAGGTTATAATCCTTAGCGTTCCCTCGAGCAACTATCCAGTAGAGCTGTAAAAGTAACGATGTATTCGTTACTGAGTAACGGGTTCGTCGCCTGACTCGAAGTACCGAATCGTTACTTACAAATTCATTTCGTTACTCGCATGTTTCGTTACTCGGATTTGTCGTATAGATATTGCAACTAACTAATTTTGACAACCTAAGGACTAATTTTGTAGTTTTTTATTTTGTTTAACATAAAAATTTACAGTGCATAATTTTTAAACAGAAAATTTGTATGGATAATTTGAGATAGTTACTGGTTTTTAATTGATAGTTCATTAGTGAGGTTTATTGATTTCAAACATTTATGAAATGTGTTTATTTTAAAATTTGATACCTTCTATTTTATTTCATAGTTTAATTTAGAATACAAAAGAGTTATCTAATAGTTTGCGATATGAATCTCTGCATTTGTTATGTTCTACTAATATTTAATTAAATTGCAATGGAGCGCGCGATTCGGCGGTAATTTCCCTACACACTCATCATCCCCCCTTTCCTGTATTCACCTACATTTGCCCCTTACAAATTTTAACTTTAAATTCTTTCAACGTTTTTGGTAAATTATTCATAATTTCTCTTGATAACTTTTTCCAATCCCTGACATCCTTACCCAAAAAAGAGAGTCTTCCTACACCCTTGTGCCTGAAATCGAGTGCCAACTTGTGGTCATGTTCATCCTTTTCCTTCCAAACATTACTTTTAATTCTTACACCAATATCTTTCCATGCCTCATCAACAATATACGCCTTGTACACTCCCATGACCCTCTTTACCCTCATCCTGTCCCACTCCAGCTTTTTTTATCATATCTGTTACAGATTGCATTCTGCGATAATTTTTTAAAAGAAAATAGCAGTCCTTTTTACAGTTCCAGGATTCCATAGAGAAAGGACAAGGTAGAATAATTTTATTCCTTTTGTCTGGGGTTAGTTAATGTATTATTTCCGCAGGATCCATGTGATCAGTGTGGTACCGGCTTTGATGTTAAATGTTTGTTGTAACCGCGACACAACAACAATTACGAATCTAATCGCCTGTTTGTCCTATACCTAACCTCCTCGTGGTACACCCTGGGCAACGGGCTTGCACGGCTAAATAGTCTACACAGTCGGCCTGCCAGACAATCCTACAGGATCTCCTGGCAACCAGAGCACAGTAATCCTCATGTCACCTAACTGTTCTTATCAGAACCAAAAGGCAAGAACCCTTGGACCTTCACTAAGGGTTTGCCAACTTAGCATGGAAGGAATAAGCCGATAAAAAAGCGATTGCCTTTCAAAGTTATTACTTGACCACAACGTCGATATAGGCTGCGTTCATGAAACCTACACCAAGGATGATTTGCAGCTGAGTCTGAGAGGAAAAGTACAAGGCTACCAAATTTTAGGTGCCACTCATCATCAAAATTACGGGTGTGCAACATATGTGCGAAATACTGTTACCAATGCCTACCTCGTCTCAGCATGCAGCGAAAATAACATCCACATTATTACCACGGTGGTGAACAACATTAAAATGATTAATGTGTATAAATCCCCTTCCGTTTCATGGCCGAGTGAAGTTCTACCAGAGTCTCGACATCCCGTAATGTATATTGGCGACTTCAACAGCCACCATACAGATTGGAAGTACACAGAAAACAACCAGGATGGAATCGGGCCAGAGGAATGGGCGGCAGCAAATAACATGAACTTAGTTTTTAACCCGAAAGATGCAGGTACTTTTAAATCTGGAAGATGGAACACCGAAACCAACCCAGATCTATGTTTTGTCTCACGTGCCGATCAAAGCCACCCTTTACTAACTACAAGACGAGTCCTACAAGCCTTTCCACATAGTCAACACCGACCAGTCTTGCTAGAAGTTGGTCTAACAATGCCCATAATTAGATCCTCTCCTTTACCTAGATGGAACTTTGGGAAAGCAAAGTGGGAAGAATTTGCCGGTAACCTGGATAAAAACCTAAGATGGATAGCTCCATTAGTAAAAAATTTAATTTAATTTAATTTAATTGCAATGGAGCACAGGCTCCGGTGGCAATTTCCCTACACACCCATCTTCCCCCTATCCTGCACCTACCTACATTTGCCCTCTACAAATTTTATCTTTAAATTCCTTCAAAGTTTTCGGTAAATTATTCATCATTTCTCTTGGTAACTCATTCCAATCCCTGACACCCTTACCTAAAAAAGAGAATCTTCCCACACCCTTGTGCCTGAAATCGAGTGCTAGCTTGTGGTCATGGTCATCTTTTCCCTTCCATGCACTACTTTTCATACCTATTGCAATATCTTTCCATGCCTCATCACCAGTATACGCCCTGTACACTCCCATGACCCTCCTCATCCTCCTCCTGTCTTGCAATGAATCCCATTCCAGCTCCCTTATCATATCTGTCACTGATTGCATTCTGCAATAATTTCCAGAAACAAATCTAGCAGCCCTTCTTTGCACCCTCTCCAACTCCTGTATTTGATACGTAAAATGAGGGTCCCATACTACACTACCATATTCGAGCAATGGTCTGACCAAAGTTTTGTAACCCAATTCCTTGACTTCTCTCGTACATCCCCTCATCACTCTCTCCAACAAGTGCAGAACTTTGAAACCTTTTCCTACCACCTGTCCTATGTGTCCTGCCCAGTTAAGTTTGTTATCAAAAGTAATTCCAAGATATTTACATTTCAAGTCTTCAGCAAGCAATTCATTCCCCACCTTATATTCATAATTAACCTTTTGTTTTTTATTTGTGTATCTAATAAGCTGACTCTTCTTTGCATTTATCATCATTCCATGTTTACCAACCCAACTAGATATCCTGTCCAGATCACCCTGCAACTGTTTACAATCCTCTATCGTTTTGATTCTTTTATACAGCATTATGTCATCTGCAAACAATCTAATTTCGGATAGTAAACAATCAACACAATTATTCATTAGAATAATGAATAGCAATGGTCCCAATACGCTACCCTGTGGCACACCCATTTTTACTTCCACTTCTTTTGATACTACATTTCCTACCCGAACTTTCTGTTTTCTACCTTTTAAAAATTCTTCTACCCAGCAAATGACTTTCTTATCCACTCCAATGGTTTTTACCTTATTTACTACCATTTTATGGCTTACTCTGTCAAACGCCTTAGACAGATCTAGTGCTACACTATCAATTTGGCCTCCCTTGTCCATTTCATCTGAAATATCTTGCATATATCCCACCAACTGAGATTCGCATGAATATCCTTGCCTGAAACCATGTTGCCTGCTTGAAAACCAATTACGTTCCTCACATATATTTCTGATGTGGTTGCAAATCAATCTTTCCATTAATTTACCTACCACTGATGTCAAACTGATTGGCCTGTAATTCTCAACTCTATTTCTCACCCCTCCCTTATGTACCGGTGCTACTATTGCACTTTTCCAGTCCTGTGGTAAGCAGCAAGTGTCTACACTCAATTTAAATAATATTTCAAGATAAGGTACAATGTCACATCCGGCTATCTTTAAGATATCTGTAGTAATATTATCTTCACCAGCCCCTTTATGTTTTTTCAGCTTTGTCAGAGTAACCATAGCGACAGCTAAAAAGTCTATTCCTAGAGGCTTTAGAAATGAATATATCCCGTGTTGGAACGAAACATGCGAAATGCTATATGATAATTTCCAACAGAATGGACGTACAGAAGCAGCCGACGAACTGCTGCAGAGCCTGGACAATGCCAGAAAACGCAAATGGAATGATACGGTGCAAACCTTGAATTTCAAGAAGTCCAGCCGGAAAGCATGGAGGCTCCTTAAAAAGCTAGGTGGAACCCCACATAACCCTCAAGCAAAGCATCAGGTCACTCAAGACCAAATAGCAAGTCGACTTGTGCCGATAAAGATCATACTCGGAAAAAACAATTGTTCCATCTAAAAAGATTGTACTCTGCCCCTACAAACCTCTCATTCCCTGTCACCGATATAGAGGTGGCAAGGGCCATCAAGCAAATGAAGAATGGGAAGGCTCCATGTTTTGACGAAGTTCACCCAGAGTTCCTTACACACTATGGAAAACTTACAAAACAATGGTTGGCCTGCTTCTTTACTAACAGACAAGTGTCATTCCTGCAGAGTTTAAACGGGCAAAGATCATAGCCATTCTGAAGCCTGGAAAAAGCCCTGAAATTTCAGAGAATTTTAGACCTATTTCACTGCTAAGTACTACTTACAAGTTATATGAAAGGATCATCTACAATAGAATCAGTCCAATTATTTTCGCAAACCTCCCAGTTGAACAGGCAGGTTTTAGACCTGCAAGAAACTGCGAGGATCAGGTCCTGGCATTGGCAACTCACATAGAAGCAGGATTCGAGAGACGATAGAAGACTGGTGCTGTATTTGTTGACCTTACCGCAGCCTACGGTAGAGTTTGGCGAGAGGGCGTGGTATATAAACTGTTGAACATTTTGAAGTTAAAAAAATCACTTGTTTGATCAATACCATGCTAGCTAACCGAAAATTCCAGGATGTCTCAGACACTTCTTTTTAATGTTTATATTTCTGACATTCCTCAAACAGAATCCAGACAGTTCTCTTACGCTGACGATCTGGCAGTAGTACAACAATCTGATAACGTTCAGCAAATTGAAAATAGTTTAACAGCAGACCTCAAAACCCTGAGCAACTATTTTAGGAAATGGCGTCTCGTAACCAGTTCCAGCAAGACGGAAACTAGTGTCTTCCATCTTAACAATCGGGCAGCGAATCTCTCACCTGACGTTCTTCTTGATGGCACTCCCATCCGACACAACACCTTCCCCAAGTATTTGGGAGTCGTAATGGATCGCACCTTGTCGTACAATAAACATCTTAACAACCTTGCAGCAAAACTAAGAACCAGGAATAATATTCTGCAGTAGTTAAGTGGCACCTCCTGGGGAGCATCCGCCTCTACACTCTGCACATCAGCACTGATCCTAGTGTATTCTAAGCTGAGTTTGCTCATCTGTCTGGATAAATAGCGCCCACGTCAAAAAGATCGACACAGTTTTAAACCAGACAAAGCGGATAATTAGCGGATGTATTAAGACCACTCCACTGTACTGGCTACCCGTTTTGTGTAACATCGAACCGCCTACAATAAGACGACACACTCTCCCAATTTCCCAATATAATAAGAACTGTCATAACTTGGATCTGCCCAACCATGACGACACGGATAATATGTTTGTGAGACTTAAATCAAGAAATCCAAGTGTAAAAACTGTAAAAACAGAATATATCTGATATTTTTAATGGGAAAGAAGCTTGGAAATTGGAGTGGGTAGCCTCAGCCCCACCAGAATGACACTCCCTGTTCGACAGTCAACAGGCACTAAAGGGACTCGACCTTCCTCGCAAGACCTGAGCAGCTCTTAACAGAGTTAGGACTGGCCATGGAAGATCTGCTTCATCTTTGTATACATGGGGAATGAGAGATTCACCGAGATGCGACTGTGGTAAGGAAAAACAAACCATCCATCACGTGACATTTGACTGCCCACTTCGAGCTTTAAGTGGATCACCGATAGATTTTATTAACATATCAAATGAAGCTTTAGATTGGCTACACCATGTTAATTTTGAATTTTAATTGTAATTAATATTAAATTGTATTATTTTTGTGCAATGGCCATAAGCTAAATAAATAAATTGGTTTAAAAGTTTTGACTATTAATATTTTTAAAATGAAATAAAGCGGGAGTCAGTAGCACTCTGCCTGCAGGCCTGATTTGATGGCATGTCCACATTTATTTTAACAAATCTATCACAAAAGGATGAATAATTTAAAAAAATAAATGAAAACAGTAAAGGAAGACTGGCGAATCCTCCTTAAAACGAAACACTTTGATGACATTATAATATTTTTAAATACGTGTCCCATTATCATTTCAGGCTTGTATGCAGGGTTTTGAGTAGGCTACTTAAAAAAATAACCGCCATTAGTTATTGTCTAAAGATATGCCACAGTCAGGTGGAAGGTCAGGTCTTTTTTTTATGCAAACAGGTTTTTGTTTTGAAATTAGTTTATTCTTTCGAATATAAAATTCATTACAGCAAATAAATTGTACATTTAGAGGTTTTCCGTAAGATTCATGTGATAATTACTTAAAGTTTTATCCAAACAAACAACTTACCTAAACTTATTTTACTAAATAAACAATTTACTTAAACTTTACCAAGTACGAACGAAGTCGTCACGTATGCGATGAGATGCGATGCGATGCTTCACGCTAATGTTCGATTGTACCGAAAGTAACGAGTAACGAAACGATACGATTGTAACGAGTAACGAAACGATAAGATAGTAACTAAGTTAACCCGTACACGGCGCGACTCGATACAATGCTTCATGCTATTGTTCGATTGTACCGAAAGTAACCGGTATTGACTGGTTTAGTAACGAATATATACGGGTACAGAATTTCTCGTTACTTTTAAAGCTCTACTATCCAGGTGCATGAAATGTTCTCCAAGACTTACTAAGTTCACTTACTGGTAGGCGCGGACCCGGCTGGCTTACGATGATCTTTTGGCGATGCTTAATCGGGCATAGCGACACCGTAAGATGATGCTGTTTGATGTGAGGTCGAGGCATTCTTTTGCCCCGTCTCTATAGTCCCTTCTCACGCTACTGTACGCCTGAGTTAGTCCAAAGACCTCTGATTGTGCAAAGTGTCAGGCATCGACCCTAAAAGTTCGATCGATGTTCTCGAGCGTGCCCGGTAGGTCTACTTCTCTACCTGTCGTTCACCTTGCTCAAACGTGACGAGCACACAGTGCCGCTGAATCAAACTACTGACAGCGTTCTGTTTACGCGCTGGCTAGCAGCCTGTCATACGTTTAACAGCTCCCATTTTTTAGGATAATTATTTAGTCCTTACAATTATTTATTCATTAAAATTGACTTTTACAGCAGGATATATTTCCAAATGTCAAATGTGTGGACAGCACTTCAAATTTTGCTAACCATACCTGTAACTGTCGCTAAAGGAGAACGGAGTAACAGTAAATTAAAAGTTATCAAAACTTATTTACGATAAACAAAGACTATAGATAGACTATCAGATCTTTCCAATTTTGTATATAGAAAAAAATATTGCCCAAGGACAAAAGCAAGGAAGATTGCAATCTAGGCCTTCTAGTAACGATTTTATTTTTAATTTAATTTAATTGCAATGGAGCAAACGCTCCGGTGCGAACTTCCTCCTATCCTTCACTTACCTACATTTGCCCTCTACAAATTTTAACTTTAAATTCTTTTAACGTTTTCGGTGGGTTATTCATCATTTCCATTGGAAAATCATTCCAATCCCTGACACCCTTACCTAAAAAAGAAAATCTTCCCACACCCTTGTGCCTTAAATCGAGTGTCAGCTTGTGGTCATGGTCATCTTTTCCCGTCCATGAACTACTTTTCATACCTACTGCAATATCTTTCCATGCCTCATCGCCAGTATACGCCCTGTACACTCCCATTACCCTCCTCATCCTCATGTCACGCAATGATTCCCATTCCAGCTCCTTTATCATATCTGTCACCGATTGCATTCTGAGATAATATCCAGAAACAAATCTAGCAGCCCTTTTTTGCACCCTCTCCAACTCCTGTATTTGATACGCAAAATGGGGGTCGCATACTACACTACCATATTCAAGCAATGGTCTGACCAAACTTTTGTAACCCAATTCGTTTACTTCTCTCGTGCATCCCCTCATCACCCTCTCCAACAAGTGCAGAATTTTGAAACATTTTCCTACCATCTGTCCAATGTGTCCCATCCAGTTAAGCTTGTTATCAAATGTAATGCCAAGATATTTACATTTCAAGTCTTCAGCAAGCAATTCTTTCCCCGCCTTATATTCATAATTAACCTTTTGTTTTTCATTTGTGTATCTAATAAGCTGACTATTCTTTGTATTTATCTTCATCCCATGTTTCCCAACCCAGCTAGATACCCTGTTCAGATCACCCTGCAACTGTTTACAATCCTCTATCATTTTGATTCTTTTATATAGCATTATGTCACCTACAAACAATCTAATTACAGATAGTAAACAATCAATATAATTATTCATTAGAATAATGAATAGCAATGGTCCCAATACGCTACCCTGTGGCACTCCCATTTTTACTTCCACTTCTTTTGATACTACATTTCCTACCCTTATTTTCTATTTTCTACTATTTAAAAATTCTTCTACCCAACAAATTACTTTCTCATCCACTCCAATAGTTTTTACCTTATTTAATACCATTTTATGGCTCACTCTGTCAAATGCCTTTGACAGATCTAGTGCTACACTATCAATTTGGCCTCCCTTGCCCATTTCATCTGAAATATCTTGCATATATCCCACCAACTGAGATTCGCACGAATATCCTTGCCTGAACCCATGTTGCCTACTTGAAAACCACTTTCGTTCCTCAAATATTTTTTCTGATGTGGTTGCATATCAATCTTTCCATTAATTTACCTACCACTGAAGTCAAACTGATTAGCCTGTAATTTTCGACTCTATTTCTCACTCCTCCTTTATGTACCGGTACTACTTTCGCACTTTTCCAGTCTTGTGGTAAGCAACAAGTATCCAGACTCATTTTAAATAATATTTCAAGATAAGGTACAATGTCACACCCGGCTATCTTTAAGATATCTGTAGTAATATTATCTGCACCAGCCCCCTTATGTGTTTTCAGCTTGCTTATTTCCTTCAGGATTTTTTAAGGATGAATTTCAAATTTTTTAGTATCTTCATTTCTAATCGTATTGTTAAGCTCGTTCTCCTAATTAGACCTTCCCGTTACTGATTCATTGTCCCTAATGCTCTCACTAAACCAGTTACTTAAAATCTCTGCCTTTTTCAAATCCTCAGTAACTACTTCTCCATCCTTATCTATGAGCATCTCTACACCCTCGTTTCCCCTCAGTTTCCTGATATAGCCATAGAAATTTCTAGATGCATCAGTCAGTGGTCCTCCTGCACTGACAATACTCTTCATATACCCATCTTTAGCCACATTCTTTGCTGTTATTAATCCTTGTTTAGTTGTTTCAAATATACCCTACTACCTTGTTGTCTCTTAACTCTGTTATTTTCTCTTTGTACCAACCTCTTTAACCTCCTCACTTCCCTATTATAGTACACAGGTTCTCCACTTCTCTTTATTTTCTGCTTTGGAATGAATTTTTCCCCCCTTTCTTATCATCTCCTTGAACTCTTTCCCCCTTGACTCTACTGTACTTGTGCCTTCCTTCCATTTGCTGAAACGTTCTCTGAAATATCTCTTCAAATTTGAAATCTGTGCCTTTTTATAATTGTACGTATCTGCCCCTTCAGTTTTGGCTGCTGGTTCACTGAATCCTCTAATATCCATCAGAACTGTGTCATGATCACTTATTCCTTCCGTTACTTGACACCCCACGAGATTATCATCGGGCTTTATTAGGAATATATCCAAAATATTTTGCCCCTTAGTGTTTTGCTCTACCACTTGTGTAAATCCTCCTTCCCTTATTAAGGTATATGCAAATCTTTGTTCCCGGGTGTTATTAATCTTATTTCCTTCCCAGTAAACACCTAGTAAATTTAAATCCCCACCAATAATGACCATTCTATTCTCACCTCTGAAAACTGAGTATGAATTTAATTTCTCCCCAAGAGCCTCATCTTCATCTGTCATTCTTCCACTGCAGTAAGCAGCCAACACTCTGATTTTTTCTTTTTTATTACCCCAGAAATCTACCCCAAGTCACTCATGGTCTTGATCTATGAATGCCAGTGAACTGTGGTAGTTTTGCTAACTAGTATGAAGACTCCTACACCAATTGCTCCTCTATCTCTGCGGTACACTCTGTAACCATCAGGATTAACCTCACTGTCTTTTAACCAACTCTCTACCCGAATTATTACTTGTGGTTCGTGTATCTCTATTAAGTTTGCAAATTCTATTACTTTGTTCATTATACTTCTACAGTTTACCATTAACACCCTTATTACCGGCTTTATATTTTCAGCATTTATCTCCTCTTTCCCAGATTTACCCCAGCCAGTTATTGTTTCAGCAACTTCATTTATTTCATTAACATCTATGATCTTTCTCATCGTGGATCTATAATCAGTATCACTTTGATCATCTGTTTCCGTCCCTTCACCAGCAGCCCCTAACCTAAAAAAGGCACAGTCCTGACCCCATCATCACTGGAAATGGGCTCCCTTACTGCTTTAGCTAACAGCTCAGAAAGTAGTCCCTTTCCCCTTCTATTTAGGTGTAGGCCATGCCTAGTGAAACCCCACCTACCTATGGTGTTTACAGGCACAACCCCCAACACAGAACTAATGCCTTTCCCAAGTAGCACTTCCTTTTCCACATTAACCCGCCTCACAGCATAGTTCAATTGTGGCCGGTCATGGCGACTTAGGACCTGCATGAGCTCCACCCTGGTATGCTGAGTCTCCTTCACCACCTTCCACAGGTCACTCTCTATACTATAACTCGCGTTTCTATCAATACTATTCCCCGCCCCTCCCACTATCACTACTCTATCGTCCTTATTGAAACCCCTACAAAGTGAACCTATATCCTCTATTACCTGACCTACTGTTGCACTAGGTTTGAAAAAACTTGTGACCTGGTAACCTGTACCTAGCTGATCCTGCAGAAGAGGACCTACCTAGCAGCAGAACCGTTTTCTTCCTATTCTTGCCTTGCACGCCCTCATTCCTAAAGGCCTGCTGCATCTTACCTGCTCCTACATCTACATGAGGCTCTTCTCCTCCTGACTCTGGCAACAGGTCAAATCTATTTTTTCCCACAATTATTGAAGTGTCTGGTTTCTTCATCCTGCTAACTATATTTCTCCTACGACCTGTTACCAGCTCCCACCCATTCTTCTCAACTTCCTCCAACCCACTATCTCTACTTTCAGCCTCTACAGCATGAGCCTCAACAAGCTCAGCCCCCACAGGCTGTAGCTGCACAGTCTGAGCCTCCATAGGCTGAGTCTCCACAGGCTGAGCCCCCACAGGCTGAACCTCAACAGGCGGAGCCACCACAGGCCACGCCTCCAAAGGCTGAGTCTCCACAGGACGAGCCTCAAGAACCCTGATCCTTTCACACAACTCCCTTATCGTTTCGCCCATCTCCCATATCCTATCCTCCCTAAGACAAAGTCAACAAAACCATGTGGAGAGCCTCATTTATTTCCCCCGTTTCCTCCCTCATTTGTTTGTTAAAAGAAAATATTAAAACTATGTGAATTTGACGTATATGTGATGCGAGCATTATTTACGCGATAGTAGCTTAAATAAACCTTTTCAAACATATAGTGTTCCTCTTTCTTGTTGTTGTTTCCCATTCATACTGCTGCTATCCTATACTAATCTTTATGAGGTTGGAGTTATTCTTAACATAAAAAGACTAATTTCTGCCTACGGCTTTGCTCGAGTGGAATTGATCACGCATTCATACACGTATTCGCATTTGAATCCCAAGCAACGACTTTTCGTTCGTGATAAAGGTAGATAGCCAATACATTATTCCAAATTTTATACATAGCCGTTCAGCCATTTCAACGTGAAACAGTAAAAACAACCAAGCAAACAAACTTTTACATTTTTAATATTAGTAGAATGAAAAAAATGTATATTAACTCCAACCTGTCTGTAGGGACACCTTAATCTCGAATAAGAGTCTATTCATTTGGAGCACCACAATGAAATCTTGCATCACCTAAAAAATTTACTAGGGCCTCCCCTGCATATTGGTTCATTTATTTTGAGACTGGCAAACTGAGACAATGTATGTGACTGCAATAACAGGTTTAGTAAGTATGAAACATGGAGGAAGGAAATATATGGAGACGACGCAAGAGACCTTCACCACGCATTGAAGTGAAGCAGGGCGGAGGAGGAGTGGGGGGCATGGCCGGAGTGGAGGGGGCATGGCCGCTTCCATATAGACACGGGGAATATGTACAAAAACCTCAAGGGGACTCTAGGATAAAGGTGACGCCGATATCTGGTGATGGATTATTATGTAACTCGATATGACAAATAAAAAATGAAGAATAAAATTTTTTGATATTCTGCTTAGTGTTCGAGATATTCTGTCCCAAATGTGAAATGGTTTTGGTTGAAATTCAGAAGAAAAAATTGGTTAAAGTCAAATTTGATGATGGATTCTTATTTAAAAAGACGAGACAAATGAAAAATAAAGAATAAAAATTTTCGATATCTCACCTAGTTCTAGAGATATACTGTATCAAAAGTGAGGTTTCTTGAGTTGAAATGGAGAAGAAAAATTTCGGAAAAGTCAAATTTAATGATCGATTCTTATGTAACACGACGAGACAAATCGAAAATAAAGAATAAAATTTTTCGATATCTTGCTTAGTTTTCGGGATATACTGGGAACATCGCAATGTTTGGAAGCGCAATACCGCTGCTGCCGCCATGCGGGAGAGTTTAGTGCCTGCTTCACCGATTTAACGTCACTTCTCCTCCAAATATTTCCTTCCTCCATAGTATGAAACAGACTTCTGCATCCATCTTTAGTATTACTCAAAGTATATCATTGGCTATTTTGGCAGATCCACTTTCCCGTCTTTCATTTTAAAAGCTGATTCAACAGGTGGTTTTAAGAAGTAAGGACGGAAGGTAGTTGTGTGAGGGTAGTGGCTGTGTACAACTATCGAGGAGTGAATGTTGTGAGTTTGTATTCTGCTAATTTTTATGGTTTTGTTACTGAGATAAATATAATGCGTTACTTTGTTGACAGGTATTAATTGTTGGTGAAATAATGTCTTGATGGAACTTTTACACACTTTGAGAATTGATTTGATGGAATTAATGCAAAGTCCAACTTCTGTATCTGGTCATTTTGAAATGTCGTTGAACTTCAACTGAAATTTTTCTTTATGAACGTAGAATTCTTGTTTTACTATCCAGTTAATTGATCCAGAACACTTAAAAGTTCTTATAACTTAATACTATTTGGACTACCTCAGAAAAAAGATGTGATTGCTGGCCTTTTACTCTCTGAATTATCGCTCCTCCCTTTCCCCATTTCGTTTCTTCCTGGTAAGTATTACTTAAGATTCGTTTCCTGTATCTTGGTAAACCACATACTCCTGAGGTAGGCCTAAATGGTATTTTATTAGTGATAGGACGACTGCCGTATTTTCTCCTGCTATATTAGTACATGTGACAGGTATCTACTGCTGCTTCAAATTTTTAAGTCACTTTCCTTATCCCCATGCTGATTGTTGATTTTACCTTATTGTCTTTCCTTCTTGGGTAGTATTAGATTTTTTCCTGTCTTCCATATACGTTATGCTATTTCTGTAAACTTCTAATTGTGAATCTTTACCTTGTCCATGCCACACTCCATTGTTTCAGCTAACTGGATTAACCTTCCCAGTTCATCCCATTGATCAAGCAATTTTTCATCTTCATAATTGCAGCACTATTCATTTACACATGATCTCTGCACTAATTTGTTCTTTTTCCAGACTCATATTTTTCTAGTTACCTAATTATTCCTTTGTAGCATGGTGGGTGTGTGGTAATGCTCTGGCCTCGCATTTGGGACGACGCCGTTTCGAATCCCCGTCTGGGCATATTGAGTTGGGTTTTCCATGGTATCCCCAAATCATTCCGGGTGAATGTTGGGATGCCTTTAAAAGGCCATTGCGGAACTCCTTCCTGTTCCTTTTCCCGAGTTCTTTACTGCCTCTAATGTCCTTGATGTTGACGAGGTGTAAAACCATAAGCAAAAAAAGTAGTGGTAATAGTGCTGTATACGGGAAGAACTGAACTAAAGAATTTTATTTGTAATCCATCAGGGCAGTTTATTTTTAAGTTGAAAAGAAACTGCAACCAAATCTATATTTAGTATTTTGAAATTCACAATAAAAGCGGTATTATTATTATTATTTTATAAGTGAAGATGCTGACTTCATAGATAAAAGATATGCAGTTTGTGTAAGATTTCTTTAAAATCAAGTAATAATTATTTGAAAAGATATGTTGCTAGTCTTTTATTTATTGGGACTCGCATAGAAATACTTTTCAAAATAGTGATGTCATGCTGGTCCAGGGTGTATTACAATCTAATTACTGATTGAAAATAATGTCTTGGTTGACTACTGCAGTATTATGACATTGGTCGATGGTAAGCAATGTTGAACGCGAAATCACGATCACCGGTTGACCATCTTTCTTTCCATATGCTGTTCCAAAATTGTCCACTAATGTTTATCAGACCTTATTGCAGGTATATGCCATGTCCATGATCAAAATTCTCTTCCTTCTATCCTGTTATGACTCCAACAAAAATCTTTTAACACTGACTTACTGAGTGTGTAGTTTGGCAATTTTCATAGATCAGTCTAGCTGCCCTCTTTTAGACCCTGTCCAACTCCAGTATTTGATACACATAATGTTACTCCCACATGCCAGTGCCAGTTCAAAGATTTAAAGACCATCTCTTACTTCCTTGAGAGTCTCATTATTGCGCAATCATTGGGACTCGTCAATGAATATTAGTTTTGGTCTGAAAACTTTTGCACACGTTCCTTGGGTGATACTATTTAATATATGTTGCTTTTAGAGCTGTAAAATATATACATACCTCTTAAACGTCACTCAAAAAGTGCCATAACGTTAGTCAGTGAGCAACTGAGAGTTTGCATATAGTGATGTATAATAATGCAAACGTTCCTTCAGCTATATTAGTTAAGAATATTTCTATTACACTCATTGATATAGTATATAATGCACTAATTTCACGCAATGACCAACAATGGTGAAAATCAAACCAACTTTTTAATAAAATCAAAGTTTCAAGTCCATTAAGCTATAACAGAAGCGACTATGTCAATTCTGGTCCAGGCTATATCTCAACCTATCCACAGGTGCTGCTGATTATTTTGTTCCATATTTATGTTTTTGATGGCTGTGCTGGCAACATATTCTCAAATATCATTCAGAGAACGTGCACATCATCATTATACTTCCTTATATGGCTTCTCCCAGTCGCTTGCGGTATAATGTTATGTCACTTTCTGAGTGAAGTTTGTGAGTATGTATATATTTTACTGCTCTAAGAGCAACACATTAAACAATATAATCTATCGAATGTGTGTAACAATTTTCAGACCAATAGGACAATTCGGGTAATATCTAGATCGCGATACCGCTGCAACCACTTACCGCCTCGGGATGTAAACACTTCCCGATGGAGAGAGTATGACGTCACTGTTTCCATGTGTGACGTGTTCAGCCTTCCATCGATTTGAGAATACACGTTAGGCCATAGAACGTAACCAATAGTAATAATAATAAAAAATTAATGGATTGAAAAAGTTAAAGAAAATTATTACTTGCACAATTGATAATATTATTAAAATATTTAAAACATTCCAAACTGATAATTGATATCGTTCATTAGTGTTAACGTTATTAGCCACAATTCCATTGATTTTTATTTGATTCCGTTCTTCTATATTTCCTCGCGTGGCTGAAATTGCTATTAAAATCATTCAGACGAAATAAAAAAAGATTTCATCAATACCAGTTTCGTTTAGGTTGAAATGCAGCCTGGACCATACTAACAGTGATAGATAAGATTTGGAAATTGGGTTTCGGCATTATCGTGTGGGACGGTTACGTTTCACTATTGTCCAGGCTGCATTAAGACGTAAACGATATTAACAGTGATGGATACGACAGAAATTAGCTATCCGGAATAAGGTGTTCGATAGTTACGTTTCAAGGTGGTCCAGGCTGCATCAAAACCTCATCGTAAATGAATTTATTCCTGTACTACTGGTGCAAAATTAACGATTTCTGGATATGAGACGTATTAGTGATGGACTACTTTCCGTGGAAGGCCCCGTTAGTGACATTTAAGGATCCGAGCGGAAGGTATGTCACATTCAGCAAGGTAGTGACGTCATACTCTTTCCATACGGAAGTGTTTACACCGCGAGGCGGTAAGTGGTTGCAGCGGTATCGCGATCTAGATATTATCCGACAATTCCTTTAAAGAGTCCCAGTGGTAATGCTAGAGCCCAGTCTCGTACAGATACAGTACTGTTAACCCTTTCCCTGTAACATACACCAGTTTAGCTTATATTCAACTGATATTTCCAAATATTAACATTTCATTTCTTCAACCAACAATTCCTCTTCACTGAAAAATCATACAAAACCTTTATTTTAACTGTGTATCTAGTAAAGTTACTCTTCTTGGTAATTATCTTCACTCCTTTCTTATACATCCAACTAGATACCTTGTGTAGATCCCTTTGCATTTGTTCATAATACTCTATTAATGTAATACTATTGTCATCTGCAAACTGCCTAACCCTTGACTAGATCATTCGAATATTGACCACAAATGGTCCCATTACACCTGATCTCACTTTCATCTCTTGATATTGTATTTCTCACTTCCCACCTTTTAAGAATACCTCCAGGCAGCAAGATACACCCTGGTTTGTAACAAAAATCTTAACCTTATTTCACAATCATTCTATGGCCAACTCGGTCAGCCAACAAAAACGATACTTATCACAATTTTATTAAGGGATTAGGGTTTATTATTGAAGCCAAAGGTCATGTTGCTGGATACTTTTGGACCAAGTGAAGAATTTTCATGTGTATGAATAGCCTCTGCAAATTAAAAGTTTTTGAGTAATTTAAATTTTACGGTCTTTAATCAAACTGTTTTCTCCTATATATGTGTGCCAATTTTCATTGATTTTGGTGGTGAAGTGATAACACTCCCAGGTTTGCTGCTCACTACGCAGGTTTATTTAGTTGCATTTTTTCACGAACACTCATTTTTTTCATCATGTACCTGATAATAAAAACATGTTTTTCAAAGAAATATGGGACTTGGCTATGACTAAAAAAACTCTACAAGGCTTTGGAAGAAATTTATTTTATACTACTTTATGTATTTACATATCCTTCTTTCGAATAAGTCATATCATTCTAATAATTTATTTCTCTTTACATCACAACACACTTGGCAAATGATATCGGATTGAAATGTCTTTCAAAATGTCCATCTGTCACCATATCAAGGCAAGCATGTCATATCATAAAAGAGTGAAAATTAAGGTATAAATTATTATATTGAAATTTTTTATTGGAAGTAGTATACGTTGTAAGACGCGAGCTTATGCTGGGGTTATGCATAAACCTTCTGTCTCAACTTGCGTTCTGGCCTCGCATTCGGGAGGACGGCGGTTCAAATCCCCGTCCGGGCATCCAGATTTAGGTTTTCCATGGTTTCCCAAATCACTCCAGGCAAATGCCGGGATGCTTCCTTCAAAAGGCCATGGCCGAATTCCTTCCCATTCCTAGCCCCCCATCCTTTCCCGTCTCTAAAGACCTCGCTGTTAGAGAGACTTGACCGTGGATAACCGTGTATATTTTCAGTTCTAGCTTTGCAAATGTACTTGGTCGCCACTTAGCTTGTTAAACCCCAAACTAAGGAAAGGTGGTTAAAATAATGTTCACAAGTCTACTGCTGATATACATACATTATATTTTTGAATTTTTTTGCAAAGAGACAAACTGAAATGGCATCAGACAAATTCTCTGAAGATATAAATGCAAATTTGATTAACCGTTTCTAGACAGACCACACCCTATAGTTCAAAGTATAATTTACCAATTTGTGAAAGAAAATATAAGTTCAACACACGCTTCCACTATTCAACTTGTTTGTTAACAACCGAAACTTGGGTGATCCCGACGCCCCACATGGCATAAATACGGCTTGCACTGCTACATTGCAATAATACTGAATATGAGAACCTACATTATGCCAAAATAAAGCAGTTGCACAGTAGTGCTCAATATGAAACTTTATTGCCAACTAAGCTACATAATGCCACACTTACTGTGTCTGGAATACTGGGCTACTGCGACTGAGACTGAGAGAACAAGGAAAATTCTGGGCAGGTGTTTATGCTCACTGACCGTGGGAATCTGTAAGACTTCCGCCTCACACGAGTATCTTCAGAAAACTGATCAGATTCGTCTCTCGCACTTGAAACCTGGTATCAAATATGTTGACTGTGACAGCTAATATAATCCTATCTGAAATTTTGAGAAACGCTAGATATTATAAAAAAATATCAACTTTAATTCTGTAATTTTAATAGTTTCTTCATTAAAAAATCATTTTGATGCAATTATAAAGACTTAACAACTTTCACAATTTTATTTTTATTAAACTGAAATAAATTTTACTTTACTCCTAAAGGGTTATTCTTTCATTTACTATCAAGCAAAACATGTTTACCGCCGGAAACACCTCGGGAAAAATTGGCAGAATACTCGCACGGCATGGAATTAAATGTTTTTACCGCCCACCTGCTAAAATTCGGTACCACCTCCGCTCAGTTAAGGATGATCTTGGCCTTAGAGTTCCTGGAATTTACAGAATCCCGTGCGAGTGTGGAAAGTGCTACATCGGTCAAACCATCCGCACTGTACAAAACCGGTGTGAAGAACACAAACGCTATCTTCGCCTGGGACAGTATAGCAAGTCAGCGATCGCCAAGCATGTGTGCAACCATGGCCATAGGGTTGACTTCAACGACATCACGATATTGGCTAGGACCTCATACTTTTGGGATTCGATAGTAAAAGAAGCAGTTGAAATTCGATTGGCTGATACCTACAACAGAGATAGTGGGCTATGTCTTAGCGAGGCATGGAAACCAGCCTTGGCAACTCTACGCAGAGAGCGTGGCACGCATGTTCAGCAACTGCCACAAACGGCCGAATATTATCTTCCTTGGCCCACAACGAGCAACTGTAGCCATGCCCACTCACTGCCGGGTGCGGGTGTCAGAGAGAGCCATTGGCCTATATAAGGAGGTGCGGCACCTGGGCTGTCTCAGTATCCAACGGTCAGCCGACCAATGCAGATGTCTCGTCACCTGATGAAGACGATGGAGCTAGTTGTCAAAATATATCGTGTTTTCAAAACACTATCCGGCGGTACACCCGTGAAGACTTCATTTCAAGCATACGCCGGGAATGTCTCCGTTCTTACATGTTTACTATTACCGAAATGTGAAATAAAAATCGTAATAAAAAAACAGAATCTAATTAATTAATATTTCAGTTATTAAAGTTATCAATTTAAAAGTATCTTTAGTCTAATCTATATACTTAAAAATTATTACTGTGTGAACTTGAAGTCTCTAAATGCTTTCTACGATTTATTACGAATTTTCGAATTATTACTCCAGGTGAATGCTTGAGAATATTGCAATTGGAAATACTATCTCAAAAATGTAAAAGTCTGTTTTCTCGCTTGAATTAACATAGTGTCTGACTTTAGAAATGATAATCAATGTTATCCAATCTAATTTGTTACGCAATTACAAAATTTATAAGATACCTGACAACCTCAGTATTTAAGTAACATAAAATAAATTTATCAGCCTTATCAAGTGTTTTTAACTATAGCAAAGTCTCAAATTTACTTGTTTGTAAATACCTTTTTTAAATCATGTATATAATGAAAAACGTGCAAGTGTGAAAAAACACGATGGTATATGGGGGGGGGGGGGGGGGGAAACCAAGCAGCAAACCAGGGACATTCAGACTGCCAGACGGGATTCTTACACTATCCCATTCAGGCTGACGAAAAAACACATCCTTTTTTTTTTTTAATTATCTGTCGATCACTCTTGTTCTGAAAGTATGTCAGGACTTTTGACCTCGAGTAGTGATCATAATCCCTTTTTCAGGGCTTGGATCCTCGATCACCATGATAAATATCGAAATCCGTTATCCCAATGTCGTGTCATTACCTTGCGAACCCAAAGGGAAAGAAAGGGGATGGGCGCAAATTGCAGTGGAGGTGGGGGAGGGGTCTAAGTTGGCCAACGGTAATTGTCAGAGCTGTTAGTTTTTCCTTCAGAACTATTGTATTAAAATATCCTTGACACCCGGCATCCCCCCGATCCTAAAACTTTTACAGCTGGCTACATCTAGAGATGTCATGTTGGGTTCTCTATCTCAGAGCTGATGACATCTTTAGACATCCATTGCAAGTCTGAATTATTCAGCATGAGGGTTGTGTACGTTAGTATAACTTCAGCAGTGAGGGGTTAACCCCACTTGTAAAACTGTCACTTTATTATAAATATAAAAAATTTTAAAAATAGATCCAAAATATACTTTTTAGAAAGTTTTTTCTTTATTTTACTTTCGCTGGTTGTAACAAAATTTATACTTTCCTACAATTATAGTTTATCTACTCTCCCTCAACCCTTACCTCCATTGCAGTTCCTACTCTTCCCTCATTTCATCTTTGGCTCAATCCTGTGGTAGGTCTGGATGTGTACACATCTGCCTGCTTGTCCTGTGTTTCTCACTTTGAGCAACGTTTCCTCCAAAACATTGTAAAGTGTCTGTCTTGGCCCTTCTGCCTTAATCTGTTGTAAGTGACAGGTTATTTTTCCTATACTTCCTTGAAATATTCACATAAATAGCCTCTTCTATCCATGCTTCTGAGTTACAAATCTTTTTTCCTAGTAGATTTCCCTGATGTAGCTGGCTATACAATACTCGATGAAGTTTGCCACCATAGAAGTCAATCTAATAGTTCTACAGTTTTCAACTCTATTTGTTTCCACTCCTTTAAGAATTGGTACTACTAGGACACATTTCCAATACTCTAGACACAGCAAGACTCTAGACCAGTGGTTCCCAATTAGTTGTAAGCGTACCCCCAGGGGTACGTGAGGTTTCTTCAGGGGGTACGCGCGGTAGTCTCTTGGCTAAGGTGATCACTAAAATAATAGAAAAATCCACTTCTATCAGCCAAAAGAAACATTACTATCACCCAAATATATTTTAAGATAAACTGTGTTTGTGCCAATTATATTATTGTAATCCTGTGGTTGTGAGAATCACTCCGAATTCATTTATTTATCATTTCAGCTGTAAGGGGTACGCGCCGTTGAGCTCCTTCTTGCAGTGGTACTTGGGAAAAAATAATTGGGAACCACTGCTCTAGACTTAACCTAAATAATACTTGCAGGTATGGTATGTCTCTGCCACTTGCCTTCAACTGTGTTGCCTTTTTTTTTAACTACACAGCTTTTGTTCTCATAATACTCTGTGACTCATTTCTGTTTTCAGTGTGTGCTGATTTTCTTGTACATGGGAATGAGTCTTGTCAATTAATTCCGCATCTGTTCTTTGTGACAGTTTGTAATAGTCTCTCCAAACCAGTTGCTCAATTTCCTAACCATATTCATATTTTCTCTAACATCATTATCCATAACTGTCCGAATCTTTTTTCCCTCTCATTTCTGTAATTTAGTTGTAGAAAATTCTACTTTCATCATCAGTAATCCCTACCCAGCCATGATATTTCATGGATTTTTCCTTTGCCTCTCTTCGCTGCAGTTACTTCCCCATTTCACACATTTTGTTTTCTTGCTGCTTCTTTAATTTATTGCATTTCCTTTTCAAAAACCTCCTCAGCCTCCTCACATCCCTAGTGTAGTTTGCAGGTTCTGCACACTCCTTTATTATTTTGGTTTAGTACAAACGTTTCAAGATGTTGGGTGCCTACCATAGAGGAAGAAATGAGGCTTTTTGGAGTGAAACTAAATCCATATTCAGAGTTCAGAGATGAATGTTGAATGGTCAGTATTGGTACAGATTTTCCAGGCGTCAACTATGTAGGAAATAATATTAATAAAACAATGGAACAGATATTTTAAAATACCTTAGCAAGTCGATGAGGCTACACAAGTGGTAGAGTGCAAGAGATCCAAACACATCAGATATATTCCTAATAAAGCTGGTGATAGCCTTGTGCGGTTGCTAGTAAGTGAAGGAATAAATGATCATGTACCAGTTCTAATTAATATTAAAGGCTTCAGTAAACCAGTGACAAAAATTGAAGGTGGCAACAGGTGCAGTTATGAAAAGACTCATATTTCTGAACTACACTGAAGAAAGACTTCTTGGAAAGGTGCAACATACGGAAGGAAGGCACAAGTATAGGAGAGTAAAAATGAGAAGAGTTCTAGGAGATAGTAAGAAACACAAAGGGAAGTTACAGAACCTGCATACTATATAATATGGAGAAGAGAAGGCTAAATAGGTTGCTAAAAAGGGAACATGTCAGATGACAACAAGGCTGTATGGAATATTTTTTTAAAACAGTAAGAGTTATAAATGAGTTCAGTTAAGTTTTTGTAGAAATATTAATGCAATGTTGCTGAATATTAAAGTAAAATAATTGATTTTGAGATTCAGAGAACTTGGCTTGAAAATGAGTTTGGGAGTTGTTAAAATAAAAAAGCGTTTCATGGTAAGTTGGGGAAATTATAATCATCTGTAAGGAAATATGAGAAAAATAGAATTTTTACATGGATTCAAAAGAATTTGCTTCATGAAAGTATGTTAAGAAATGATTTTGTGAATAATTTTGAAGGACAGTGATAAACCTGTTAAGATTAGAAGGGTAGATCAAAAGAGGAATCTGATGGTTGTATAACAAGAGGTTCTAATTCGGAGAACGAGTTTAACAACACAATTGGAAATAAAGATACTAAAAAATTTAAAATTCATCCTGAGGAAATCGTGAAGGAAATAAGAAAGTTGAAGAAAAATAAAGGGGCTGGTGTAGATATTACTACAGATATCTTAAAGACAGCCGTATGTGACATTGTACCTTATCTTGAAATATTACTTAAATTGAGTCTGGATACTTGCTGCTTACCACAGGACTGGAAAAGTACAATAGTAGTACCGGTACATAAAGGAGGGGTAAAAAATAGAGTTGAGAATTATAGGCCAATCAGTTTGACATCAGTGGTAGGTAGATTAATGTAAAGATTGATATGCAACCACATCAGAAATATATGTCAGGAACGTAAGTGGTTTTCAAGCAGGCAACATGGGTTCAGGCAAATATATTCTTGCAAATCTCAGTTGGTGGGATATATGCAAGATATTTCAGATGAAATGGGCAAGGGAGGCCAAATTGATAGTGTAGCACTAGATCTGTCAAAGGCATTTGACAGAGTGAGCCATAAAATGGTATTAAATAAGGTAAAAACTATTGGAGTGGATGAGAAAGTAATTTGTTGGGTAGAAGAATTTTTAAATAGTAGAAAATAGAAAATAAGGGTAGGAAATGTAGTATCAAAAGTGGAAGTAAAAATGGGAGTGCCACAGGGTAGCGTATTGGGACCATTGCTATTCATTATTCTAATGAATAATTATATTGATTGTTTACTATCTGTAATTAGATTGTTTGTAGGTGACATAATGCTATATAAAAGAATCAAAATGATAGAGGATTGTAAACAGTTGCAGGATGATCTGAACAGGGTATCTAGCTGGGTTGGGAAACATGGGATGAAGATAAATACAAAGAATAGTCAGCTTAATAGATACACAAATGAAAAACAAAAGGTTAATTATGAATATAAGGCGGGGAAAGAATTGCTTGCTGAAGACTTGAAATGTAAATATCTTGGCATTACATTTGATAACAAGCTTAACTGGATGGGACACATTGGACAGATGGTAGGAAAATGTTTCAAAATTCTGCACTTGTTGGAGAGGGTGATGAGGGGATGCACGAGAGAAGTAAACGAATTGGGTTACAAAAGTTTGGTCAGACCATTGCTTGAATATGGTAGTGTAGTATGCGACCCCCATTTTGCGTATCAAATACAGGAGTTGGAGAGGGTGCAAAAAAGGGCTGCTAGATTTGTTTCTGGATATTATCTCAGAATGCAATCGGTGACAGATATGATAAAGGAGCTGGAATGGGAATCATTGCGTGACATGAGGATGAGGAGGGTCATGGGAGTGTACTGTGTGTATACTGGCGATGAGGCATGAAAAGATATTTGAGTAGGTATGAAAAGTAGTGCATGGAAGGGAAAAGATGATCATGACCACAAGCTGGCACTCGATTTTAGGCACAAGGGTGTCATTGATTGGAATGAGTTGCCAAGAGAAATGATGAATAATTTACCGGAAACGTTGAAAGAATTTAAAGATAAAATTTGTCGAGGACAAATGTAGGTGGGTGCAGAATAGGGGGAAGACGTGGGTATAGGGAAATTGCCACTGGAGCCTGTGCCCCATTGCAATTAAATTAAAATACCAATTCAACTAAGGCTCAGTGTTCATATCACTCCTGCACATTGATTTGATGTGAAGAAAAACTTTAATCTAAATTTGTGGAAACTTTAAAACTAAGGAAGGATAGGGAAATATGACCCAACACTTACCATCCATTAAGGCGGCTACAAAAAGAACAAACACAAAAAACGCTCAATATTTTGGTGTATTCTTGCAGAAGTGAGACACCAGGCAGAGCCAGAAGTGTACACTTCAATGGCCGTCTGGTGAATGGCATGGCCGGTATAGATAGTAGTGTAGGAGTAGTGATAAGTGCTGGGTCTGGTCTGGATTTATCCCTTCCACAAGACCCAGCACTTATTATCTCTAGGCCTACTATTTATATTGCTTATATTTTTCATAAATTTTTCTAAATATGTTTTATATGTATACCGTCACTCAGTTATGATGTTGATCTACCATTTTCATGGATGATACACCTTCAACATCTTTGATTATCAATCAAGTATTTGCACTTCCCCTCCCCCCTCCTACACTGCCATCTATGGCGGCCATGCCATTCACCAAACGGACGTCATCGTGTACACGTCTGGCTCCGCCTGGTGTCTCAGTTCTACAAGAATAAGGCTGTACACCAAAATATTGCGCGTTTCTTGTGTTTGTCATTCCCGCTACCTTCATCTGTGTAAGTGTTGGATCATATTTCCCTATCCTTCCTTAGTTTTATTACCTAAACATTTTCCTGTTCATTGTTGTTTTTGTGTAAACTTTGTTTCTCACCAATCCTTTATTTATGGGGTTTATATGATGTAAACTGAGTGATTGTGGTGTACTGCAACATAACCCAGCTCTTCGGGCTATATTGCAGTCCCCTTGCCCCGGGTTAGGGTAAGTCCTTAATGGTAACAACGGCAGAGAAGGTATTCGGTACGGTGCTTTTGCGGGATGAGGTGACAGATCTGGAGAACTGTAGGCAACATTAGGGTGCTATGTGAACAAGTTGGCAACTCCTGTACATGACAGCTCTGAATGTGGTGATCTATCAGTCCTGCAAATAAAGCTGTTTAGAGTGTGAGGGAGTTGTGGATATGGACAAATTCATGGCTTCAAACTAGTGTCCCAGGTAGTGTAGTGATCTGGAGAGAATACTCTGCCTGTACCTGGCAAAGAGGAAAACATGGGGATATAGGCATTGGTGATAAGCTCAGAGTTGATATACATATGCATAAGTGCCAGAAGTGACTTCTGTCAGTGGGATATTCCATTGTTTCTATTTGATCAGTTGAGCTGGGCGTACACTGAAACATTGGGTATTGATCCACCCTTCATCTTATGCTTTTATAGGTATGTGGAGTAGCAAATATGTCACAGTGCTTGTAACAATGAGATAAGCAGTCACAAGGGTAAGTGGTCAAAAACCATTTAATAATTTGAAAACTAAATTTACCTCGTTAAATGTGAGGCTCTTGTTATCGGATTGTGGTACCCGTAGATGGTGTCCCAGCTCCTTGAACTACTATGATGGACAGGGAACTGCTGTGTTTGCATGTTGATATCACTGCTCTGCAAGAAACTTTTGGATGGTGACAGCCTGTGTGAAAAGAATTACACCTTCTTTTTGGAGATTAGAGACAATGGAAATAAACAATAGAATTGAGTGGATTTTGCAGTCAGTAACAGTTTATCCAACTGCATTGTGACAACCATTTGTGTTTGAGAGAATCATGACCTTGAGATTAAAGACTGCCTTTGTCCCATTCCTCTAATCTCACCTTGTGTCCCTACTTTAAAGGCCCCTCTGGAGGTTAAAGATCTTTTCTACAAAAGCTTATAGCCATATTTAGCAAAAGTCCAATTCCTGACAAATATTGACCAAGCATGTTGGTTGAGCAGTAACACTGGCATCACATTCCGGTAGATATGAGATTTAATTTAGGGAATTTCAGCACTAGCATCTGCAGTAGTGCTGACAACTGACCAGATTTAATTTGCCGCCGTGGCTTAGGAATCATAAATGAAAATGGTCAGTGTGTGTTGGTATTTTATACTTTGTATGCTGTCATTTAATCTAACACCTATTTGTATAATAAGCCTGGGCACAAAGTGTCATTCTGACATATAAGATCAGGTCACTCAAATCAACTTGACTTCATCATTTCAAGTAGAAGAGATTTTCATGACTTCTCAATGCCAAACCTATCATAGTGAAGACTTCAGACCGACTCCCGCTTAATACCAAAATGTTTCAAATACCAGAGGAGGATTCAGCGAAAGGTAAAAGCCATAAAATTAAGTTTAACATCAGTCACACCTGATGACACCCTACACATATGGCTCTTGGCTGAAATTCACTACAATACATAGTGCTTAAGACTTGTGGCTTCTTGCTAAGGAATGGCTTTAACAAGCTGCTTTTAAGACATTTGGAACAGAAAACACATGTCTGAATGACTGGTTTGCTGATTACAAGGACAGATTTGTCTAAACGTTGAGCCAAAAAAAAAAAAAAAAAAGAAAGAAAGAACTTATAATGTTTATCTATGGCCCTAGTTGGTATATAAGGATTCTGATGCAAAGCTATTCATGTTGGAAGAACGAGAACGGATCTCTTGTTATGATGAAATGTTCAAAGGGGTATGAACGAGTTCTGTCATAAGCTCTGGCCATGATGTAATAGTTTCCTGGTACTACTAAATGATAAATCTGTTCTTACCTTAATCGGTTGTCAATGACCTTGTATTATATAAAATGGAAAAACACTGCAAGAGATATCCAGTGATAGCCTATTTCAAACACAACAAACCAAAATAAAAAAAGTTACTAATTTATTTTAACTCTTGAAGCTGGTATCGGGAAAAATTTATACAATGTGAACATGAGCTTCGAGCAGACTTTGTCTCCTATATGAAGATTACTGGTTACCACAACATGACAATCACAATCACTTTCACTTATTGTAAAGTCCCCATTATTCATGAGCCAATATAATATTTTAAATGAAATTGAAGAAAACAAAAGTCCATTTCTTGAAAGAATTTAAAAGCTTAGTTGCATAAGTTTTAAAAAACTATCACCAAAATCTTGTCTCGGAATAATGTACTAGTCAAATTCTTCCCCAGATTTTTCTATTACCTGAAACAGCCTCGTGGTGAAAATTTCTAAATATGGAAATGGATCACGATGACGCAAACTAATGTGGAATTGACCTTACTTCCAAAATCCCACACGAAGCAATTCTTTGCTGGCTTATATAGTGTTGCTGCAGGAACACCTGGAGAAATGGTCTTTTACCAAAACTGTAAGAACCCCCCGATACTATCGGTACTTTATTTTTATCAGATCACTTCAAAATTTGTATATTGCATAGAATGAATTATTCTAAACACTTTTTTATGACAACTTTTTTCAGCTGGAGAGTTGAAAATTTCCTTCGTTTACCAATATTTTGAAATATTTAGTCCCTCAGAAAGTTATGTACCTGTCAAATGATTCCTTTTTAATTTTTTGTTTCATTTGAGATACTATTTAGATTTTTAACTTTTTATTTATACGCAAATCTTAAAATATGGAACGGTGCAATAAGTTTCACCACTTCCTCCATGAAAAAATCATATTTCAAAATTTCACATCTTTCTTATTATTGCATATATTTAAATGCAGTCTTCACCTTTCAGCTTGAAATTTTATGCTGTTTTTATACATTAGTATCCTGCTTCTGAAATTTATTTATTTTAAGATCTATTGAAACAGGTGTAAAATGTGTGACTTGACTCTTAAAATCTAATTTTTCAGTGTGTTAAGAATTATTTACTTGGTAGTAAGAGTAATGACCATCAAAACCAAGAAAAACTGGCCTAGTGAAGACCAGGAACAAAAAACTGTACTGCCATCCATGAAAGGGGTCACTGAAAAAAATTGGAATAATGTTACTGAAAATTTAATATACTACCATTATTTAGAAGTGGAATCAGAATAAAAGAAAACTTGAGAATGCTCAGTGACTGAAGGTCTCCATTACAAAGCAGTGGGACCTATGAAGTACATTGTGATTGTACTTGGTCTGTACAGGTGAAGGAAACCCAATGAGCCATAACCAGAACATAGGCATTAATATATTGATGCATTAACATATTAGCTTGAAGTATCCTACAAATCCAGCTATTGCTGAACACCAGCTGGAGAGGGAACAAAACATATTGTGGTGAAAATATAAGAGTGTTGGCCAAAGCCAAGGGTTATGTACAAAGTAAAGCAAGGGAGGTTATCGAGAAATTCAAAGAATCAAACAACTTTAATAAAGATGGCAGTTAGGTTCTAAGCCAAGCATGTATAATGTTAGCTAATCAATAAACAATGTGACCAATTGTAAGCAGCATATCTTTGGGTAATCGATGGTTGCTAGGTCTTTGATCATTTAGTTAACAGAGGCATCTCAAGGTCAGTCTGCTCTTTCCCTACTCTACATGTGAAGGGTCAGTTTGGAGAAGTGGGCAAAGAGGAGGTGGTGAAATGTGGATCGAGAACAAGGGAACATGACCTTGATCTGCCAGTTGATGGGGAAGTGAGTATAGTTGAAATGAGAGAAAGGAGTGTGTAACATTGCAAAATATGGCGAAATTATTGACAACATTATAACAATTGCAAAACTTACAAGTTTTGACTGTTCAATTACTCCTTGCCATTTCTCTCCAGGAGTGGAGATTGGCCAAGCAAACCCTGTCATATGGCTGTTTTCTTTTGTATATATATTTTTTTCAGGTCCCCCCAACCCTACATACAATGGTCAATTATCCTGTAATGCACTTTTGTAAATGAAAGTTCATGAATGTGATTTTATGTGCTATTTGATGTAGCAATTATTTAACATGATATTAAAATTAATAATAAGATAATAATTTTAATGTTGCTGTTTTAATATTTCACTGAACTGATTTTTCATATTTTTTCCATTTGTTTCATAGATGATTGTTTAACAAAATGACATCTGAAACTGATCTAACTTCAAACTTCAAAACACTTACAACAGATGCTACACCTCTCCCAGCATCAGATTTGCCAAACAACCCAGAAAACCCCACTTCAGTTGATGATAATTTGACACAGGAATACAATGAGAATGAGACTCCAGCAGAGGAAGAAGTTTCTGGGAGAGAGGAAGAGAATTCCGGAGCAGATGTGGATCGGGAAGGATTACCTGGTGAAGAAACTTCCATTCATAAATTGGAGGAAAATATTGTGAACACATCCAGAGTAAACACTGAAGCATCTAAAAGAAAAAAACCTGACACTGATACATTAATAAAACCAAAAACTGGAAATGATGATGCACTTGGCTTTTCAGGTAAAAGCTTGAAAATAAAGCAGTTTAGTATGATTGTACAGTTTTAGACTTTAATTAATCATATTAATAGCATTAGTTTAAATGAGTCCTTTCATTAATGTTAGTGGTATAAAATGTAGTCTCCTGGTCTGGGAATACATATATAGATTTTGTAGTAAGAAATACTTAGGATATAAAAGTAAAGTTAAATTATCCTGAATACTTAACAATCTTAAAGACTGAAGGCATTACAATTTTTGCACTTGGTTTAGTTTTCATTACAATGAGTGAATATATTTATTGCTAAGTTGATACAAGAAGTAGGTGTGAATGATCTGCAAAAGCAAAATGTTACAAATATTTTTGGACAGCTCCTTACCCATTTTAACATTGATTCATCACCAATATACATAAAACTCCATCTTTCGAAGAATAAATGAAGGTTGTTGCCCTCTGATGTGCTCTTGCCTCATTCTTTTAACGCTATCTTAGATCAATTATGTTGGAGGTTAATAGAAATATATATTATGCAGTCCCGAGAATGTCCACACTGCTGATACAAGTTCTTTTGATATGGCCACCACTCCTCTTTACAAGGAGAAATAATTATCTAAACAGTGTAATTATCACAGGTTGAAACTAACAATGGTAGAAGAAAGTTTCGGTCAGCAATTTGAATTTAATGTACTTTATCCACATTTACTCAGACACCATTTATTTTTAACCTACAAAATTTTACGTAATATTTTTCACACCTGAATATGCTAGATTCCAGTGGATGCCAACAATATTTTATTTAAAATGAGTTTGGAGTCTTGCTTCTTACCAGAGGATTGGAAAAGAGCGATAGTAGTACCTACCAGTTCATAAAGTAGTTACAAATAGGGATGAAAATTACAGGCCAATTAGTTTGACATCAGTGATAGGCAGTATGATGGAGAGATTGATATGCAACTATATCTGAAATGTATGTGAGGAAAGAAACTGGTTTGCAGATCGACAACATTGGGTTATTCATGTGAATCTCAGATCGTGGGCTATATGCAAGATATTTCCAATGAACAGAACAAGGGAGGCAAAATTGATAGCATGGCACTAGATCTTGCTAAGGCATTTGACAGAGTGAGCCATAAACTGGTTTTAAATAAACTGAAATCTATTGGAGTGAATGAAAAAGTTATTTGCTGGGTAGAGGAATTCTTGAAAGCCAGAAAGCAAAGTGTTAAGAGTATGAAACATATTATCAGAAGAGGTGAAAGTAAATATGGGTTTGCCACAGGGTAGTGTATTGGGACTGTTGGTGTTAATTATTCTAAAGAATGACTGTGTCGATGGGTTAGTCAGAATTTGTTTTTTGCAGATGATATAATGGTTTACAGTAGGACTAAAAAAAAAAGTGAAGACTGAACAGCTGCAGGGTGACCTGGATAGAATATCTAAATGGGTAGGTCAACCTGGAATGTAGATAACTGCCAAGAAGAGTCAGCTTATTAGGTACATAGATTTTTTTTAAAAACTAAAGGTTAATTTTGATTATAGAGTGACATCAGAATTGCTTGTTGAACGTGTAAATATCTTGGCATCACATTTAATAACAAATTCAACTGGGCACAGCACATTGGGCAGGTGGTGGGAAAAGGTTACAAAATCCTTCATTTACTAGAGAGGGTGATGAGAGGATGTTCCGGAGAAGTTAGGTATTTGGGTTGCAAAACTTTGGTCAGACTGTTGGTTAAATATGGTGGTGTAGTTTTTGACCCACATTTTGGTTATCAAATACAGGAGTTAGAGGGTGTGCAAAGAAAAGCATCTAGATTTGTTTGTGGAAATTATTGCAGGACCCAGTCAGTAACTGATATGATAAAGGAGCTGGATTGTGAGTCATTTGGAGGATAGGAGGAGTGTGAAGAGAGTGCTGGGAATGTATAGGGCATTTGTTGGTGATGGAGCTTGGAGGTATATTGGTCAAAGAATTAGGAATAGAGAATGGAAGGGGAAAGGTGACCATGATCACAAGCTTGCGCTCGATTTCATGCATAAGGGAGTGGGAAAATTTTCTTTTGTTGGTAAGGGTGTCAGGAATTGGAACAAATTATCAAGTGAAGTGATGAATAATTTGCCAAAAACGCTTACGGAATTTAAAATTAAAATTTTTAAATGGGTAAACTAAAAGGGGAAGGAAATTAACACTTTATGAAAAGGAGTAATTAGATGACTGGGGAAATTGCCACCAGAGTGTTAGCTCCATCACAATTAAAATTAATAATATTTGATTCAGCAAGCACTCGACATAACACTCCCTCAGACAGCAATAATTCTATCCACAAAGTCCTGATTTATTGCAGATCAGTTCTCTAAACTGATTGACACGTTCTTAATAATGTCTTGGAATTAATGTTAATATTTCTAAATATTTTGAACACAGAATTGACCCTGAACTGTCAATGCTTAAATGACCCTATTCATAGGGAAACTAACTGCACTCTCCTCTTAACCCACACATTTCATTGTTTATATCCATGTAAGAACTGATTTGGTGCAGTGTAAGTGTCTTCCATCATTTACCAACATTTGAATGGCTGAATAAACTAATATTTATATGGAAAGAAAATGCTGCCTGCAAAACCTCCCATATAATTTACCAGTTGACATGCAACTAGGGATTTCAGTCCAGCAAAGCGGGATCCCGCAGGAACCCGCATCATTAGTTGTCTGGCGATCCCGCACAAAATTAAGCAGATCCGCAATCCGCAAAAACCCGTGTCAGTCTGCGTGACTCGCTGCCCCACTCAGTCTCTCTCGGATGTATTGCACTGTTTTCTTGTACCGTTGCATTTGGAATTTGACTCTTGTTAATAAATGTTTCTTTTTTTCAACCTTCGTCATTCGTAAGTAAATAAATCCAATTTTACGTGTTCATTAAAACTTATGTTGTTTTGAGTACACATTTCTATAATTTGAGTTATTTTGTGTATTTAGTACGATTTTCTAATTATATAATAAGTATTTTTATGTGTCGCACACGTTATCTGAACTACACAGTTTAAACTTTTTATTCACGGTTTAATTATTTCCATTTTCTGTATTTGCAGATAAAGTAATTGTGACAACTTTCTGTATTTGCAGCTGAAAATTTGATAATTCATTGATACGAAATTAATGTTATCGTAATTTTAACGATCACGTACCTATTTGTTTAGTAGCTATCGAAAGGCAATTGTATAACCTTTGACCTATTGTTATTTTGGCCGCTGTCTCAATGCGTTTGAGACTCGTGTTCTTTGACAAAAGCCGCCTGCTTACTTGTGCCACTCTGGCTTTCGATTACCCCTCTTGGGATAATTTGGTCAATCGCCACATTATTTTTGAGTGATTATCATGTGTCCTTGCAACTCCTTGTTATTATTTAAACTAAAAGCAAAAAAAAAAAAAAAAAAAAAATATATAATGAAGTCTTCATGGCTGTATCGCAGAATTGTGTTGTAAAAACACCATACTTCAATTGCTGCCTCCGTCGTCTTCCTCACATGTCAAATTTCGTGTTTTTACAACGAAATCCTTCAATACATCTGTGAGGACTTTACTGCAATCATACGCAGAGAAAGTCTCCTTACTTATTAAAAGTCGTTACGCCACTTGAAGTAAAACTGAAATACTTGACAGTTTACATCTTGGTGAGTAATTTCTTTTAATAACAATGAATCAACTATAAGATCAATCAAGGAATCAGGAGATATAATAATGAATCCCACAATAACAATTCATGTAAAACTAGACCAAGTCTCGTGCTTGTGCAGTGACAAAAAATTGAGATCTTATTCTGAGCCAAGTCTACACTTTACACAGTATATTCACTTCACTTTATGAAATAGAATGCTTTCTCTCGGTGTTATGGAACGGTCGTTTATTTAGAATAATAATAATTTTAAAAAAACCTCTGTTAACATGACCATTAGGCATACCATGTTTTTGAACTGATGTGTTTTATAGTAAGGCATGACCTAAGACTGAATATTTTCCATTTTTGGTTATTTATTTAAAAATTGGTTTAGATTTAAAAATAGAAATGTAAAACCTACTTAGGACATGCAAAAAAGAAAAGAAAAATGTCATTTTACCAATTAAAATATTGTTAACTGTTAATTTTTATCACATTAAAATTGATTTATTAATTTAACTAACAGACATTTATTATTTAATTTAATAATGCTTTAAATAACTGTATTTTAATTATATGCGTAAAAGACTGTTGGCGTGAATCCCGCGGGATTGGTACAAATCCCGCAGGATTGAAAACGCTGTGGGATTGCAATCCTTACATGTAACCACTGTCCATCTTCATGTATAGGTTTGACCACAAATCTACTTTTCCATTAGAACAACCCACTAACCGAAGGTATTCACATGGAACCCAAAGCACCCAGTAGCTGCCCATGCCGTCACTCATAACACGAATAATTTCATCTCCTGTTTCACGGTCTGTGCTGTCAGAGTCCTACCTAATAACAGCAGTTCCTCTGAAACAGAAGGTGGAAACTTGCCTACCAGTACAAACTGAGCACAAGACAATCACCTGTTGTCAACTTAAAATAATATCTAGTTATTATCATTATTATTATTTTTACTTGTGTTTACTTTTTTTTAATCCGCTTTGCCACCAGCCCCACTGCCTAAATTGAACCACCGCTAACCTGAGGTAATGTTTATCTTCATAGTCTTTGGTTTAATTTTTTGAATATATATAAATATATATAACAAATTATTTCTTATTTATATTTAATTATATTATTTTTCTCTTCCTGCCTACCAGAGATCAGTTTTGATATTTATCTATGCTCGGGTATTAACTCTGAATCATTTCCATTCTACCTATCCTCAGTTTGAATTTACCTCCACCATATTCCTGGACAACAGTCTTTCTGTGAGGCTGTCTCCCACAACACCCACTCCCCATTGTGCTCTCCTGTTGATAAAGGGCTAGACCCGAAAATTACTTTATCGTGTGTGTTTTTGTCTCTTCTGTGTGTTCGTGCCCACAGTAGTGGCTCATTTCCCTTTTGATATACAGGGTGAGGCATTTAAAACTGTTTGTCGGAATATTTCGCAAAGTACAAATCGGATTTAAAAAAATGTTGTAATAAAAGTTGTTCACTTCGAAGAGGGACATCCATTAACATAACGCTCGACCCCCCCCCCCCTGTACCACCCCCGGGGGCGTTAGGTTGGGTGACTTTGAAATCTTAAATAGGAACTCCTGTTTTTTTTATTGCAGATTTGAATTCTCCGTGAAAAATATGCATCTTTTGTATGAAACATTTTTTTTCGCTTCATAATAGATGGCGCTGTAATCGGTAAAAATGAAACTTAGTTTAAGATTGTTGCAAAACAGTAATATCTCAAACAAATACACATCAGAACAGGAAAATCGAAATACTTTTTGATATTTTTGATAATGCCATCATGTGACACCTCCCACAATCGAATAAGCACAGACTGTGATCATGCGTCTCAGCCCGTGGTCAGACTGTGCATGTTACTTCAATGATTCAGACTGTGCACATCTCATCGCAACTGTTCCACGATGTTAACGATTCCAGAGAGAGTCGATATCATTACCACGTAGTTTGAGGCTCATAGAAATGTTGAAGAAGCTCTTCAAAGGTATTCTAATCTGTTCTCGGATAGGCATGTGCCATCTGCAACGACTTTTCGCAGTATTGTCCATTTGTTTACTGAAACCGGAAGCATTAAACCTACAAAAAGAGTCCGACTGTGTCCTGTGACAAACGAAAATAACATGGTGAATGTTTTAGCTGCAGTTGTTGCAAATCCTCACATTAGTTCTCGGCAAATTGCGCGAGGTTCAGGAATTTCGCAAAGAAGTGTTCTACGCATGCTGCATGAACACAAATGGCATCCATTTCATTTATTGCTGCATCAAGAACTTCATGGTGATGATTTTCAAAACCGCCTGAATTTCTGCAACTGGATACAGGAACAATAGGCAGTGAATAATAATTTCATTTCACAGATACTTTTCTCTGATGAATCAAATTTTACGAATCGTGGTGAAGTGAATCGACTTGATATGCATTATTGGTCATTGGAGAATCCCCACTGGGTAAGGCAAATTGAACATCAACATCCATGGAGTGTCAATGTTTGGTGCTGTATTTTAGGTACGCAGGTAGTTGGCCCATACTTCATAGAAGGTAATCTGACTGGTCTAATATACAGCGACATTGTAGATAATGTTTTACCCATAGTAATGGAAGATGTTCCACTTCAAACAAGAATGGATATGTGGTTTCAACACGATGGATGCTCAGCGCATTATTCGCGAATATCTTGAAGTTTTGAATCGAAACTATCCAGGTTGATGGATTGGACGAGGAGGTTCTCAAACGTGGCCTGCACGTTCACCCGATTTGACTCCTGCTGATTTTTTGCTGTGGGGATGGCTAAAAGTGTTTGCATGGATGTACCAAAAACCCCAGAAAATATGCAGCAGCGAATTATCAATGAATGTGAAAATATTAGCGCAGAGACACTTCTAAGAAGAATAACAACAACAACTAAGCTTGTTCCAGAACTTCCTTTAAAAATTAGACGTGTGCAAATTGTTTCTTATTGAAAATTGTTCAGTGAGTGAGAAACCTCAAGGGGAGAAACTGATATGGAACAATTCCATACACTAATGTAATATAGAAAAACTGTAAGTAAAATAAGCTATAATAATATTTAATAACAAAATTTATACCTTCATTTAGATAAACATTATGCTGCACATCAAAAATTGTACATAACTTGTTCTAGGGCACTGATGGTCTAATAAACCGAAACGCATATGCCATAACAAAGTTTTTTTCATTTGTTAGCTGCAATAGACGGAGAATAAAACCCAACATTAGTACAGCAGCTAAGGATATTGACCTAAGTATTCAAAATACTGACAAACAGTTTTAAATGCCTCACCCTGTATATCTTATATAAACAGCAATGAGCAGGAAAATGCTCTAAAGCAACAAAACTAAAAGAAGGATAGAGAAATATGACCCAACGCTTACCAGAGATGAAGGTGGCTGGAAATGATGACAAACACAAGAAATGTAATATTTTGGTAGCTAGCCTTAGCCTTGCCAGGAGTGAGACACTAGGCAGGGCACGACATGCACAGGCCGAAGGCTGTCTGGTGAATTGCGGTTGCGTGAAATGGCTGGCATAGATGGTAGTATAGGCAAGAGGGAGGGGGGGGGGAGCGGGCAAATACTAAATCGATGATGCTGAAGGTATATTATCTTTGAAAGTGTAGGAACAACATGAACATAATTACTTACTAGGTGAGGATTTAAATATTATGAAACTTATTTTGAAAAACTTTAAGTAAGAAAAAAATATATGCAATAAGTGTTGGGCAGGACTTATTGGAGATTGGGGCCTAGAGGATGTCTGGTATTAAGGACATTCTGGTAGGATATTTCCCACTTAAGCAGTTCAAAGGAGATTGTGGTATCAGCGAAAACTGATTCCCCTAACTGAGAAACAGTTGTTGAAATTGTGTAGTTGGGAACTGGCATGGGCTACTTCTAGTATACACTGTCTGCTTATGCCCTTTCATTCTGATGGCAAGTAAGGCCTATATATGAACTGATGCACTGAAGACATGTGAGTTATAAGATGTATTGTGGTGCAAATAGCATGTCCAGTGATGGGGAATGTTTCACCTGTGGTTGGATTGGAGGTGGTGGTAGCAAAGTGTATGCTACTTGTTTTACAGCAGAGTCTGTTGTGTGGGAATTATTCCTGTGATAGTTTGGGGGAATAACAATGTCGGTATTTATGAACCAGGATAGTTTTGAGATTGGGAGGTCTGCTGAACATGCGTGGGACAGTGGGTAGGATTTTATGGAGAATGGTGTGCATCCCAGGGAAGTATCATAGGAAGTCATGCCCATGACGAAGAATTGGGTTAATTGAATCAAGATCAAGGGAGAACTGGGTGATGAATGTGGGGTTGCAGTTAGTATCAAGGGGTACAGCATTGGAGTGGTTGTGCAGAGGATGGGCTGTAGCACAAGAGATTTGTTTGCGTACTAGGTCAGGGGTAGCTGTGGGAGATGAGAGCTCCAGACAGGTGTTGTGTGTATTGGGAAGAAGATTCTTCATCAGAGCAAATGCATCTGCCATGGATATTCAGACTGTATGGAAGGGATGGCAACTGTTAAAGTGAATATACTGTTGTAGATTTGTCGGTTTGATGTGAACAGAGGAATGTAGGTGCCCATTTTGTAAGGAAATGTCAACATCAAGAAAGGTAACAAGGCTATGGGAATATGTCACAGTAAATATGGTGGAGTGGTTGTTTAGGGAGTTGAGGAAGTCTAGTAGATGATTCTCTTTGTGGATATCATCTATATATCTGAACCACACAAGTGGTTTAATGGAAAGATTGTGGAGTAATTTGTTCTAGACTGCCCAGGAACAGGTTTGCATAAGTTATCTTGGTTGTCTGGGTGCAGCCACATCATTTTATCAAAACCTATTGTTTCAGCCTTGATTTTGTGGCTTTCTTCAGAGGACTGTCTTGGCTGGATTCGCTGCCGCCTGTATGTAGCTCACGAAGGGTGTGCTAACCATTCAGAGTGACATCAATTTAAGCTCCCACCGCCAGTGTGCCTGTCCAATGGGAGCTTGTGCCCCGTTTTTTCCTTAGCAAGCATGACCGTATTTGGCCAAGTTGTAGCGATCCAGTGGAGTGTGGACAGACAAGTGAGGGGAAGCCAATCGACCAATCAGGTCGCGGTATCGACGAATTAGGCTCCTGCAGTTAAGCAACGTGGAGCGTGGTTAGCACTTGGGTGGGTGACTGCCACCTACAACCAATCACAGTGAAGTGGAACTGTGAGCGTCGTGAGGTTGCTAAACGACACCAGTAAATGCCTGGTATTCATAACGGCGAAATCGCCGGTACATAATTGACCTGATGATGGCTGCTGAGCTAGTTGCTGAAAGTTGGTCGCTTTTTAATAAAATCCGGCTGCAAACCCGAGAAGATTTGTTGTCATTTATTCGCTGCGAAAGCCTACACTCGCGTATTGTAGCCCACTGTTTTCATTAATATTATCTGGTCTTTTCTTGATTTCCAATGCTTCCTTACTCACCTGGGCCACCATATGCTTTCCTGAATGAGTACACTCATGTCACTGAATAAAATAGTGTGCCCACTGTCAGCAGAATATTGTGCTACAGCTGATTTGCTGACATTATTTTTAAAATGTTTTCACTCGGCCTCTCCTTCACCATCCGTCCAGTCTCACTGATATATACTTGGCCACAGCTACAGTATATTTGGTATACACACGCTGTTGCAATTTCTCCCTCCTGTCTTTAACCTTTACAAGCTAATCAGAAATCTTCCTAGGTGCTCTATATATCAGACGGATATTTTTCTTGCTTAAAAGATGGCCATTTTTATCCTTTGCCCCTTGGATGTAGCTTATTACTGCCATGTTTGTCTTCTGGCTTTTTCTGTCAGTACTGGAGTACAGGATAGTGCTTGAGGTTCAAGCCTTGCAGTGGCCTTATTGATAATATCAAGGCTCTAGCCATTGCCCAGAAATATCTCCTTCAAAATTTCTCTTTCAGTGGCTATGCTCACTTTATCACTGTGAAAGCATGGAAGGTTTAAGTTTTTAAAATTCCGCATTTCACTGCTGCATGGAAATAATGATTCGTTTGCATGGGCTTACGATAAACTCCGTGGCCAATAAGTCCCTCCCACTAGGCCCAACACTTATTACTTATTGCTTGTATTTTATTTTTACTACTTAAAGTTTAACAAAATATGTTTTATAATATATATATCCTCACCTAATAATTATGTTCCCACTCTTCCAAAGATAATATACCTTCAACATTTATTATCGATCTAGTGTTTGACCTCTCCCCTCCCTTTCCTGGCCATTCATCAGACAGCCTTCGGCATGTCATGCCCTGCCTGGTGTCTCACTTCTGGCAAGAATAAAGCTAGCCGACGAAATATTGCATTTATAGTGTTTGTCTTTTTTATGTTCATCATTCCCAGTTGCCTTAATTTGTGGTAAGTGTTGGGTCATATTTCTGTATCCTTCATTTTATATATAATTTATAATCGTAACATATCTGAACTATAGGAAGGATGATACGAAGTTATCCAATATTGTTCTGTGAGCTTAGTTTGTGTAGGAGCAGTGTGGGGCAGCATTATTATGCATAAGTGGGCCATTACATTTTGGAATCTGGCATCCTGTGTTAATTTAGTCCTTTCAGACCTTTCTGAAGGGTAGTCGGCATTTACAAATCATCATTAAACATAAAATCTACTAGCACAATGCGTTTAGCTTCCAAAAGAGCTATTGTGATAATCTTGGCATAAAACATTTTTTGCTTTCACGGAATCTGTTTCCCTTTTGCATGGCATTCTATTTGTATTTGTAGTATAGTGGTGTACACATGATTTATCATATTGGATGCACATTCAAAAGAGCATCTTGATGAATAATGTTCTTAAAGCATCTGAGAGGTTTCAAATGTTTCAGCCTTCTAATTTACCATTCTTGGTGCCCACCTTGAAGTGATTTTGTAAATGTAGTCCCAACTCCTATTTGATAACTTTCTGCACACTTACGTAATTAGAGCCAGTTGCTGCATTAATTTGGTTAAGGTATTTATGTGTCTTGTTAGGTTTTTAATTTGCTAAGCTTGGTGCTATATAATGTTAATTCTAAGATATATGTAAATGGGGTTAGAAAGTACTTCCAAAACGAGCTTGTTCGATTCTTATACTTGACGCCTTCAAATGCTAAATTGTGCATGTATGGATGCAAAATTTCTACTGATTTAACATCTACTAGAAACATAATTATTCATTACACAATGGACATTTGATCCAAGTTCTTATATATAAAATGTAAACAATTATATCCCCTTTCTACTTTTGGCTTAGTTGTTTGATGAGCTTTGGTGTGTGCACATCTGATCCCCTTGCCATACATCTTTCTCTAGTTACATTTAAGGTTTATACTAAAATATTGTAAAATGTGTTCATGTGTTTGTTGAGGTCCTCCCACCTACTTCTGTGGTGAGTAATGGATTTACTTTCCCTAACTTTCCATTGTATCATTGTGAGATAGCATTTCTATTGTAACTTTTATTCAATTGTAGAAACAAATGTACAGCATTTAGCATGCCAGCTTATTAATGTGACAACAGTCCACATTTGGTATGACTAAGTGTAATTAGTATCCAATGCTGGAAACAAATTTTATTGTCAGCATAACATTTGTAATGCTTGCCTTTGTTCAGGCCAGTTTCATAATTGAATTTTCTTGTTTGTAATTTATTCTTGGCAGGAAATTCTGGAACTTCTGTGGTTAATTACAATATTTCAAATGCCAATAATGTGAGGATTGGAGCAGAGATAACAGTTAATTTGGCAGGCTCTAAGGGCAAATCACCACAGATGGCTGCACCCAAAAAATCGAAGGAAATTAGCGGTAAGTAGGAAATTGTGGGAAAAACTTGTGTGCATTTTTGTGTACTGTTTAATTTTATCAGAAATACATTTCTTCTCTAGAATTTAATAACAGCTTACTTTGAAGTGTACCATTTCTGCTTCATGACAGGTGTACACAAATAAGAAACAGCTTTTTTTCCCCCTGCATTTACGAGGTGTGCTCAAAAAGTAACTGGAAGTTTGAAATTTCGCAGTTTACATTAGTCCGATTGGCATGATCTTTTTCAGTGTTGTGTTGACAAATGTCTTAAAAGTATCTATACCTTTTGAGCTATATTGGACATTTCGTCTCTTCAAAGCTGTTAAAAGGATAACATTCGTTTTGATACAGTCGGCGATTTTTCATTTATATAAATCATAGATCGGAGAATTTGCATTAAATTTTGCTATAAAAATGGAATTAAGTGCAGCAAAGTTTTAGAAATGTTAAATATTGCTTTTGGTGTATCTACTATGAGTAAAACAAGGGTTTACAAATGGTATAAGTTTTTTCAAGATGGCCCTGAAGATGTTGAAGATGACTAGCATACAGGTCATCCTAGCACATCAATAACCGATAAAAATGTGAAAAAAAGTAAAATAAACGATTATGAAAAATTTCCGAATTACTATTAGAGAAGTTGCCGATGTTGGCATATCAATTGGGTCGTGCCATGAAATTTTTTCATCTGTTTTGGGTATGAAAATTGTTGCAGCCAAATTTTTTCCAAAAGTGTTTCGAACAAAAACAGTGGTGAGCTCAGGAATTGCTAAATTGGGTCAATGATGCATAACTATTGAAGCATGTCATAACAGGTGATGAAACATGGGTTTATGGGTATGATGTTGAAACTAAGGCTCAATTGTCTCAGTTGAAGCAATCTGAATCGCCAAGACCGGAAACAGCTAATCAAGTTCGGACAAATGTGTTCTTTAATTTTAATGGCATGGTGCATTGTGAGCTTTTGTCATGAGACCAAACGTTCTATAAGTAATACTACCTTCAAGCTCAACACCGTTTGCGTGAAGCAGTCCGAAGAAATCGCCTGGATTTTTTGGCTAAATAATTCCTGCGTTTTGCATCATAATAAACCTGCTCACACATCATTGCTTGTTCATCAATTTTTGGCCAAAAATAAAAATGCCCCAGCCTCCATATTAGTCATAAATGGCCCCTTCTGACTTTTTTCTGTTCCCAAAAATAAAAAGAACCTTGAAGAGCCATCGTTTTAAAAGCATAGATGAGATTAAAAGTGCATCACTGAAAGCTCAAAGCTATCCCAAAGATCAAATTCCAGACATGTTTTGGGGATAGGAAGCAGGGATTGCAATCCAGCTACCCTCTGGGATCCTGAATCATTTGGCAATCTGGCGGATCCCCCACAAAATTAAACAAATTTGTAATCCCCAAAATAGGTTTGAAACATTTGCAGTCAGTGTACTTTCCTCCCCTTCGCCACTTTCCAGCTGGACTCTGTCTCTACCAGTTTTACTGTCTCGTTTGCTTGTGTGCTTAAAGTTCACATTTGACTCGTGACGACAAATGTTTGTTTATATAATCTTTCATGATTTGTATGTAAATACATTCACTTATGTATTTTTATAAGAACTCCTGGTTGTTTTTGTTGTACACATTACTATAATTTGAGTAATGTTGTCCTATTGCAAAATTAGCTCCCAGATCATACACATAAAAATGATACAATTTGAATTGAGAAGGAAAAAGAAATAATGAAAAAAGGTTAAAAACTATTAACAGCTATTTCAAAGAGGAGAAAATTGTTTTTGTACTTCATCACATTTGAGATCCGTTTTAAAAAGTGGATTTCGAATTTGTAATTCTGCTAATTTTATAAGATCTGTAGTTTCAAATTTTTCAAATACCGTAAAAGCTGACATGGTTGTTTAGTTTGAATGTCTCAAGAAACAATTACAACGATTTTCGTTGAGCTTTGTCGAGAGAATGTCCCAAAAATTTAACAATATTTTAATGTTTATGTTCACCGCAAAGAAACACATTTTAATTTTGGCTTGCTTAGAATACTTGATTCATGCAGTTTAGGCAAAGAACGGCTTACAAACTTTGGTATTGATCTATATAGTGATGTTATTGGCTTAAGGTCTGACGAAACAAGTGTTGTGGCAAAAGTTGGTGAACTTCTGCCTTCGTATCTGCAGTTGTGCTTTTTCACACAGTATTCAATTGGCCTTTGATGTAAAGTGTGTGTGTGTGTGTGTGTGTGTAAAATGAAAGAACTGAAATCGAGCGCAAGCTTGTGGTCATGATCGACCTTCCCCTACCATGCACTATTCTTTGACCAATATCCCTCCAAGCTCCATCACCAACATATGCCCTGTACATTCCCGTCACTCTCTTCACCCTCCTCTTTTCCTCCAATGAGTCGCAACCCAGCTCCCTTATTATATCAGTTACTGACTGTCCTGCGATAATTTCCACAAATCTGCTCTTCTTTGCACACCTTCCAACTCCTTTATTTGATAGCCAAAATGTGGGTCCCAAACTACACCACCATAATTAACCAAAGGTCTGACAAAGGTTTTGTAACCCAACTCCCTAACTTCTCTGGTACATCCTCTCATCACCCTCTCCGGTAAATGAAGGATTCTGTAATCTTTTCCTTCCACTTGCCCAATGTGCTCTGCCCAATTGAGTTTAACAAATGCTACACCAAGGTATTTATATTTCAAGCTTTCAACAAGCAATTCTTACCCCACCCTTTAATCATAATTAACCTTTTTTTTTTTTTTTATCTGTGTACATAATAAGCTGACTTCTTGGCATTTATCTTCATTCCATGCTGACCAACCCATTTAGATATTCTATCCAGGTCTCCCTGCAGCTGTTCAGTCTTCACCTGTTTTGATACTATTGTATAACATTGTATCATCTGCAAAATACCTAGACTCTGACCATAATCCATCAACAGTCATTCATTAGAATTATGAACAGCAGTGGTCCCAGTAGACTACCCTGTGGCACTCCCATATTTACTTCCACCTCTTTTGATAATGTATTTCCTACTCTTAACACTTATCTTTCTGGCTTTTAAGAATTCCTCTTCCCAACAAGTAACTTTTTCATCCAATCCAATAGATTTCAGTTTATTTAAAACCATTTTATGGCTCACTCTGTCAAACACCTTAGAAAGATCTAGTGCCACACTATCATCTTTGCCTTCCTTGTCAAATTCATCTGAAATATCTTACATATAGCCCACCATCTGGGATTCTCATGAATATCCTTACCTTAAACCATGTTGTCGATCTGCAAACCAGTTTTTCCTCTGACATTTCTGATATAGTTGCATATCAGTCTCTCCATCATTTTGCCTATTACTGATGTCAAACTAATTGGCCTGTAATTTTCATCCCTATTTGTAAACCCTCCTTTATGAACAGATACTACTATCACTCTTTTCCAGTCCTCTGGTAAGCAGCAAGACTCCAAACTCATTTTAAGTAAAATTTCAAGGTAAGGTACAATATCATATCCCACAATCTTTAATAAATATGTAGTAATATTATCTACACCAGCCCCTTTACGTTTTTTAGCTTTCAGAGTTCTTTCATAATTTCATGAGAATTTATTTAAAATTTTGTTGTTTCCTCATTTATACTTTTGGGGAGACTCTCCTCTGATTCATTCCCTCCCATCACAGGATGATTGTCCCTAGTTGTATCACTAAACCAGTCACTCAATATCTCTGTGATTTTAAAATCCTCATTGACTCCAACTCCATTTTTATCTACAATAGTCTGAATATCTTCCCTTCCCCCTCAGTTTTCTAATATAGCTATAGAAGTTTCTAGATGCATCGTTCATTAGTCCTCCTGCACCAATAATATTCTTCATAAACCCATCCTTGCTTCTCTCTTCACGCTTGTTGTTTAATTGTTTTAAGTATTCTCTACTGCCATTCTGTCTCTGAACTCTGTTGTCTTCCCTTCTCACTAGCCTCTTTAACCTTCTCACTTCCCTGTTGTAGTATGTAGGTTCTGTACTGTTTTTTCTGCTTTGGAATAAACATTTCCTCTCCTTTTTTCATTATCTCCTTAAACTCTTCTCATTTTGCCTCAACTTTACTTGTACAATCCTTCCATTTGCTGAACCTGTCCCTGAAATATTTCTTCAATTCTAAAGTTTGTGCCTTTTTGTAATTATACCTTTTTCCATCTTCTATTTTGTTCATTAAATGTTCGTCATAGGACAATGGTTTGTAATTATTTGTGAGCTCCGTAAGTTTGATCAGTCTGGTGGCTCAGTGGTTAAGGCGTCTGTCCGGAGATCAAAAGGTCACCGGTTCTAATCCCTGTCTCGGTCGGGATTTTTATAGGCACTTAAACCGGCTTTCACCTCTGGTGCAGTTTGCTGTGAAGTATGCCAAGACGGTACTGTGGTTCAGACTCCACGTAGGTCTCCTGTACCCGGCAGGATTGGTGGGCTAGGTTAAGGCAACTACGACAGGGGTGGAATGCGCAGCCAATAGGAACCCTGTCACCAGGTCATTGCGACCACACGAAATTATTATTATAGTTCCATAATTTTCTAACAGATGACGATGTGTTTATTTATTGACATAACACTTGGTTATCTAGGTTGGGTAACCATCCAGTAGATGGCGTTGTGTTTGTTTCTTTATGCTACAGTCTATTCCACACCATATGTGTTTGTTTACGACATAACAGTTTCTTGAATTTTTCGTTTAATTATCATTTTTGTAAGTGTGCTGTGTATCTATACTAATATTATAAATGTGAAAGTGACTCCATCTGTCTGTTTGTTACGTTTCTTGGGTTAAACAGCTAATCCAATCATGATGAAATTTGACGAGGAGATGCTATTTGGCATTAGGATGGACATAGCATACTTTTTTCTGTATAAATAATACATGTCATATAATCTTGAAAAATTACTGAACGGTGATACACGTAGGATGTGGAAGTCTCTGTACTATCTGTCCACAGAGCGGTCTTGTAGCTCGGGGGTTAAAGCACTTGCTTACTGATGTAAGGATCGTGGTCTCCGGTTCAAATTCCAGTGGAAGCAAAGGTTTTTAAAAACCGATAGTGATTGTATGAGTCATGCCTGGACCATCGGTTTTCGGATTGAATGTTAAACTGTAGATACCATAAATTTAGGGGTGCAATGCAGTAGATGTACACTATTTTACGTTATATTGATCACTTAGGGGTTGTTAATCTCACAGTCAATGTGTGTGATCTGCACTAATCTATACTAATATTATAAATGCGAAAGTAACTATCTTTCTGTTTCTCCGGCTTGTTGTTTCGTTTCTTGGGCTAAACGAATAATCCAATCGTGAAATTTGATGAGGTGATGCTATTTGGCATTTGAATTGACATAGCATACTTTTTCTGTATAAATAATACATGTTGTCATATAATTTTGAAAAATTACTGAACGGCAATAGACACATAGGATGTGTAGGTCTCTGTACTACTTTTCTGTATAGCGTTCTGCAGCTCGAGCCTTGAAATACAGATTGAATAGCATGATGTTAAAAATAATTTGGGATTACCAATCGTGCAGCATTCCTGGTAGGAGTATACTGGAAGCAATAAGTGATTCTAGAACAATATTAGGACTTGTATACACCACTAAAATTAAAGTACGTTTGCTCAACATAGATTTCACTAAATGTTTTGACCTTGTCAAACACTCATATCTCGCATAAGTAATGTAACGGAAGGGGTTTCACCCCAGATACATCACTAAAGTTCTCAATATGCTGAGCAACACTTCATCGAAAGCCCTTATCAACGGCCAGTTCACTAGGCCCATAAGGATTAAGCGACCAGTTCGCCAAGGTTGCCCGCTCTCAATGGCGCTGTATAGTATTGCATTAGAACCACTTCTGGAGAAACTGCATAAAACCATTAATCCAATAACGATTTTCAGATACAGCATGTGTTTTAGAGCATATGCGGATGATGTAGGTATTTTTCTAACCTCGTAAAGGGACTTGGACAATACAGCAAACTTTCTAGCTGAATCTCGGTAGCTTCGGGAGCAGCAGCCTCCTGTCAAAAATCAAAGTTAATGAAATTGGGCAAAGGTTTGCGGTTAACAGACACACAGTTGTACTGAAACGGAACAAATCAAAATTTTAGGACTGATGATAAAACCTAATCCCCTTGCCGTGACAGCAGTCAGCTGGAAGATTCTTCTCAGAGCGATAAAACGCAAACTAAAAGAGAGTAGCAACGGAGATTTGTCTCTTATACAGAGTATTAAATTAGTGAACTCAGATATTCTTACCAAGTTAAGGTTCATTGCACAGGTTCTGCCAATAACAAAACAAACAGCTGCAAGGCTAACTTCTAATCTTGGGTGGTTTACCTGTCAAAACATCTTTTGCACAAACATATCTTCGTTAGTGCTCCCACCAATTAAAGGTGGCCTAGGTCTAATCGAAGTTCATTTGAAGTACAAGGCATTGCTGATTCGTAGGACTAATATCATAAACAATCGCAACAAAAAAAAATTAACGTCTGGCAACTGAAAAGTGTAAAAGACATATATCATAAAATGCTCAAAACGATGGAAAGGAACAGCATTGAACTTAAATATACACAAACAAATTGGAAAACAGTTTGGCAAAATATTTCCAATTAAAATCTGCATCACAATGTTAAATCAACTTGGTATCAAGTAGTTAATGAATTAATTCCTTCAAACAAACGGTTGCACAATATACACCTGTGCAATACTACAAAATGTGAACATTGCACAGAGGAAGACACATTAGAACATCGTTTTATCTGCAAAGAAAGGTAGGCAATGTGGAAATGGGTGAAAGTTAAGTTGGCGTCACTAAATAGTGCTACAAATTACAGCTTGAATGTTTCCAACATAATAAATCGGGATAAGTTGTCATATCCAATATCCAAAGAAAACTCCATGCTTTGGATTATGGGACAGTTTGTATATTTTGTAGTAAGGAAGAAAGGCACTGATTTAAATGATTTTAAATATCATATTCCAACAGAATTCAGTGCTGTGAAAAAATATAAAAACTACTCGATGTCATGTACAATTTATAAAGACAGCAATCCAGGGAAATCTATAATTCACTAAGGAAGAATACAGAGCTGGTACTCGACAATCCCTAGCAATATGCAGAACTTCTGAACCACACACGCCATGAGAATGGAGGACCTCGGGAATCAGAAATTGGGGAATTATCTTCTTCATGATCTTGGAAATTCATGATATTGAATGTAATTGCATTATTTTTGAATAGATAAATCTAATCTGTTAAAAAAAAAAAAGTGGTTAAAGCGTTTGCTTACTGATGTTTGTAGCGAGGTCAACGGTTCGAATTCCTATGGAAGCAAAGATTTTTTAAAATTGTTTTTGATAGTATGAGTCACTCCTGGACTATCGGTTGTTCGGATTGCATGTTAAACCCACAAATTTAGGGGTGCAATGCGAGGCAAATCGTAGGTAGTGTAGTGATGTACACTTTAAGTTATATTGATAGGGGTTGTTACTCTCGCAGTCAGCGTGTGTGATTGCACTAATAATACTATAATTGCGGAAGTAAGTCTGTCTTTTTGTTACGTTTTGACAACTAAATAAATTGATGGAATTTGACACAGAAATACTTTGTATCTGTAGGAAGGGCACAGGACATTTTTCGGTATGAACAAAAGTTGTGGTCACAAAATTTTGAGAACTTATCAAATGGTGATAGAGAGATGGATGTGTGTTAGTCTGTAATGTTACGTCGGTTTCTCAAGCTGTGCTTCTCGCGCAGTCTGTTAGTATATGATTTGGTAATAAATTTTGTTTAGAGACAAATGTATTATTTAGTATGGATGTTGGTTTTATCTGTACTATTACTTTGTGTCTGCTTAAATGTTTCTGGCACCAGTTTATTTTTCCTTCTTTATTGACATGCCTTACGGGTGTAAACTGGCCTAAGGTACAGCTCTAGCAGAGCATGAGCAGCTAAAGTTATTAGAACCCAAGAATCGGATGCTTATGCTGGAGAAAGAAGAAAAGACCAAGCTGAAATAAAGCTACCCTTAGTTAACCCCCTTCCCCCCCCCCCCCCCAAATCCCAGCACCTTCTTATGTTTTTCTGTTTTTAAATGTTGGAAATTGATTCTCTTCATGAGACAGGTTCGATTGTAGAATGATATAGTGATGGCTTGCCTGTCATATTAAGCCGACTTGGTGTTTGGGAACAATCCTAAGTTAGCAACAGCTTTCTATAATCAATTCTGGCAATGAAATTCTTAATCCACACGTACGAAGTTGCAGGTATCAGCAAGATCACTTACAAAAACTGATTATCGTTCATGGGTTCCTGAATGCACCACCTTCAGAGTTAGTCCTTGCAGATAAATGATTCTTTATATTTACCATATGGTCACAGTCGACGCAGGGAAGCGTAGCCTCGTCCTTGGAGCTTCTTGTGTATTATCTGTACCACACTCACAATTGTATCAAACAAATTGGATCAATACTTTAAGAGTGACTGACTCCGTGATCCATCCCCACTCATTCCATGTGCAGTTTTTCTACCTGTAAAGTTCTACTTGCTCTTCTCAAACCAGATCCACCAATACCAGCAGAAGAGGGTGGGTTTGTCCAGGTTTACACATGAAAATATAAAAATCACGTTTTATTTCATAGCGAATAAACCATGTGTTTCATTCACTCTTACAACACACACACTTGCGCACAGCATATCACTGTGTACTTCAAGCACCCCTCTCACTGGTGGACTGCTCCCCACACCGAATGACTGTGTGGTTCTGTTATCTCTATCCTCATCTGCTAACACTTGCACTGCACTAGAAATGGTGCCGCAGTGGTTGTACTGCGAAAGGGCTCTGCCACTCACACTGACCACTGAAACAGAGTACTGTTTAACGCAAGTTCATAATATTCTTACTAATGAAATATGAAGCGTCCACAAGCGGACCGCTTCATTACCTCCGCTTTTCAGTTTTACGAAGTCGCGTAAGCACACTTCATAAAACATCTACCCGTATCATCAGGTGATTATGAAATTTCACACCGAACCATGTGCAATAGTAATAGTTTATTAATAAATATGAAGCGTCCCAAACAGCGGACCACTTCATTATCCCCGCTGTCCATTTTTATGATGTTGCTGGAGCACACTTCGTAAAATACTCATACACTTCATCACCCATATTACCAAGTCCTTCTGTTGGTTAACACTGAACATTTTGTTACTCTGTTACAAAATTAATTTAATCTAAGATCTGCAAACCTTGTTCATGTTATATTACTAAAGTAAACGAGTGCCAACAAAATGTATTTAGCAAATCATCCCACCTGCTCACCGAAATTCAAAACTGAGTTTACCAAACTAGCATTGGTTGCCAACAGCTCCACGACCCCAACACACCAATCTTGCCCTCAGCAATGTGTAGCTGCTCACTCATCCATCATTCACACAACACTGCATTTATACATAAAATGCATATGCATGTAATGATACAACCCAAACACAGATAACTACAACTAATAGTAAAATTCTTTATGAACCAGAAAATAATAACCTTGTCTACAACTCAGTTTCCTATTTCTAAAGATCTTTTAATTAAAATCATTATTAGACAAAATATGCTTCTGAATTTAATAATTTATTTATGTTGAACCTCATCATATGTTTTCATGGTGAATATTCAGCTTGTTAGAATATTTTAATACATTCCTTTCCTCCATTCCATGTAAATCTTATCACCTAATTTTTTTTTACCCATAAATGATTTCATATTACTGTTATTACTAAACGAATATTTTCTTAAATATTACTGTTTCAATTTAATTTCAATTTAATTTTGAAATATAGACATAATACATGACCCCTGCCTTTGCAATGCAACTAATCTTTATTATTATAAAGAATCTGTGGAAGGTAACGTGGATTATACCAAAACAAACACAAAATTTATATCTACACATTATTCACATACAAAACACTAATTAAAGGAAAATGACATTACAGACCATTTTCAAAAACAAAATTGTGGCTAGCTCAATTGACAATAAGAGAGCACGAGTTCTGACTGTGTGACAAGAATCACAGGTATTGTTTATGGGTTCCTGAATGCACCACCTTCAGAGTTAGTTTGTCCTTGAGGATAAATGATTCTTTATATTTACCATATGGTCACAGTTGACACAGGGAAAATGCGAGCAGTGTTTGATCATTTTGCTAAGAACTGTCACCTTAACACCATATCCAGAAGCTTAGAGATTTATGTAAATTCCCATGTTGATTGGCATATTTGCTTCAAATTGCATACAAAATTCAGAAAGTAAGTGTAAAGACATCTCAGTTATGTTTTGGTTTCATTTAATGTGGTGAGTAGTGTGTCTAGTATCTGCTGCCAGTCAAGAGCTTTGATTTTTTTGATGAGTGGGTTATTATCTTTTGTTTAAACAGAAAGTTGCATATGACGCATGGAGAGGTGGCTTTAGTGCTTCTATCAATTCTTTAGGGGTTTTGGGTGTAATTATTTGCCACTACATGTTTAGTGATGGCAGATAGTTTCTCCCCTCTCCATATATACATACAGTAGAGTCCCGCTAATCCGAACCCCGGTAATCCGAACGTCCAGTTAATCCGAACATGGGAAAGCATTACATAGTCTTCATATAAAAAATGGTAAAAGAATTAAAACATCCTAAAAATACAGTTCATACGCTATATAATTGTGTGGTTAACTACTGTACATGTACACAATTTTAATTTATACAGAAAAATTAGCTAGAAAAGATTAAATTTAAAAAGTGCGTAACACTGAAAAAAAAACTGTCAAACTTAAGATAGTAGTTACAACGGTTAGAAACACACATTTTATCCCTACTTTTTAGAGCACAGAAACTCAGTAATTGTTTTTTGGTGTAATGAAAACAGTCTGTTATATGACGCAAAGTTGCGCCATCGTCTGATAAACATTAAATCAGCTGGTGTAGCAGTGGTCTGTTGCTCCATATAGTGTAGCGCGAGATCAAAGGCTTCTGCCGCGTCAGTGTTTGACACCAACTCTCCTTTGTCACATTCCGTCTCATTGTCACTTTTGTCGTAACATTCCACTTCCACCTGGTCTTGAGTCACAGCAGCCACTAAATCAACGTCAGTAAGGTGCTCCAGTATTGAATCATCCGCTGCCATCCATTCATCTACGTCTGCTTCACAGGCTTCTTCACATCCAGGGATTGTCTGTACCATTTTTAGGAAACTCTCCTCTTCATTTTCAGCTGGTATGTCCTGAAATTCAAGAGATATCCATAGTTTTCTCCAAGATTTTCTCAAAGTGTTTTCTGAAATTTTCTGCCATGCCTCAGCAGCCCAATAAACAACATCCCTCAGATTTGTTTTTTTTTTTATTTTTTCAACTAAAGGAAAGTTATCATCTTGGATCAGCATTCTTAAGAATTGTTTTCCGTAAATCAGTTTTAATGTTTGTAGTACGCCCTGGTCCATCGGCTGTAGAAGTGGTGTAGTTTTCGGCGGCAAAAACTTCGCCACGATTTCTCCAACACATAATTCCTCAGTGCTGGGGTGAGATGGTGCGTTATCAATCAAAAGGATAGCACGGGGAGGCAAATTATTTTCCTTGGAAAACCGCCGGACAGAGGGAACAAACTGGTCATGAAACCATTCATTGAACAGCTTACCATCCATCCATGCTTTTTTTCTGGTTGCGATAGTATACAGGTAGGGATTTCATGTTGCAGTTTTTGAAAGCTCTGGTGCTAACAGATTTGCCGATCATCATTAAAGGGAGCTTGTGATTACCAGCAGCATTGCTGCACACTAGTAAAGTCACACAATCTTTGCTCATTTTAAAGCCAGGAGCTTGGACTTCTGCTTTTGATGCCAGGCTTTTTGTTGGCAATGCCCTAAAATTAAGGCCTGTCTCGTCAGCATTATAAATTTGTTGGGGAGAATAATTTCCCTCTCTTATCAGTTTATTAAATTCATGCACGTATTCCTTCGCTGCATCATGGTCAGAAGAAAGCTTCTCTCCAGTAATTGTTAGCTGACGAATCCCATGACGTTTTTTTAAATCTGTCCAACCAACCCGTAATCGCATTAAAAGACTCGTCACCATTCATTAATTTGTTTAGGTAAACAGCATTTTCCTGAACCATTGGTCCACTCAGAGGAGTTCCCCTTCCCCTTTCTCTTTCCTGTGTAAACAAAAAAAAGAGCTTCATCCACTTTATCGTACTGGGACTGTTTCAGAGTGTTCGAATCTAGAGTGTTTTTCCCGAAGACGTTGCGCAGCACTGTTCAAGCTTCACTCGGTTCTTCTTCCAATCACAAATGGTTGCCTTACCAACACCTAGTTTCGTCACCAGCTTAGATACATTCTCACCACTGTCCAATCGCTTCAAAGCATCCAGTTTTTCTCTGAGCGTTAACGTCGTATGTTTCCGTTTACTCATGGCGATAACACGCTAGTGTACACGAATTTTGTAAGTGTGTTAGCGATCAATTGCTAAGATTAACTCGGCAGTTCGCGAGCCGTCTGAGAGTGCACTGACCACGAACACTTTAAACATCTCAACAATAAAGGGAGGGAGTGAGAGTGAGCCATTGTTCACCCAGTTGTTCCCAGTTGTTCCCAATTGTTACCATGCTGTACCTACTTATATGCTTGGTATACTTCATTTTAAAAATTAGTCACTGTAACTCTGGCTAATCCGAACAAATCGGTAATCCGAACAAGGCCCGGTCCCAATTAGTTCGGATTAGCGAGACTCTACTGTACTGTATTTTGTAGATGATTTGGAAGTTGTTATTTGCTGATGATATGTAGAAGATTCAGGCATAGTCAGTGTGTTCTGATGAGAAATTGGTACAAAAACAAGATGACTGTAAATTTGTTAAAATTCACTTGATTTTTCTGATTGGAAGGACATTTTCCTTGTAGTTCATTTTTAGCAGTGTCTTATCATGGGAAGGTTTAATTAACAACTTTTAGGACTTGTCTAGTGTGTAAATTGAGCTTTGTTACTTGCAATATCAACTCATTTATGTACATCAATCAAGTTCATATATCATTAGCATTATCTGTCACATGCTGATAGGTTTCTGTCATACAATGGCTCCAAGATTTGCAGCTGTTGTAGTAGCCCAGACACAGAGGTGGTGTGGTAAATTCTGTGGATATATTGGTTTGTTGTAAGCTGTGTATGATTTGTGTTGTAAGATTTAATGGAAGGAAGATGATGAAATCTAGTGTATGCCTATTCAGGCTTACTGTTTAAAAAGATTCCAAGGGGTCTTCGAAGTTAAAAGGCCCCATCCGATGGATGAATTGCAGTCAGTAGTGTTTATACTCTCATTTCTTTCAGTGATTGGTATGTGAATGAACACAAGTCTTTACAACATTAGTTGGTATATCTGAAAAGTGCACCACTAGCTGTAAGTACTGAATGGTTAATGTTTATTAACCATTGGGGCTCAAACTAATAAACTTTTTTTTTTTTTTTTTTTTTTTTGTCTCCAGGCACTTTAGGCCTCGTATCTACTTGAACATGCTCAGGTGAATGAGCCACTCGTTCTTTTCAGCACGCTCAAGAAAGAGGAAATTTTGTTCAAACAAGCCTGGTGCCATTGCTCAGAAAATGCTCAGTTATTATGTCATCACATGTGCGTGTGGCAGCTGCAGCCTTATTATCCATACTATGTCAAAGATAAAAATAAAAGTAACAAGGTGGTGTATGAGAGTAAGTTATCGTCAGCGAAGAAATTATCTTAATTTAATTTGCGAACTGACTTTTGGAGGAGATAATGAGCCTTTTCAAAACTTTACGATCATGTCAAAGATGATTTCAAACATTTCCTGTGTTTATTTGAACCTCATATTAAATAACACTATACACCTATGCTTGAGGCAATCCCATCAGGAAATAAATTAATAATAACTTTAAGATTCCTGCCTTCGGGAGATTCCTATACAAACCTGCAGCATATGACCAAAGTACCTTACATCAGCAGCCGTTTTGTACAGGTAGTCTTCGATGATACTGTTCAGTCGCTCCAAAATTATATTAAGGTTGGTACCTATTTATTATTTTTAAAGACATTTACTACCAATATATTCAAATATTGTTTTATGTTTTTTAATTTTTTTCCTTTACGTCATCAATACCATGATTAAATATCTCGCTGATTTCATGGCATGCGTCGATAGTAGTAATAACTTACCCAAGGCATTTAATTAGAAGTCCGTTTATTTCACAACTTACACTTTAAAAAATACTATTGCAATTCGTTTTCCTTCGCTGCTCGTTCCATTGTCTTATGTCTCGATCGTTCACAGAAACTGTTGAGCTCCTACACTCGTTCAGAGATACTACTGAACTCCTACACCACTTCCCCACCAGTAACAGGGTTACGTTTGCAGAGCTGAATGAAGTGGTATGATAGCAGAATAATAACAATAAAAGAAATAACAGTAAATTAACACAAAAAAAGAGTAGATAATTCGATTTTACGACCAGAACGGAAAGTTCGGGCTAGGTGTTCCGATCCTGAAAAATCTTCATTCTCTTCTGAACGTGGTGAAGGGGCAACAGGAAAATTATCCATTGATTCGCCATTTGTTGCCAGGAGATAAGCATGTTTAAGTCGATCTATGGACACATTGATTTGTTTTCAGTCCTCTGATTCATGGGGAAAGGTTCATCGTAAGGAGGTGACAGTGGTTTCTTGACCCTGTCATTTCGCAAAAAGACAGGAGTGCATGGCTTTAAGTGTTTATGGACAAATACTCTTGTTGCTTTTATGCTGGGTTGGAATTGGCTTTGAAGTTTACATTTGCTTTTGTAAATTTGACATAAACGTATGAGTCAGCTGTTGTTGGCATTTCAAAAAATTCTAGTGTAACCTAATAGTCTTACAATACACCATTTGGGCTACAGAATGGTCAGAATTCTCTCTAATTGTAGCACATAATCCCAGAAGCACCATAGGCAGAATATCTGTCAATTTATGAGAATTGTGTGCCCTGATAGCAGTTTTTAAAGTCCTGTGAAGACATTCAATTTTTCCATTGCACTGGTATGCTTCTGTTTAACACCACACAACACAGCTAACTTCTTGAACAGCTGTGACTCGAATTGTGATCCTCGATCTGTGATGACAACGCTTGGTGTCCCAAATCCCGCCACCCAGTGAGAGTAAAATGATTTTGCAATGGAGTCAGCTGTGATATTGTACATGGGAATGACTTCCATCCAGGAGGTATAACGATCAATACATGTGAGGCAGTACCAGTGGCGTAGCTAGGTCAGCAAGGGCCCCGGTGCAAAAAATTTATTTTGGGCCCTCAGGCCTGACGGGCGACTTTTTTTTTGCTTTGTGTGCTGGTAGGGGCCCCCTGAACTGAGGATGGGGGCCCTTGAATTGTTATTTAGGGGCCTCTGAGCAGTGAGGGCCCTTAGTGAGGGGCTCCTGTGTTCTTAGGGGCACCTTAGACCAGTGGTCCGCAACCGGTGTGCCGCGGCACACTGGTGTGCCGCGACAAGGTGAAAGGTGTGCCGCGAAATTTTACCAGTTATAAGGAATTAATTACAATTTTTTTTTTATGAATTGCATTTTAGTGTCATGTGCTGCGAATTGCTACGTAGAATCGTATTTTAAGAAATTAAATGTTATTTGTTTACTCACATTTGCTATTAGTTTTGTTTATTCATTTTTTTAAAAATGTTTTTATGCCTCGCCTTTACTGCTGCGCTTTGAGGTTCCGTTATATATACTGCAAGTTCTGTGTATGTGCTTCTCGCTCAGTCTAAACTGCTGGGATTAGCAGAACTTTCCAAGCCTATTCTTGTTAGTATCGATAAGATTAAAGGATTTGAGAACAAGCTGAATTTGTGGTTCCAGAGGACTGAAAATTGCTCGTGTGAGATGTTCCCGACAGTATGGTCACGTGATGACGGTAATAAAATGGTGATGGACTTAATTAAAGAACATTTAAAAGGCTTGCAGCAAAGATTCAAAAAGTACTTTGGAGAAAGTGTTGAAGATTTCGACTGGTTTCGTGGTCCATTTTTTGCAAATTCGGAACATCTTCCAATTAATATTCAAGAGGAACTCGCAGATTTAAAAGCTGACAGAACTTTGAAATTAAAGCTTTTCGAAGTTCCTTCAGATACGTTTTGGCTAACAATAAGGAATGAATATCCAGCTATCTTCGACATTGCAGTTAATGTTTTATTGCTATTTTCAACTACTTATTTATGTGAATTGGGCTTCTCGACGTTTAGATTAAAACATCCAAGAGGGAAAGACTCAAATCCGTCGATAAAGAAATGGAGGTTTGTACTGTCAACTATTTCTTTTTTTACGCAAAAAAATCGTGGTGTGAGGGTGGTTTTTTTTCCGTTCGGTAAGGTGTGCCGCGAGATTTATGGATAACCTTATGGTGTGCCGCGAGATGGAAAAGGTTGCGGATCACTGCCTTAGACGACGGTAGAGCTAAAAAAAAAGGTCGCCAGTTTGCCGTGAAGGTTCGTGGGCCCTCTTAACTGCGCTTGAGGGCCCCTAGAGGTGCGCTTAGGGGCTCCTTGAGGTATGCTTGGGGCCCCCTGAGCGTGAGGGCCCCAGTGCACTGCACTGCACCGCCTAGCCCCATAGTAGCTACGCCCCTGGGCAGTACATATTTCCATCTGATGGTGGTAATGGTCCAATATCAGCATGTACAATGCTAAATGTTTCATCCGGCTCTTGAAATGAGGTTAACAGATGCTGTGTATGTCTTGTTATATTGTTCTTTTGGCACTGTATACATGCTTGGGCCCATTTACGAACATCAGAGTTTATGTTCAGCCAAATGAATCTTGCTGTCATCTGTTTTACTGAAGATTTCACACCAGGATGCGATAAGTTATGGATTTGTTGGAACATTTGAAGACAGAAAGACTTAGGAATGCGAGGTCATACATTGTTCGTGGAAATATCACGCCACAATTCATTCTCTGGTGATAATGTGCATTTCTTGAATGTCAGTGACTTGTCTTCTTCAATCAGTTTTTTAGTTCTGTATCCTGTGACTGTTAATCTGTAATTTTATCATCATCATCCACAGAAATCTCTTCCATCCTGGATAATGTGTCAGTGACAATGTTGTTTTTTCCGGCGACATGCTGGATGTTGGTAGTAAATTGAGAGATATACTGGAGATGTCACATTTGTCTTGGTGATGCTTTGTCATTCCTCTGAAAAAATGCATACGTCAATGGCTTATGATCCGTGTATATTGTAAAATCTCTTCTTTCAAGAAGATGTTTGAATTGCTTTACTGTCAGGTAAATGGCCAAGAGTTCTGTCATATGTGCTGTAAACTCTTTGAGTATCATTGAGTTTCTTGGAATAAATTGCGATGGGTTTCCGCCCATCTTTTTCATACTGTTGCAGTACTGATCCAATGGCAGTTTCAGAAGCATCCGTGAACAAGGCTAACAGAAAATTTATGTTAGGAATGGTTAGAAGTGTAGTAGATGCCAAATCTTCTTTACATTTTTGAAACATCTGCTTAGTTTTCTCATTCTGTGGAATTTTTCTTCTGTCCTTCTTGGCACCTTTCAAGTAATCGTGGAGTACTGCTTGTGTTTTGGCAGCATCCTTTAGATAACAGCGATAAAAATTGACCATGCTGAGAAAGGTTCGGAGTTCATGTATTGTTTCTGGCAGTTTGCAATTCAGGATTGCTTGTACCTTTTCGGGCAGAGGACTTGTATCCTCTGCTGTGTTCAGGTACCCTAGAAATTCTATTTTCTCTACACCCACGACTGATTTCGTGGCGTTTATGCGTAGATCATACTTATTTATTCCATCCGAAACCAATTTAGGGTGGGTTTTGTGTTCTTCTAACGATTGTAGACGCCACTAAAATGTCATCCAGATATGGAAATGTGAAGTCCAAACCTTGGAAGACTTCATTGATAAATCTCTGGAAGGTGGACGGTGCATTTCTTAGTCCAAAACTCGTGACATTAAATTCATACAGCCCAAAAGGGGTGATAATTGTGGTCTTGTGTTTGTCTTCTTCAGCATTGGGAATTTGGTAATAAGCTTTAAATAGGTCAATTTTTGAAAAAATTTTCTTCCCCTTTAAAATTTGCTGAATATCTTCTGCGCTTGGAATGGGATAACTGTCAGGAACAGTCCTTTCATTTAATAATCTGTAGTCACCACAAGGTCTAAAAGAACCATCCTTTTTACTTGCCATATGCAATGGACTTGCGCATTGTGATTTTGATGGTCTTATTGACCCATTATGTAACATGAACTGAAATTCTTGTTTAGCAATCTGGAGTCTCTTAGGATCTAACTGCCTAGCTTTAGAATATACTGGGTGCCCTTCAGTGACAATAATGCTTTACATTATGTTTAATCATATTATGTACCCAATTTGGCACTGTTAATCTAGGATATTGGGCAAATAGGTCACAGAATTTAAAGTTGGCATTCATAGAACTAATAACAATTCCTTCTGTGATGACGGTAACATCACCTTTAGCACAAATCTTAGTTACGCCATCGATCAACTGTTTGTTATGCAAGTTCACAAGCAAGTGAAATTGTTTGAGAAAGTCTGCTCCAATTATACTTTTGTTTATTTTGGCTACTACAAATGACCATTGAAATTTTCGTCTAAGTCCCAAGTTCAGAGTCAAAATTTTAATCCCACAAGTTGGTATTTCTGTATTATTAGCAGCATACAATTTACAAGAATTGTCTACTACATCATGTTTAGTTGCGGACCAAACTGAAACATCTGCTCCACTGTCTACATGAAACTGCACACCCGTTTCTTTGTCTCTTACAAATAATCGGGATCTGCGGCAGGTCTTGGGTCATTCTGCAGCTGAGCATGCCACTAATTCTGCTGCTGTTTTCAAGTTTTCCGATGCCCAACTACACGGCTTTTTGCATTTTTCAGGGTAGCATTTTTAGCCAAATTTAAAATGAAAGTAGCAAAGTTTCCCATCCGGATTAAACTTTCTACCAGCATGACTATGACTTCGTCTTGGGCTATGGTGTGTTTTCTGTGAGCGCCGATTTCCTATTTAAATGGCTGCAATCTGCTGTTCCAATGTGGCACTACTCGTACTGGGGGCATTGATTTGATTTAGTGGCTCAATATATTTCACTACATGGATTCATTTAAAGTATTTTGTCAGCCATAATTGCGACCTTCTCCAAATCCTCGTCGCTAACCAACAATACATTCGTAATCAACTCGGATAGTTTTTCTAACCATAGCTTGTGTAACGCTTTATTTGAAATATCTGTACCGGCCTTAGATTGCATTCTGCGTAACAGCTGACTTGGTTTTAAGTGGCCTAAATCATTAACCTCTTTATTCTTTTATCTTCACTTTCCTTGAAGATGTTGAGAAGCCTTTCTTTTGCTGCGGTATATTTATCGGCCTCACTACTTTTTATAATGTCCCAAATGTTTCCCATATATTTCGGTTCCAGTTGAGACACTAAATAATTAAAGTTAGTCTCTTCAGAAGTTATTCTTCTGATTGAAAACTGCACCTCCATTTGATAAAACCAGGTTTCGGGTTTATCAGTCCAAAACGGCAGAATTTTTATTGAAATTTTGCTGACCTCTGTATTACACAAATTGGCATTGTTAAAATTAACGAAGCTACTATCTTCAGCCATTTTAAATCACGTCAGGGGTCACCAATTTATATAGTAGTAATAAGACTCACCCAAGACGTTTAAGTAGAAGGTGTTTATTTCACAATTTACACTTTAAAAAACTACTATTACAATTCGTTTTGCTTCTCTGCTCATTCCATTGTCTTATGTCTTGATCGTTCAGATACTATTGAGCTCCTGCACTTGTTCAGAGATACTACTGAGCACCTACACATCATCTCATTTACTTCGATTATAAATACTGTTCATATGAGCTTTCCCATAATAACTTTTGATGCATACTGATTAATTGTTGTCGAGCAAGTGTCGTTGACCCACTTACTTGCCTCATTGTTAAAACTGCCAAACTAGCGTCCATACTGAGAGCCGAACACATACTGGCTCGCCTTTGAGCATTCTAAAATACTGACACTCGATCGGCTCGCCCTGAGCGCACTCGCAGTCATTCGCTGCTAGCGTGCTCAGGCGTCCACACTTGATCGGCTCGCTTCACTGAGTGGCTCATTCGCCTGAACATGCTCAAGTGGATATGAGGCCTTACAGTGCCTTATTGTTCTACTACAAGACAGGCTATATTAAAATAAAAATGGTTATAAGACCAGTCGTGAGAAAAATTGTGTAGCATTTGAATGCAAACACAACTCCTCCATTTGGGAATATTCTGTTATTACTTTCTCTTTAAGTTTGAGGTGAAAAGCATCTCAGTTTTAACTGCAGAATTTATAGCAAACAAAAACTATACAAAGTATGTAATATTTTTGTTTTTAATATTAACAGAATTACTGAACAGTACCGTGCCAATTACTGATGAAGATATTGACATTGTTTCTCCTCATATTGGACATGGATGGAGAAAATTTGGAAGACAGTTGAAGTTTACTGATGGCCAGTTGGACCAGTTTGAGGCAAATTTTCAATTAGAGGGAAGAAAAGAGGTAATTACAGTAACTGTCTTATAATAATCTACTGTAGTAAAATTTCTTATTTCACGTAAAACTGTGAAATAGAAAGCACTAATTATAATATTACACGGGACTTTGACTATTATATATATATATATAAATCACAGGTTTTTTTGTTGTGTTTCTAGTTTTCAGGGGGTATTTTAGTCGATTTATGATAATTAGTGGACTTTATTATTTTTAGGGCTGTCATATTTTTGTTGGATTTTAGTGATTTTGAGAACATGACCAGGGTGGACAACTAGAGTAGGATTCCCATGAAAAAATTTTTCACTCATTGTCTAATTCTGTGAGCAGGTCTTCAAATAGTGATCCCCTCCACAGTCTGCTTATAAAACATATTTCCAAGGCATAATTTGCTTGCATGTAACATTGATATTTCAGAATAGTGAGCTAGATTTTTTGATGTCTTAGAAAGTTTAATTGAGTTTTATTTAGATTTTTTCAGGTGGAGAATTATTTGCCTCCACATGTTCAGTGTTAGTGGAGTTTACACCCTCTCCACATCTAGCGAATAGTTGGTGAAACATTCCTAAACTATAAGAACTAGTTGTAAATTTGCAGGGGTTTTGAATTTGGGCTCTAACACTGTTACATTGTTATGTAGAGCCACAGATTCCTCTGATTCATCTACTTCTAACAAATTACCTAGGTGGATTGGTATTTCTGTATCTCGTACATTTTTTCTGAATGGATTAATGATTTTTAAGCTCGCAGATCCGTTATTCAGGTCATCATGTGACCTGAGGTATCAAATAATTATGCTTAGTCACGTAAATGATGGTAATATAATTACGGATAGAAAACAGGCGCAGTTCAATGAAATAGCTTTCCTATAATTTGGAATTGAATTCAAACCAATGCCTTTCATACACATGTGAATAGCTAACTTTGTAAAAAGTATCTTGGAAGAAATATAGAAATCAAATGATTGGAATCTTCTTATAATACCTCAAATCTGTGCAGTAACAACTTGATCTCAGCTTAAACTCTTCAGCCTACTTCCTTTACACAATTCATTATTATTCTTCGTCTAGCTTAATTACGTAACATTGGTTAGTCTAGAGTGGAGATAATCCAACGAGGAAATCTTTCGGGGATTGTTGCTAATGATATGTTAATTGAACTAGCTTGTACCGAACTAATTAGCAATGTAGCCAAGTGACATATTCGCAAGAATAGTCAACGGGTGCCCCGCTACAACACAACTCTCTTTTATATAATTTTCATCAAGGAAGCCTATTCTCACTATTTTCTCTAAGAAACCATAAATAAATGATAAAATTTGATTTAAGCTGAATCAGTCACATGACAATTATCAAGCAAAGTAAAGGAATGACGTAAGAGTGTTTTTGCTTGCATTAAAAAACCGTGCATCTTCGGAAAATAAAATCATCTTGAATTATTGTTTTTGGTTGTTAGTCACTGCTAGGTTTGTGAAGCAATAAAATGTAGTTGTGCTGTATTGTAATTCATACTTTTAATTGTGCTGTAATTTTCTCTTTAGAGAGAATACCTTGCTGTTTTCCGAAAATCTAGTATGCATCTATCTACCAGCCTGGTGACCTTGTCAAAATCAAGAATGAACCCATGTTTTAATGGATTTTCTGTAAAAAAAAAAAAAGAAGTCCAAGAAAGCCATTACAGTAAGACCAAATGTTGTAAAAATGCAAGTAATCTTGCATGTTACTGTGATTATGAAAGTAATCTTATTTACTGACACTTGTAATCAACGAGCAATATATTCCATTTGCCCCCGTGGGATTTTAATTATCCAATTATCTGGACAAAGTAAGTGGTTTAAAGGTAAATTTTGTTTTAATATAAATAATGAGGTCTGTCATAGTGTGCTCCCTATCCTTTTCAGTGTGATAAAACCTCCCAAAATGCCACATTCTGTAAGGCATCAACATCCTCCACTTTGACGCCTACTCATGATTTTGCCATCCTTGAACCATTTTCCATTGATTTTCATTAAAATAGTGAATAGTCTTTCAGTTTCTGGATGCTTGTTCCCTGACACCCTTTCTGAAAGTCACTTATGTCAGTGGATTTCCCCATTTGCCACAAGTATCGTCCCCATAAGTCTCTGCTCTCCTTGTATTTTTTCTTTTCTGCATGATGTACCCACATCATTGGTGGCATTCAATCGCACGGCCATAATGTTTTGGTTCATCAGTTTGTCGGAGGGAAAACAAGTTTAAAGTAGTTTATGGTGTTTGATTCTAAAACCTACACCTGTAGAATTTCCATCAAAGGAATCCTGGTGAATAAAAGAAACACCAAAATTAACCACGATGATAATCAGTGTCGCATCCCCTGGAGCATGCAAAAATAGGCAGGATATTGGCTTGAGACACATACAGATTTGGGAATGGCTGGATTTGATAAAGGATGACTGGTCTAAAGATGCCTCTACATGATGTGTATGTGGTACAATTTTATATTGCTTAAATCATCTGAACCACCATGACTCACATTGCTGAGCACAAGTGTAACATCCAGCTGTTTCAGTTTGAGAAGTAATCAAGAATGGTTGCAAGACTGACTTTGAAAATGTATTGGCACAATGTTTATTCTTCTGGGAAGTGCTCACGAAGGAAGCTGTTGAAATAGAATTGAATAACGGCATGATTAATAGAGATACAGGTCTGTGGCCCAGTAATGCCTGGACACCAGCACTATCAATTCTTGGACTGTGCTGTAGCCACTAGGGGATAGCAAGAAGTCACAAAAAATAAAGCTCACAACAGACAGAATATGTACCCACCCAGTTTAAAAGTGGGAGACTGTAGGGTTTTCCAAAGTTATTTTACCATGCCACTCTTCTGCCAAAAAGCAAAATTCCTTTTCCCCCTTTCTGACCTCAGTTTTATTATTAAGGTAAATACCTACTTTTCAGATCTAACAATGACGCTCCCCTCTCCCCCCCCCCTCCCCTCTGATATATCTTGCCCTCTTCCATTTCTGGAGGTTCCTATACTGTAGTATCATTCACAGTGGATGTGATGGAATACCCTGTCACTGCTGGAATCATGGTGGATGTGATGCATCTGGAACCAGCAGTGTGGTTCCGACTGTTTCAGTGTATGTACAAGAACTGAGGATGACTACAGAGCACATCATCTGATGGGAAACCTGGGATGATGTTTTCATTCAGATTTTTCTGACAGTTTATTATTTTGTGGAATGGGTGAGAAGGGGTACTTGGAAGTAAAGTGGCTATTAGCCCACCCCCTGAAATTTAGTAGTAAGGTTGATGAATATTTTCATTCCTTGGGATATTTTCCTACAAGTCATCAATTACCCCCAGTAAGAAATTTTAAATTCCCAAATTTGAGCACATTTCCCAAAAATGGTTATTCAGCAGGGGGGGGGGGGAGAGAAATTCAGATAACACAAAATTATTAAAATTGGAGGGTACAGAATGAAATCTACGATAAAAGTGGGCCGAATTGATGTGGGGGGTGATATTTAAATTTTTTACAGAATACAAACAACCCATTAAATTTTAATTTGCGTGGGTGCTTAATATATTGTAATGTCCAATCTATTTGGTTATTAATCATTCAATTTGAACTATGAAATCATTTTAATGGATGTTTGAACTGAATAGTGATTGTGTTACAATTTATTTGGCTATCATTATATTACTTCCCTTTCTTATGTGTAAATTTACAAACGGTAGGAAAAAAACACTTGGTAAAAATAACTGATAATCTCTTAGTATCTGAGATGGTTTATAGGTCAGAAAGTGCTTAGTAACATTCCAGTCATTTATTCTCTGTAACAATACTTGTACTATACAATGAAATGGCATCCTGGTGGGGTATGCTGTGGCAACCTGTCTTGAGTCCTCAGGAGCAGGCTTGTGTTGGCAGTGAGACAGCACCTGCTGGGTGCGATTGAAGCAGATGGACCTCAGGCTTTGAAGACTGCTAATATCCAATCAGACCCTATGCTTGTCGACGTGTCGTCCATGTCTTGAAGCAATTGCCACAATACCGCTTCTATTTCTCTGCTGTTTTCTCCTAGTTACTTCCCTGCTATCACAGATGTGTGGCTTGACTGCTCCAGTCCTCTCTTCACTAGAACACACTGACCTACTGAAACACATACAGTATAAGCGATCATTCAGCTACTTACACATTTGGATGAAAGGTCACAAGCAATTTCTCAGACCGAACTGACTTCGCTCTTTTCACATTGTTCACAATTTCTGGCTAGCAAAGGAAAAAAAGATTTCACAAATTTTGGACCTAACCATCTTCAATTTTGCCTGTAGTATCGTTTGGTAGGGTCCTACATTAAAACTCTGACACTGCGCGTCTGAACATGGATAAAATCACAATATTTTTCCAGGTTTTTGTTAGTATTGCTGCTTTTTCATAGGAGTATTTAAAAGTAGATGTAAACCCATGGTATGATTCAGGTTTTTCTGTTCAGTATTGATTTTTATTTGGGAATATTTAAAACTAGGTGTAAACCCATGACCTTTTTTGGGTACGATAAGTGTTCTGTTGGCAGACAGGCAGGTGTATGCCTATTTTGCCCAGTGTCAAAGCTTTTATGGTCACAGCTCATGACTGTGAGACCTGACCTGATTTATTTAAGGAATTTGATGATTGTTGGACTGCTTTATCAAAACAAAAAATGCTTTCATAGTCTAAAACTGACAAAAAAGTTTTTAGTGTCAAAGATTTTTTTACTGCATGACCGATAGGGCTGAAATATGAACTGACTGTTGGTTGACCCGAAAGTTCACTCTGCAAAATTTCAATAATTTCTGTTGAATTTGAAGGGTCTCAGTCACTGGCCCTCTATAATACTTCTAACTAAATGTTAGATATTCAACTCGCTTACCTTCACTTTCCTAGTTCATAGACAGGTGACTCTACCTACCAACAAACTGTTACATGGAAGTAGTTCAAGCAGTAATGAAGACTATCCAATTACAGCCCATGCAAGTTCCTATAATTGCTTGAACAACTGTTTCCTGGTATGATATGCTGGTTTTTTCCAAATAAAATCATTGCTTCAGTACTCTGTAGAAGAGGAGTCATCAGAATTGGTAGAAACATTTATAAGAATCGGTGTCATGTCTCAATAGAGAAGAGATATTGAATAACTTAGAGGGAAATTAAATTACTTCAGTTAGATGTAGCTGATTAGTAAGATTAAGTAGGAGGATTATTAGGATTTCTGGTGTGGGGAATACAGGATAATAAGAACTCAAGCTGGAGTCTAGGAGTGTTGTGTGTGGCTGTGGATAATCTGACTAATAACAGGACATGCAGAGTGACTTTATATGTAGATCAGACATAACCTCTTATGACCACATTTCTGAATACCAATACCTACACTTTAAAATACTGGAAAGCTGACTAAAACCCCATACTGACAGGATAGAAGACTGAATCGATGGTGAATACGTGCACTCCCATTACTGGAGTCTGTAAATAGTTATTACTTGGGATTAGTCGAACTATATTACATCTCCATGTGGGTGATGCCGAAGATCTTGACTACTTTATCTGACACCAGCTGTTTAGTAGGTACAACTACTTTTAGATAATATTCCAGAAGAGTTACGTGGGAAAAAACAATCACAGTGAAAATAACTACATTCTACATTGAATGTTAAGGCAGCGTGAACCCTTTAACCAATGGTATGTGTTTAGAGAGACATAATGCAGAAGTGTAATTTAATAATTTTTATTATGAAAAGCCCATAGATTACATGCTCATCCATTAATTGTCTACAGTAGGATGGATCGAGGAAATCGCATGATAATGAGCTTACCAAAATTGTACCAAACATTCAGAAAAGGGAAATGAAACGGTTTAACACATCTTCAAATAACCTTTAATTAAATAATATTTATGCATGATATGGAAACACCTTCTCATGCCTATTACATGACAGCGATGTGAAACATAACCAACAAAACATAGAGGCAATGTGACTGATATGTGGCAAGTGATTACATCACCCAATAGATGATCTGGACTGTTAACGTAAGTATCAGTGGAAGCCTGTCAACCTGCTCCTTTCCTGTTATTGCTGGCAGTTGCTCCCCACTCGAATGTATTGAATTGGATTTACAACTAGATCATCAGTGGTGTCCCAAAGCTTCCAATTAGCCTTTAAAATGTGAATGGAGCCCTGTAACTGAAGTTGCATTTTTCAAGAGCTGCTGCCAACTTGGTGTTAGTAAAGTTAACATTTTCACATTTCATTTGTTTGATTTGGCCCTGCAGTTCTCTTGGATGGAATTAATTTTTTTTTTTCATATTCAGATTAAATTTCAATAGAATCTGACAGTGAATCAAAAATGTTTTGTTAGCATGTGTTACTGTGATAAAGGACTATTTTAGATTGAGGCACCATCTATTATTTTTACTTACATGATTATTCATCTTCAAAGTCCATTCTTTCACTCATTTATATACATTGTTTGAACTGCTTATGACGATCTCTTTTGAACTTAATCTTTTTAAGAGTTCCATATCATTGGCTTGAACTAAATCAAATAAGTCCTCCACTTCTTTAAAATTGTGTTCTTTTTGTTCTTGTATTTGATTCTTTCTGTTTGCATGGATCTGAAGTCCTCTCCATTCATTATTCAAAGCTCCCAGTTAGTGCTTGATGAGATTCTGTCAACAGTACTCGCGCTTTTTGCCAAAAAAATTGTTTCACTAACTATTAAAGGAGAACTTTCACGCCGATTAAGTTTTACACGTCTCATGTTATGAAATAATACTTGATGCAACTAAGGAAAATGGAAGTGGCTTCTAGGCGATATAAATAAGAAAAGAAAGGGAAATTAACCCACCACATACCAAAGTGGACGAATGCAATGAGAGGGAACACTTATGCTGACAAACAACTACACAATATTTCGGCATTTGCCTTGTTCACAAGTAGAAAAACGGGCCATTAGGCTCAGAACGTGTGTACACAACGAACGTTACCTAATGACTGAGTAGTGGGGGAAATAATACTTGAAGCACATGTTTATTAAATGGTAATTTACTAATATTTAATTGCTTTCATCTCCAATTAAATATATATTCTTGAAGTTTACTTCTTAATGCAAATATTACCCAACAACCATCCATGAGCAAACAGCTTATGAAAGCAAGCACAGTACTGAACACTACTCAACCAAAAAAAAAACTTTTTAGAAGCAGCCTGTTGTGATAGTTGTTAGATATCAAATTGTTGACAATTTATTGAAGAATTATGATTTACTGTATATTTGGTAATTACTTATTTATTTACGTGTGGTACATAATACAGTATTTTTTTCTTCTTTGAATTGATGGAGAAATAGTAATTTTCACTCCACCCAAGGCACCATTTAGAAATACGCAAATGACTCGTATTTTTTTTCTGATGTCTGTTTTAGGTCAACTGGAAAAAACTGAGAGGGTGGGACCATAAAATTAATGTTGAAACATAATGACCACCCTAATACATATTCATGTATGTTGGTTCCAACTACAAGTGATGGGTTAACCTCCCATGTTTAGCTAATTGTTGATCATGAAAACTACTGCTGTATCGAAATTGAATATAATCAAATTTAATTAGCAGTAGGTCGTATATATTAATGTAGGGATGGGTAAATACAGGAGCATCTCGAGGAGGATTGATAATATTCTGAGGTTGAGTACGGTGGTTTGCCTGATGCCAGTTTTGTATTGTGGTCTAAGTCTTACTGCCTAAAGTCAGAGGACCAAATGATACGTGCTAGGACTCTTTAACTGCATGAACACTGAAATTATTGGATAGCATGAGCAGGGTAATACAGATTTTGTGTTGAATACACTTTGTCGCGATGTCGCGCTCCTGATTATAATCATAAATAACTCAGTTCTACGCTTTTAACAGATTAACATTTATTGTTCCCAATTCTTATTCTTCTAGGAACTACATCGGTTTTAAAATATCCGAAGAATGCAAGGTTTTTAAGCAGTGAACTTGTAACAAAGCAACCTTTCGGCCTGTACGTCGCTAAACCTCTAGCTATCTCTTTTTATTTTCCTATTGCCATGGCAACTTACTTTTCCTTGCTATAGGAATAAATATATCATTTTTTGTTTAATTTCATTTCACAAAAATATGATTTTCTTATGAAATTATTCTGTTCTGTCACATGCCTCCTCAAGTTCACCATGTCTTTGCTTAAAAGACATTGGTAAACTTATAAGAATAACCTTGCATTCAGCGATACTCTTTCCTCTGTTCCTATTAGAATTTTTTACAAAACAGTCTCTTCTTAATACTAACAATGAAATGAACTAAATAAAACATGGATTGTCTTGAAATATCTAATAATGAAAACATACATACATACAGCATTCTAGCTTAACATCACACAAATGTAAGTCCTGTCACGGTCGCCATGTCGCGCTCCTGATTATAATCATAAATAACTCAGTTCTACGCTTTTAACAGATTAACATTTATTGTTCCCAATTCTTATTCTTCTAGGAACTACATCGGTTTTAAAATATCCGAAGAATGCAAGGTTCTTAAGCAGTGAACTGGTAACAAAGCAACCGTTCGGCCTGTACGTCGCTAAACCTCTCGCTATCTCTTTTTATTTTCCTATTGCCATGGCAACTTACTTTTCCTTGCTATAGGAATAAATATATCATTTTTTGTTTAATTTCATTTCACAAAAATATGATTTTCTTATGAAATTATTCTGTTCTGTCACAGCGACTATTCAGTTTGAAAACAGAAGTTTTATTTGGATATGTTTGACAGTTGATGGTACCTAACTGATAAATATTATTCTAGGTTTTGTAATTACCATGCACTATAACTAGAAATGGTGAGGATGATGGTTGTAGAGGCAACATGTAGGATGCAATTCTTGCAGTGTGGTCTTTTATATGGTGAGAAAAATGTATGGATTAAATTGTTGATTGAGAGTAGTAGTATTTATGAACCAGAAGTTGTATAAGTTTGGGTAGTAGTATTTTTGCAATAAAATTACTAGAAAAGTCTTACATTCTTACATTCATACATTCAAGATGCTAAATAAGGCACTTGTGGTATGAGCCTTCCCCTGATGGGTTTGAAAGGGGCTGTATTGTCAGATTAAGAAAGGCAGATTTAATGTTTGGGGCATTGTTTAAAATTTTAACTGTTATGACGACTGTGGATCGGTGTTGAACGCAGTGATAATGCCAAGGGTACACATATGTATCAAATCTGAGATTTGCGAACGAAGACTTTCCCGGCGTGTCGATGCAATGAACTCTTCACAGGTTTGCTGCCGGATAGCGTCATCCGGCAGCAAACCTGTGAAGAGTTCATCAAATCTGAGATTGACCCCACGGACCCGTCGGGGAGGATCATTTCATCTTATGAATGGCTGCAAGTACTCCACAGAAATAGCTTAACACCATCCAAAGATATATCATGGCATCTGGTAATATGAATCTGTCCACCAGTACCATATCGAGGAGGCTAGCAGAGCAGGATCTGTCATTCCTTATGATGTCTACCACTAAGGCCCAACATCGGCATGTAAGACGCAAGCTTATGCTTGGGGTGGAGCATAAAGCTTGGATCTTAACTCTGACCGTGTGTAGCCTTGGATGTAACAGTTTTGGCTTAAAATAGAATAATAATGTCGCCACACAGATTTTAACCTAAAATCTATGAAAAGGTAAAGTTCAATAAATAGTTCAATGTCATTTAAATAACTATATTCTTCAATTTCACAAAACCAAAACTACAGGCAATCAGACGACTTTTCTAAAGTAATGTTTTACAAGTTCGATTAACCGTTCGAGCCAGACCACACCCCAAAGTTCAAAGAATTAAATCACCAGTTGAAGAAAGCCAATAACAGTTCGTCACATGCTCCCATTGTTCAATAGCTTACTTAATTTCAAACAATTCCGAGGCCCCACTTGGCGAAATACTATTTTACAGCAACATTATGATTAAGTTTAATAATAGAAGCGGCATTATTCCAAAATAACTTTAACTGATGTGCAAGGTATAAAACTTTCCGGCCTACTGAGCTACATGTTATCGCGCCGGCTGCTTTCGTACGACTCAGTGCGAACAACTGCACGCACGCATCTATATCACATAGCTCTTCTCGAAGATTCTTAGTGACTGTTCTCACGCGAAGCGTGGGAACGTATTCACTTCCTCTTTCACAGGGGTGGCTGATCAGATATGAAATCGCACGTCTGAAGTCCTTACATCAGCTAATTTGACCTTGACGATAAAAATAATTCTATCTTTCTGAAATTTTTCCAATCGCTAGATCTTTAAATAAACGTTAACTTTAGTTATTATTAAAAATATCCTAACTTTAATCGTTTAGCCAAAAATAAATACTTTAAGTATGAACTTTCCCACTCCAGGCGAATGCTGAAGAATGTTGAAATTAAAAATATTGAAAATACTATATTAAAAACTGTAAATCGGCTTTCTAACTTGAATAAACATAAAAACTAACTTTGAAAATGAAATGCAATAATATTCTATCCAATCTAACTCGTGGTTCTAAGAACAAAATTTTGTTACGCAGTTACAAAATTTAACAGATAGCTTACAGGCAAGCATGTTTGGACTTCTGCCAGGAATGGGCAGCTTGCAAATAGCATAGAGTACTGTTCATTGACAGCTCTTCTGATACAGATGATTCCCAAATTCGACTCTGGGTACATACTAGTCAGTGTAGTAGCAATCTATACTTCGTTGTAGAGCAGCATGCCACCCTAATGAAGTGTTGTGGACTGCTATTTCATAATATTCCTGGTCCCTGCTGATATTCAGTAAAGGAACACTTACATGGTGATACATCCCAGAAATTCTGCGTGTGTGTGGTTACATTTCTGCTCAACAATCCTTTTTACTGCAGGAGAATGCCCAGCCTTACACAGCATGGGTATATCTTGCCTGCTTTTCACAGTGTTAACATACTTCCTTGTCTGTTGAGCATTTGGACGTCAGCTTTGGCCTGTGGCAACAGTCGCAGATTTGGAGCCTAGGATCTTTCTCAGGAGAACATTTGTCACCTGTATATTTACATGTGTGATCATTTTGTGGCCTATCTCCACTGTAATATGCACATCTAGATCTTCTGTACTGTCTTGAAATGGAACTAGTTTTGGTGTAAAACCAGACATTGTTTTCACCGTGACAAGATTTCATTTATTTTTGGAGTCTCAGACTGTAAAATTTTTGGCAGATAAAAGGATTTGTACATTTCTGTAGTATCCCTATTTAGCAGACCTCAGGCCCTTTACCAATTGAAAGGGAGCTACTTTAATGCCATGAATAATGGTGAGAAAAGTATAATCAATGAACTAGATGGCATTCCAGCTGAAACTTCTGCACGGTGCTATAAATAATGAAATATCTCAATTTTTTTTGTAGCTGTCTAAATGAATTACCTTTAAGATAACTTGGATTTTTTAAAAAGAATAACATTCATTACTTTTCTTTCACACTTAGTCAGGAAGTTACAGAAAGTATTAATAAAACTAGTTATACAGATTTTATTTATTTTTAAATGTGTAAAAATAAAACTTTTCCTTTTTAGGTTATTCATCAGATGTTACTTGATTGGAAAAGAGTGAAGACTGATGGTGCAACGCGTGGAGTGTTGTGTCAAGCCCTGTGGTCAGCTAAGCAGTATGATCCTGTGAGGATATTAGCCCGTGCTGCTGAAACTACATAAGGCTGTGAATGTAAATGCAAATTTTTGCTGTAATTTTAATTTGAAGTATTAACTGAATGAAAGGTATACAAACTGCTAGTTTTGTGAAGTGTAAATTTTACTTGTAAGAGACTGATACATCCAGCCTTGATATTTCAAATCATGTGATTGTATATTTTAGAGTTTAAATTAATTGAGACCTAACTATATTTATAAAAGATCAATTTTGCTTATTTATTCTACATAAAAGGGTGTGAATTATTCTGCTTGTTTGTAAACATGGAAGGGGCGGGGTGGGGGGTAATTCTTAAAATTTTTGGTTCTTCAGTTAAATGACTAATTTTATAAAATACGAATTTGCCTCATGTTTTACCCAATTTTGCACATAGATACATTCTGTTAATCTACAGCTGCAGAAAAGATTTCCTGTATTTAAATAATGATTTAATATATTTAAACTGTGTTTCTGAAACAAAAATATGTACAATATTAAATTCTACTGGGATTGTTTTTAATCACATAACTTACTGTGCATTCTAAAGTCAACAGGAATTAAAATTAAGAGAAGTTTCTAGTTTTGTATGTATATATAAAAGCATTGCTAATTGGAATATTTTATACTTTGACACTGTGAACAGTTTACACAAAGGTGCTTTCTGTGCTTAAGATAAAGCTGTGGCCATGAATTTGTATATACTTAAACTTGAATTGTTGACTAACATAAAACATGTCCTTTTAGTAATAGGTTTCTTACAATGTATAAAATTGAGTAATGATCAAAAATTTATGTATACTAGTGTTACCAATTTACTTTTTATGGTTTTAAGTATAAAATACCTTTGTATTGTGTAAATATGGTGAGATCTGTAATTAAAAGATGGATGGAAAGTTTAATGCTTAAATACCAGTTTTGTTTCACTGCTGTTATTTTTACTAATTGTAAGAGATTACTAATTTATAGAAATTGTGATGAAGCATAATTGCATTCTGGCCTTAATAACAAATATTAATGAGTTGAATAATGCAATATATACACAATATGGCCGCCACGCATGGTGTTGCACAGACACTCCATGAATTATGTTGCAAGGTGGAATACTAGACGTGACAGTCTTCTGAGTAAATGGGAATGAAATATTTTCCGCACCATTTGTGATAAGATTTTATATTCAAAGAAGAAAATAGTTTTTACTGATTGAATCTTGTGCGAGTGCACATGTGATTTTAATATTTCGCTGTATAGTGCTTCAAGGCTAGATCACATAGTTGTGTAATGGCTTTAATCTGTTTGGTTAGTAATTCCTCGTTTGAAGAACTTTCTTTAAATGTGATAGCTGTCTTCAACCTATCCATGTGAATTGTGGGGAACTTACTACATCTGAAGTTAGGTGTTTAGAACTCAAAGTGTTCTTTGTAATCCTTTGGTAATGACTGAAATTGATTAAGATCACTTACACAGGTGTTGACACAAGTTGCAAAGCTGTTGAACAATGAGTAAAATCAATAAAACAATTGAACATCTCAAGTCTTGCAATATTAGGTCAAGTATAAATGAAAGGTTAAAACCAATCTTCAGTCTGTGATGAAATGACTGATAGAGCAATACTCAAAAACAACTTAATTGTATCTAGTGTGAAGGAGACAGATTCCAACTCATTTATTGAGAGGATAGAATCTGATAAAAAAATCTGTATCAGAAATTTTTAATGATCTGAAGCTATGTATGAAATTACAACCTCTCAAATGTTTTCAATTAGTAAAACATACTGAAAATGATGCGGGATAACTTTGACCAATTAAAATAGTAATGAATGACCCAGAGACTATTCTGTCACTTTTGGTAAATAAACACAAATGTGATGGCCCAATCAAAATTGCCCCAAATGTAACATCAATGCAGAGAAATTACTTACACAAGCTACATAATCAACTAAACATTCTGAATAAAGATAAAGTAGTAAAACCAATTAAATATGTTATAATAACAATGAGCAGGAAAAAGCTTTTAGGCAATAAAATTAAGGAAGGATAGGGAAATATGACCCAACACTTACCACAGATGAAGGCGGCTGGGACGACGAACAAAAAACAAACACAAGAGAAGTGCAATATTTCGGCCTACAGCAGCCTTAAACGTGCAGAAGGTGAAGCACCAGGCGCCGTCACATGTGTACACATAGCGGCCGTCTATGTGTACACATGTGACGGCGCCTGGTGCTTCACCTTCTGCACGTTTAAGGCTGCTGTAGGCCGAAATATTGCGCTTCTCTTGTGTTTGTTTTTTGTTCGTCGTCCCAGCCGCCTTCATCTGTGGTAAGTGTTGGGTCATATTTCCCTATCCTTCCTCAATTAAATATGTTAATGGACAACCTAGGATAGTTGATATAATGAAAAATAATAATCATTTAGAAAAAATGTAATTGTATAAAGTGCATAAAATGTTATCAAAATGTGTGTGGACTGAAAATTAAACTAAGAGAAGTTGAAAAATCAAATTACATTTTGAATGAGTATAACGTTATTGTGTTAACAGAGACGTGGCTTGAACCTAATGTATGTAATGAAGAGTTGAATCTTAACAATTGTTATCTTTAGAAATGATGGAAATGTAATCTGAAGTTACCTCTAGAGGTGATTGATATTTATCCTTAATAGCAATTAGAACAATGTCTTCAATTAGAAGTAGTGACTGATGTAGAGCAATTATTTATTCGAATGTTGTGTAGTAAATGCAGATTAATCATAGGAGTTGCATACTTTCCCCCCACTAACAGAAAGTACTAAGATTTCTTACTGCAGGGCTGTTGAAGACACGAATCTTAAGTACACTTGCTCACTTCGGAGATTTTAATATGCCGAACATACAATTGAAAAATAGTAATAATGGTAGCTATTTATTCCACACTGCCATGCTATCAAAGAAATTATCAGATCTTTACTAAAACTTTTCCAAATAAATAATAAACCCCCAACCCACCTCGGTAATGCTGTGGCCACATATTCGGGAGGAAACAGATTTGAATCCCCTTCCGGGCATCCAAATTTGGGTTTTCCATGGTTTCCCCAAATTTCTCCAGGCAAATGCCGATATGCTTCCTTCAAAAGATCATGGCCGAATTTCTTCCCATTCGTTGCCCCCCCTCCCCCCCCAGTCCTTTCCCACCCCTAATGACCTCGACAAGGTGTAAAACCAAAAGAAAGAAAGCCTTTCCACTCCTCTAGCAGCCCATTTACAGTCCAATTTGTAGGACCTACGATTATCTGATTTACTGATGTAGGACTCTTCTTGGGCAGTGAAAAGGATGTGTTGGATGAGTTTGGACTACCAGACAACCAACAAGCTATGGTGGGGGATTGCAATTGGAGGAAACATGATGTAAGTGTGTAATAAGCACACTGTGTGCCACTAGAAAATACGAGAGGAAAAGGGTTGCTTGGAACATCATGTTGGACACACTAGTTGGGTGAATAGGGGAGCGCATCCTTTGGTAGTTCTACACGGAGGTCCTACAAGTTGGATACTGAATATAACCCTTTGCTTACAAGTTTAAACTTCTGAAGTCGTGCTTAGGTTTATTTATTTGTTTATTTGTCGTATGGCAAGCAACTAATACAATAATAAATATATACAATGACAAGAATGTTGGTAGCGTTCACAAGCTGATGTCTAATTCTTCCAGCCATTCTAAGAAGGAACTTGTAGCTCCAAAAACATCTTCATATCATCCGTCATACTTCCGTAGAGGGCATTCCCTGATAATATGCTCCACACTCTGGGAAGGAGCACCGCAGTCACATGCAGGAGAATCCTGAAGACCCCACTTATACAGCATGGCGTTGCATTTCGCATGGCCTGTTCTTAGGCGATTTAGTTTGACTCACTGGTCTCTATTTAGATGGAATCCTGGAAGTCCAGTTGTGGGATCTTTAATATCTGAATGTTTTACAGATGTGGAGTTCCAGCTTTGTCGCCATTTTTCCATGACATCAAAGTCAAATACATCTTGCCATACTGGATTTCTTGATTTAAGACGAGTGGGTGGTAAGTTATTTAGAACTTCGTGGATTGGGAGATCCTGTGGATGATCAGGATGGTGTAGTTTTATCCACTCACGTGCCATTGCTTCTTGGCGTCTTATCTCTGGAGGTGGTATTTTGCTGATCAGGTGCAACCAGGGGACTGGGGTGGATTTTAGGGTGCCAGTTATTACTCTCATACACTCATTCAGGTGGACGTCGATTTTTCTAGTATGAGTACTACGTTGCCACACTGGAGCACAGTACTCGGCAACAAGGTAAACCATGGTGAGAGCGGTTGTTCGTAGTGTGTTCGCATCAGCTCCCCATGAAGTACCAGCTAGCTTCTTCATGATGTTTCGCGTTTTCAGTTTCTGACTTGTGTTTTCGAGGTGTTTTTTGAATGTTAAGGAGCGGTCTAAGGTGATGCCAAGATACTTAGGATGGAAATTATGTTTCACCCTCTGGTGGCAGAAGTTCACTTTGAGCTGCTGATGTGCTATTCTATTGCTCAAGTGGAATGCGCATACTTCCGTTTTCATTGGGTTCGGACAAAGTCTCCACTTTCTATAATATTTGTTCAAGGTTTCTAAGTCGTTAGAGAGAATGCTCTCACCTTCCTCTAATGTGGCAGTTTGGACGGCGATAGCTAAGTCGTCAGCGTAGCAGAATTTATTGCCGGTTGTTTCTGGCATATCACTGGTGTACAAGTTGAAGAGCAATGGAGCTAGTACTGACCCTTGAGGTAATCCATTTTTTATTGTAAATGACTTACTTGTCTTATGTCCGACAGTGACCTTAAAATATCTGTTGGTCAGCATATTCCTCAGGAGTGATGTTAGTTTCCTGCAGGGTATATGTTTTTTAAGTTTAAGTAGCAGTCCATCCAGCCAAACTGTATCATATGCCGCTGTTAGATCGACAAAGGCTACTGATGTTTTTAACTTCTTCTGAAATCCAGCCTCAATGTATGATGTCAGTGCTAATACTTGCTCACAACAGCTCCGTTTTAGTCTGAAACCTGCCTGATATGTTGGTGTTATGATATTTATTATTCCTTGTATGCGGTTAAGGATGAGGCGTTCTAGAAGCTTATAGCAAACACTGAGTAGAGCAATAGGTCGATAGCTAGAAGCATCACCTGCTGGTTTGCCTGGTTTGAGGATCGTCAAGGTGTGAGCCATCTTAAATTCTGGGGGGACTATCCCAGTGTCCAGGATATCACTGAAGAAGTTCTTGAGCCAAGTTCTTCCCTGCTTGCCGAGATATCTTATGAATTCTGGGAAAATGCCATCTAACCCTGCAGCCTTCCTCATTTTTAGCATTTTGATGGCTTTCTCAACTTCTTCATGACTAAATGGTTTAGAAAGGATAGGATTATTTCTAAGGTTGTTATCCATTTCAGTCATCTCTTTCTCCATCTGTTTCTTCATGGCAGGATCTATTGGGACTTTGTCAGCTCTTGTTTTTATGTGCAATGCCATTTCAGCTGGTGTAATTCCTGGCTCCTCTTTGCACATGTTTGAGGCTGCACCCAGTTTTCTAAGGAGAGTCCATGCATTTCTACTGGAGTGAGTAAAGCTCATTTGAGAAGTTAGCCCTTTCCATTTCTGTTTCCTCCCTTCATTCAGTTTTTCTAATATTCTTTTTCCTGTTTCAGGGGCACCAGTTTTTTGAAAATTTTCATATAAAGTTTGCGTAGATTTGTCCCAGCATGGAATGTATTGTTTCCTGTTTCCTCGAGGGATGTTTCGTTTAGCTGCAGCAATAACAATACCTACAAATCTCTTGTAGTTTTTCACTTTTGGGGGTATCCATCGTAGGTTATTATCTACCTCGGAGCTATAATTGTCCCAGTTTGCCCTCTTTAAATTCCATCTTGGTTTATGAATTGATCTGATAACAGGTATTGTGTTACCAACACTGATTAGTGTGCTTAGGTAATAACACTGTTCAGTTTGTTACTTTATAGTATCGCAAGAAAAGAAGCAGCCATGTTGTTAGCTAAGTGATGATGTGGCGATTCTAGTAGAAAGAGTATGATATGTACATTAAGGGGACCACCCCTTGCCAATCTTCGCGACGTTAATTTAAGCAAGTCGTCGTCATTATCGTTGGGGATCCATTTGTGGAAAAACTGTTTGATGAAGGGCCTTAATATTTTTACTGAATGTTACATGATGCTAGTAAAGTCAGCTGTACTAATATATACTTTATACATTTTATAGTTTTTAAGAAATACTTATTTAAATTTATTAATAAAAATATTAATTTTTTTCTGCAGAAAATGTTTTTTAGTGAACATAATAGGGGAATATTAATGCTTGCAGTACCAGAGGTGGCTTGCTTTGTTATACAGATTCTTTGAAAATTTCATTCTATTATCTTTGATAGTTTCTGATATAATGCAGCATATGTACTGGAAATTTTAGTTTGCGGGAAACTGATTTTTAAGAAAACAACTACTCGCAAACGCACTCAAACAAAACTAACAGTGTATTTCAAGGTGTGTTGTTTACAAACAGCAGAAACGAGAATACCGACTGTTGCCCTCCAAGGATTGCCAACACATTCAGGAGTCAGAAAAAAAATCCCTAATGTGCAATATAGGGGATATAAAGATCTAAAATATATGCAGTAATGTGGGCGTGGCACCGATGCACACATGGTACGAAAATACTATTTAAATGCCCGAAAAAAAAATTTCAGTTAAATCCTTTTCAGGCTACTTAAAGAATACCTTAATCTAACGAAATATGATGAAAACCGAAAATCGATTTATATATTTTTTTTTTTCTCCCCCACCTAAACCATGGTGTGGTCCCCTTAAAATGTAAACAAAACCTCCGCTATACTTCCGTATTAAAAGTTGCAGATGTGGAAGTGGATGTATGATTTCATGCGAAAATTCTGCACATGTGGATGCGGAGCTCAGTCACAATTCTATTTCAAACTTAAATCATTTGGTATTATAGAATCCCTTAACAGAATTAAAATAGTTAAATATAAAGGATATACTGTAACTGAAATATCAGTTTTATCTGCATGATATTTTCCTCTTCTTTGTTTTAACATATACGTGTACAAAGTTCCATCGAAATTGAATGTGAACTCTATATAAAGAAAATTAGCAAAAATTAAGGGAGCAAGGAGGTAAAGAGGAAGAGAGATTTGTTTTTGAAAAACCAAATGTACACAGTATTTTTCTGCTTGTTTTAAAGTGTGTATATATATAAAAAGAAGCCTAACTTAGCCCACAACCCAAAGGTTGGTTGGATCCTGCCGAAGGGGGCATAGTAAGCCATTTATCATATGCAACTCGTAAGAATTCCTGCTGCCTCCGGAATTTGAACACGGGCCCACACAAAGAAACTTTGGAACGTAATAGCGTTAACCACCGACCTACAACAGATTACATAGACTTTCATGGTCAAATTCATGTGATGAGGTAGAAATGATTCATTTTATTACTAACTGAAGACATTACGGGAAACCTTGGGCCTATTGGCATTGAGAAGTCATGCTGTAAGAAAATCTATTGGCAGGGTCAGTGAAGACAGGTCATGCAAGAGTGCATGATACAGTATGCGGGATTAACTGGTTGCAGTGTTTACATCAGTTCCACTTAGTCAAGACAAACAGTCCAACCTAGTTATGCCGGTATTCAATGTTCTAAGATTTTTATCTAAAGTTATCCCTGGTGTCAGTGTCCCACATAGACTGAGTACAAGTTGTTACAGTTGAGTATTTGCCAATTGTATGTTTTTTGTGCTACAATTCGAATCGTACAAAGCTAATCGATGTAATTTCACATTAAATATTAAGGCAAGCTACTATCTGCTTGAAACCAATTCCTTCTGTCAAGATATCATTGTTATTGAATGCTTCCACTTTTTTCCTGGTCATTTCACACTTTCAAAACTGTGCTTATATGAAATAAAGGGCTCCATCTACTATGGGCTTTCTAGGCTTGTCATACTTCCAATGGAGGAGCATATTTCTTACCATCCATCCATGAAAAACTTCTCTTGTTTTCTGTGTGATAAGTATTTTTCTTTGTGGAATATGATGGTGACTGGGACTTTCTGAGCATACTCTTAGGCAAATGCAGAGAATTTCTAAAAACTGTAAACGGGATGGCTGGTATGCTGGGCAGGGGATATGAACCTAGGCCTGGTGTACCTTCCTTGTCCAGTGCCAAAGTCACTGCTGATGTTAAAATTTATAAAGTTGATTAAAATCACATCCACTCCACAATCATGAAAAATTTAAGTTGTGACTGAAACCCAAAATAAACTTACCAACTACATCATTGTCCCACGATGGAAAACCCAAGAAATGTTTGGTGCAGTAAATGGTAAAGCATGGATGAAGACCTCCAAATGCTACCAGCTAGAGATAATTGAGGTTCAGCATCCTAGATGTTATTAAGATGAGAACCAGGGACAACTTGATAGTCACATTAAGAAGAGAAAATATGAAGCATCTGTGTCTGATACGGTCAAGAGAATTTACTTAGTACAACACAGCTGCCAGATTCTAAGTAAAGGCCTTCCAGTTTTTATTTTTATACTGTAAATTTTTCATTCTTAACTGTGTAATAATTTTACTGTTTAAAACATTTTTGTTTAGTTCATCACTATTTACTGTTCTGTAAATTGTGTGGCTTTTTTTCCCCCCTTTTTTTGTAATTGATCTGACATGAGTAAATAAAAATTAAGTGACCTCAAAAGCCAACACTCATTTGTTATAATTGCTTAACTAGCATTTGCCCACAATGTCTCCTTCATGTACTTAACTGTGTGTGTCTAATATGGTTCAAAATTAATGGAGAAAACGTCGGAATGTGAAAAATCAACTGAAACATGAAGTGTAGTTACACTGATGAAATAAATATGCTTTCATCAAATTTTCCTGGTGTGAAAAATGATTTAGTGTTAAAGTGAATAATTGTAAAAATAAATTTGCAATGGTATAAACAGTTAATAGCAAAAAAGAAAGCAGATCTAACAAAATTCCCAAAGATTTGCATCAAACCTTACAATTGTAAAAACAGTAATATAACAGTGTCATAACAATATTGGGAAGACCAAGAAGATGGACAGACCAACTGAAGGAGGGCGTAGAGAGAAGAGGCTGGAATTGGGAGTACATCACAGACAGAGAAACCTTTCTGGACAGGAAAAGGTGGAAAACAATCGTCTATAACAACCAAGGCTCGTAAACCACACCTGGGAAACTGGAGATGGTCCCCAACGATAATGATGATAACAATATTGGCTATCCAGCACAATTCTTAAATTTTCCACTTAAATACGATCAATTTTTTTTTTTTATTTACTAGTTTTAAGCTTCGATGTCTCTTAAAAGACTTTACTGTGACAAATTGCTTTAACGAGAGATACTCGAGATGTTATACTGGTATCACATTTAATAATTTTTATCTTAAACTCTTCAACTGCTCATAATACATTCTTTAGCATTCCAGTAAATTTACTACTACCATTTTTTTTTGCCAAAAACCATTCAGTTGTTATTGTCAAAATATGCCAGCACTCTCTTGACCCATCTAATGTCATCACTTGCTCCCATACCGGCTACTTTATTATATACGTTCCTGATTGTAAAGCGCCATAATTAAATTAACGCAAATCTTGCTGCTCACCTTTGCAACACTTCTAACACCTATATTTGATACTTATAATGTAGGTCCCACAAAACCACACCAACCTGTAGCAATGATCCGACGAGAAATTTGTCCCTTTTACACTCCTTCATCGCCTTCTTCAATAAATGAAAGATTTGAAATGTCTCACTACCACGTGACTAATCGAATTTGCTATCAAAATTTACTCAAAGTTATTTGCACTAGCTAATTGAGGAATTCCTTCCCCACCTTACAATCATAAAAAGCCTCTATATTTCTGTATTAGCTAATAAGCTAACTGTTTCTGACATGTATTCCAATTTCGTACTGAACTATGTATCTTGTGCAGTTTACCCTTTTATCTGTTCAGAATTCTCACCCACAAAATATCAACACAATGATTCATTAGAACAAGGAACAGCATTGGTTGCAATACACTATACTGTGGCATGCCCATTTTCTTCTACCTCTTTTGATATTGCATTTCCTACACTAGCTCTTTATTTCCTTCCTATTAAAAATTATTCTGCCTAGCAAATTCCACCCCAATTGTTACCTCATTTACCACCATCTTATGGCTTATGTGATGAGACAGTGAATGTATGCTCATATTCATGATCAGCGTAATTAAAATCTTGAAGGTTGAGATACTTATGGATGATTTCAGACCGATTGTAGGAATTCCATTATTATTCACATAAAAATATAAATGGCAGTTATGAATGCACAGTTTCAACAAGTTGTATAGAGTTCCAATGAGTGGTGGAATATTTGTCAAATAAACACGAACCACAAGAATTGTGGAGGGAGGGGGGACAGTTCCATATGAAAGAATAAAGAATTATTAAATAAAGAAATATTGAACAAGAGTTTATTAAGCTTAAGAAATTCAACGCAATAATTCCACTTCAGTTAAGTAATTTTAAAAGTTGGAGAGGTAGTTTCAGATAAAATTCACTGTTACGCTGGTTTGGTTGGGAGTCACAGTGCTTTGTAATATGTAGGCAAGTTGTGACATAAATGCCAGAGAAAATTAAGTCAAAAGGTGTTGAAAGTAACAAAGTATAGGGGAGAATTTTCTAAACATTTCTAGGCATTATTTCCAAACTTAAATGAATTTACAAGTTTTACTTGGTTTTGTCATAGTTTTGTTTGTTGGAATGTTTCAGAGTATGCTTTTAAGTTTTTTGTTTTTTTTTTGGGGGGGGGGGTGCTTGTCATCAGTCTTTCGACTGGCTTGATGCAATCCTCCATCCCTTCCTATCTTGTGCTAACGTCTTCATCTCTACATATCCCTTACAACCCATGTCCTCAATTATCTGCTTCATATATTCTAATCTCAGTTTTCCTCTACAGTTCTTACCTTCGACTGTTCCTCCACCAGCAAATTAACCAATCCAGCATGTCTCAAAATATGACCTACCAGCCTGTCTCTTCTTTCTGTAATTACAGAATTGTATATCATGTGCTGCATTCCGATAATATTGACCGTTTCCAATTCATCCACCTATTGGGACAATTTGTCACAATATCTAGAGCAGAGCATGTTCTAATCTCAACATCCATTAGGTAATTTGGAAACAATGAAAACTCCTTTATTGGAAATGATCCATTTATTAGAGACTCCGTAGATACAGGGTGTATTATTTTGAGGAGAAGATGACATTTGGTTGCAAAAGGCTAATATATGATGGCAAGATGAAAAGTTCTTGGCCTGACAGTGAAAGAGTTATTTTTCTATATAGATCGTCCTTAGTGTGATGCACTTTATCCAACATTTCTACAATGAATGGATTCCATTCCCAAATTGCAATTCTGGAATACCCGAAACATAGTGATCTGTGGCCACTATCACCTCTTCATTTGACATGAAACATTTTCCAGTCATCAGTTTATTTGGATATAGAGATAAGGGTCAAATTTTGTGAATGGGATGAATGTTTCAACAATTCGTACTTCACGTCCCTCAGTTTTCCCATTGTGGATAGAAGTGTTTTCCTTTTTTTCTGTTTCGTTTAATGTAGGTTTCTTATCACAATTTTTTAAATCCATTCGGTTCAGAAGACTTGCATAGTGTTCACCAATTATTGTATTACCCCTTCCAATATAAAAAAATATAGGACAGGGAAAAATAACCTTACCACAGATGAAGGCAGGATAGTGAGATGAACACACAAATAACACAAAGTTAACAATATTTCAGTTAGTAACCTTATGTGGTGGATCGGGATGTGGTCACAGCTTTCCCCTGCCAAATGTCTCACTTCCTACATGACTAAAGTTATTAATCGAAATATGGTGGATTTTTTCTCTCTCTCTCTCTCTCTCTAGATGTTCACCTCACCCTCCTGCCTTCATCTAGGGTGACGTTATTTTTCCCTATGTCATTTTCAGTCCCTAATGGCAGTCCCCCTGTCTCCATTATCCATGTATTGCCTTTTCAAGGTAATCAATAAAAATAATCCTTTTTTTCATCCCGGAATACAATGGAAGATAAAATTGACTTAACATTTTTTGGTCCAGAATCATTAGTTTCCAGTCTATTTTGATTGCTGTTTCATTTCTGGTATGTAATGGTTAACCCACACCTCATCCATAGAAACAAATCAGTACACAAAATTGGTAGGGCCCTTTTTAAACTGGCACAAGTATTGTTGAAAAATTTGATTGTGTGTTCATTTTTGGTCAGCATTTAATAAATGTGGCACCATACTTGCTCAAAGCTTTTTCATTCTTGAAGTAAAATGTACTGAATTGTTTCTACCGATACGACCTCAGCTAAGCATTACATTTTTAATTGCTAATTGTCCAATATAATTTGTTGCACTTTCTCGATGTTTTCATCAGTGGTTGCAGTTTTTGTTACCCTACATGAAATCATCTTAAAAGAAATATTCATCAACATTTTAATTCAACCATCCAATTCTTCACTTTTGAAAATGTAAGAGCAGCATCTTTATAAACTTTGTATTATAATAATAAAAATATAACTGCATTATATTCTGTTTCAACTAAATTCGTCTTCTGCAAATGGAAAAATTCACAGTTTTTAAAAATTGGCAGAAAGAATGGCTTAGAAGAAATAAGGAGAATTTCAGTTTGAGGTAAAGTTGGCATCTGGAAATTAATAATGAATATTAAAAGAAGGCAGTGAGGAGAATTCTGACACAATTTTAATACTTAGTTATTAAAAAAGAAAGAAAAATTATAAAAAAGTAGTTTGTTTCATTACTATTGCTATTTTTAAAATAATTGTGAATAAGGAATGTATTTGATGGATCAAAATATGCTGCTTCTTATTTCATTAAAAACACAACTAACTGTACATGATTTGCAAGTGGTGAGCTTGAGTTTGGTGCCATCATCTGTATTAACTAACTGTTCCATCCTCTGGCTTTATCTATATCTATATAAATTAGAAAGTTTGGATGTACTTTTGGAATCAATCACGCCTTAATAACTCAACATATTTAAATGAAATTTAGCATGATCTCAGTTAATTGTGTGCGAAGTGACATAGAATGGATTTTATCCCGCAAAATCGCATATTTCTTTTACAAATTGTCATTAATATCAATTCAAAAACTTCAAAGAGTTTCCTACTTCGTGGACAGCAGTGCCACGTTTACTCTTTGCTTTTTACACTACTTTTCAGAAATAAAAGCAAAAACCTTCTGACGTATGCAACTTTGTGTTTAGTTTAAAAGCCATAAAACCGATGCACTTGACAAATAATAGTTTGGAAGCAGGAAATATAAATCTGTATGTAACATTAAATTTTAAAAAAGGTAGGTACTGTTGGTAAGACTGCAAAGAGATTACTTCAGTTGGGTACATAAAATAGTATGACATCTCAGATATACCAGCACGAAAGTCGGTTCAGTAAGAGTTAAAAATTGCCGTGCCGGAAATGTCGGATTAACAAAAATGTAACGGATTCCATTCTATCTCGGTTCAATTTATTTCCTGTGTGTCTTTTATTATTATTATTTTTTTTTTGTTACTATACAGTCTATTTAATATTAGAATTTTTTTTGCCAAAAAGTAAAACTATCTATTGAATCCTTCTCTTAAAACGAATGATTCAATGGCCTAATGTAGAAACTTATTGTTTCATGAAGCAACATCGAAAGTAGTTTACAACACAATACACCTCATTTACACGGAGCTTATGAAAGCTGTTTATTTATTACTAATAATAATTAAATTCCTTCGGCCTTGCTCTGCAACAAAAATATTCTGGTCCAGGCAGCATTTCATTCAAACCACTATCTCTGCTAATATTGCCGCTACAAAATCAAACGATACGATCACACCTCAACACATTAAATGCATTGAAACTACATTTCAGGTAGTAACAGAATTTTCTATATCAAGATTCCTAATTAGTGTAGCATAAATTATTATCACAATTAATTTCATTTTATGCCTTACTAAATCACGAGCAGTAACAGTCACTTTATCATGATGTAAGCTTGACCAGCAAAGTTAACAAAAATTGTCTTAGAGTTGTAGAGAATTATGGACTTAACGTTGTACACCGTAAGTTAGAAGCATTTTAGTATATATTTTTTTTAAATTACATTACTTCAATGATTGTTACATGATGACATAGTTCATGTGACTGAATGTAGGTAGTATCGCGATCTGAAATAATAAGTCAAGTTTATTTTGCCATTCATAACGTCACTAAGATGCAATAGGCCCTATAGTGAATGTATTAATGAGAGGCTGATAGAATCTTTGATTTTCTAGCGTCAATATTAGCCGAGTTTGTGACTTGTTTGAAATGCAGCCTGGGCCAGAATGAGAACTGAAACATTATTAGTTACTAATGTTTTCCCGAGCATACAACTAAATATCAAAAACGAAAACTGACGATGCTGTTACCTACCCCGTAGAGATTTTAAGCTCCTTCGAGTTATCTGGGGTGCCATCTCACAAACTCGAACTTAAGGTTGGCGCTCCATTTCTCTTGATGCTTAATCTCGACCCCCCCCCCCCCCCTCTCCCCAAGATTGTGCAATGGCACCACATCACACAACTAGGAAGAAACATTGCGAAGGCGACAATTCTTACCGGTGCATCTAAAGGGGAAGCCGTATTACTTCCTCGTATCCCAATTATTCCCAGTAATTTTCCCTTTCAATTTAAAAGTTCTCATTAAAAATTGCATTAATAAACTGCAGGGTCAAATGTTAAAAGTTCTGGGAATACATTTGGATAATCCCTGCTTTTCCCATGATCAATTATATGTTGCCTGCTCATGGCAATCAAGTGCAAAAAATTTACGTTTTTTCAGAAAATAACAAGTCATACAAAATTGTATATACCGATGTATTAAACTGAAAATACTCTTAACATACAGAATATTTTTATTGTTTTGAAAGTTTGATGAAATTGTTGTGAAACATAAATAAATTTCTGTTATTTTATTGCAATATTTAATACTACTATTACTAATAAAAATAACTTTAAAATTAATTGTATGGTCGTATTGACCTGGTGACAAGGCTTCTTTACGTCTGCGCAATCAGCCCCTTTCGTAGCCTCTTAACGTAACCCAGTAACCTACCGGACATAGAGGACCCACAGTTCAACACGGAATCAGAACCATGTGAGCATTCTGGTGTAATTCACATCACACAACAACCTATGCCAGAGGTGAAGGTCGAGCTAAGGACCTTTGAAACTGGGATTCATGCTGGGGACTTTTCCATCTCCAGTTGGGCACCCTGACCACTGAGCAACCAAACCTCTCAAGAAATCTAATATTACAACAGTCTGCAACGCAGACGAAGTTGCGGGTAACTGCTAGTTCTTATATAAATGAGGAATAATTCACAAAATGAAAAGTTTAAAAAAATAATTGCAGCAAGGACTTTTTAAAATGTTTTCATATACATTGATTTACTGAAAGTAAAATGATAAACAGAAACCTACAATATTGAACTGTATTGCAACATGACAATCATTAAGATAATACAAAGCTGAAAAACAGGAGATAAGATAGCAACGATAAAACCATATTCTATCCAGATACCAAAATCAGTATGAATAAATAAAGATTTCTTATCAGTGATTATTCAATCAGATATTATATATAGTACCTGGGTGACCGATCTTCACTCGGAATCTTTCAATTTCTGTTCAGTATGCAAGATTTCATTAAAATCCTTAGAGACGTTTGTGAGAAATTAATTTTATCGGGGACTACACCACCTTCGGAACCGACGCGAAATTGGTAGTAACCTGTTGAAATTTGATTTAATTGCTTCGTCATTATGTCCTTTTTACATTTTGTGCTCTTGCTTTGCGGAAAACTTGCCAGGAATTTAATTAAAATGCCGAAATATAACAGCGACGCACGGCCGTTGAATGCCGTCAGCGTTGAAAAATCAGTGATAGTCTCTTAAAATGTTGATTTAATCTTTTATTGTAATGTTTTCTTGCTGCTTCAGCTTTTCTCCTTTGGAAAAAGTGGTATTTAATTGACAAATAGAAAATTTTTATCCGAGTTGTAATACGATTATGCCAGCCATTGCTTCCGTTGCAAACAAATACACCATTTCCGATGGATGCCGCAGAACGCAAAATTGCATAAAATTTTCTCTTGGTCCAGGCTATATTTCAACCTAACCACAAAATCTATGGTGAAACGAAACTGTTTAGGTGGATATGATCCCTGTACCGATAATTTTTTTGTTATTTTTGCAGTGCTGATAGCATTTCGCAGTTGCTCAGCCTCATATTTCGGCATTTTTAATTTTTCTAGCGACTTTTCCGCAAAGCAAGAGCGCGAAATGTGAAGAGGACATGTTGACGAAGCAATTAAGCAAAATTTCAACAGGTTACTATTAATTTCGCCAAGGTTCCGAAAGTGGTGCAGCCCCCATTTTATCTATTTTCAAGAATTGCTTATATAATAGTACTAGATTGGATAGAAGGAAGCATATTAAGCAATTCTAGGTAGGACAGCCAGTTCCTTTTCTCTGGGACCTGCAATTTAATGTAGAATCCGAACCACAGAACGCCCCACCGTAGTTCATATGGTTAAATACATATCTTAAAAATTCTTGCTCCCACTGGAATGTGAACCCGGGATCTTAGCCAGAATTTTTAAGAGCTAGTGCAGTAACCACCTTCCCCCCCCCCCCCCACTAATTACATTTGGCTTCCAGGCAATTAAACATTCAGCGCTAGTATTCCCTCGAGTCAGCTATATATAAGTTACTTGAAACCAAAGAGAAAAATATTAGTTAGATTCCTGGCATTAGAGCCGTTTTCGAGATACCAAGAGCAAAAATTGTTCGTATTTTGTAAAAAAAATTTTTTTTAGGGAGGCACGCTATTTAGATAATCTTAAAAATCAAAACGTTATCTAAATATGAAATTTCATCCAAATCGTTAGTGCAGTTCCCGAGATCCAAAATATATATATTTATACAAAAGAATTGCTCGTTTAAAGATATAAGATATAACCCCCTCCCCAAAAAATGAAATCATTGGGGGTAAAAATTGAACAATGTTAATGCATAAAAGATGTCTCATAATAACTGTATTTAGTTTGTTTTAAATCATTCATTATAAAATAAAATTTCACAGGAGACCTTTATTTCTTTGTTCATGTAGAAAAAAACTGACTGTAGAGATACAAGAAAACAGTAACAATAACTAAAGACCTGGAATGTCTAATTATGTGACTCCATTGTCAAAATGTGACTCACAATCTCATGTTATTTTAGAAAGCTGTATTTGTTTACATATAATATATAATCACAATAAAGAATTGTAATAAAACAGAATTTGTACAATAGCAGCAACAATTTATGTCTGCAAGGAAAGATCTTTCATCCTAACAATCTTACATCTATACTGTTCATTTATCTCCACTTTACATTTAAGATATTCTTCATTCGTCTCTTTCAGCTCCCCATTAGCATTCAACACCAACACCTGGAACAGGACAATTAAAACTATAATTTTAAGGTTTAGTAACAAAATATAGGATGCAATATTTACTAATAAACAATAAATGTTGAATAAACAATAAATGCATAGAGAGAAATTATAGCTTACCCCAGTTGACAGCAGAATGGTAAATAAAAATGTACTAGGATATAAAATTTTTAGTATTCACACATGTTGGCAGAAAAAAGATTTAATTGTGGCTGAGCAGATGCTCTGCTGGCAGTTTCCCTGCCACCTGTTCCCTTATTTTAATTTTATTTCCCTATAACCCGTTTCTGCTCTATACAAATTTTAATTCTTTCAGTGTTTCTGGGAATATATTCAACACATTCCTTGGTAATTTATTCGAATCCCTAACGTAACATAGAAAATTTCCAGATTCCATCATTTCTGAAACAGAGTGCCAGAATTTGATCATGATCTCCTCTTCCTTTCCATGCAATAATTCTTCTACCAATATCATTACAGGCCTCATCACCAATACAGGTCCTGTACACTCCGAACGCTCTATTAGCCCTTCTGTTTTCCCGACCTATCTACATCATCATATTAGCCAGTGACTGAGTTCAGTAGTAATTTACACAAACAGATCTAGTTTTCCTCTTTATACTCTCCAACTCCAGTATGCAATCCCACAATAATCAAGCTAATTTGTAACCGAAGTTTTGTAAACCAATTCCCTCATTTATCTGGTAAATCCCATCATCATCTTTCCCAATAAATGTAAGATTTTGAAACCTGTTCCTAACATCTGACCACCTCCTTTTCACTGTACTGGTGTTCACATACTGAATGTTTCCCTGAAAAATCTCTTCAGTTTTTAACTGTGTACTTTTCTTAACTGTACTTATAACTGCCTTCAATTTTGTCTAGTGGTTTAGTAAATCCATCAGAACTGCTTCTGTAGTCTGAAATCTCAGTGGGTTATTGATAAGCTTTGTTAAGAAGATATTTACCTGGTCCCCTTGTGTTTTTTCCCACCACTTGTGTTTAGCCACCTTCTGTCACTAAGGTATTTGCATATCTCTGCTCAATTTTTTTTATTAATAATGAAGGAAAGAGAAATTAACCCACCATATACCACAGTGGATGGCTGCGATGAGAGGAAACACTTATGCTGACAAACAAATAAATACACAATTTTTGGCATCTGCCTTCTTCAGTAGTAGATAAATGGGCCATCAGGCTCCGTACGTGTGCACACACGGAACATCACCCAATGACTAGTTAGGTAGTGGGGGAAGGGTGGGGGATAGGCTAAGGAGTAGACTATAGATATATCGGCAATGTCTGCAATAATATATTGCAGATGAACATATGTAGCAAGGGTACCTAGTACTTACGCAAAAAGTTATATCTAGAAAAAAAAATATTGATGGGTGGTTGGATTTTAACCCAGGTGGGTGTCTGGTAACCAGGATATTCTGGTATGCTAGTTCCCATCTCTGGAGTTCTGCTGCAGTGGTGCTGTCAGGGAAAACTCTGACTACCCTCACAGTAAAACAGTCGTTGAGATTGTTGGAATGGTACTGGCATGTTCAGTTAGAATGAATGGCCACAGACAAAAGTCCACACTCGCAACTTGTACCTTCCAATCCCAGAACATGCCAATACCCATGATTCCAACAATCTCAACGACTGTTTTACTGTGAGAGCAGTCAGAGTTTTCCCTGACAACACCACTGCAGCAGAACTCCGGAGATTGGAACTAGCGTACCAGAATATCTTGGTTACCAGACACCCACCTTGCCTTAATCACCATTAAAATCCAACCACGTAACCCATCAATATATTTTTTTTAGATATAATTTTATGCGTCAGTACTAGGTACCATTGCTACATATGTTCATTTCACCATTGCCTGCAATATATTATCACAGACATATATCGATAGTCTACTCCTTAGTTGTTCCCCCACTACCTAACTAATCACTGGGTGACGTTCTGTGTGTGCACACGTAAGGAGCCTAATGTCCTATTTATCTACCACTGAGGAAGGCAGATGCCGAAATATTATGTATTTATTTGTTTGTCAGCATAAGTGTTTCCTCTCATCGCAGCCGTCCACTGTGGTATGTGGTGGATTGATTTATCTTTCCTTCATTATTATATCACCTAAAAGCCACTTCCATTTTCCTTAGTTTCATCAACTTTGCTATTAATCTTATTTATTTTCCAGTTCCTACCAATAATGGTCATTCTGTGATCACCTCTTACATTATTTTCACCACAAGAGTCTAATCTCAAATCATTCTTTCTTGTGCTATCAAACACCCTTATTTTTCTACCCCAAAAATGGTCGACCTTTTTTTTTGCTATTCTGCTGTCCTGCCCCCCCCCCCTCCCTTTTATGTGGTGCAGGCCCCTAGGCTACAGCCTAGGTAGCCTATGCTTAAATGGGGCCCAGCTCCACTACCAATTGTTCCTCTGTCTATACAGTACATTTTATAACCATCGGGGAAATGCTCACCGTCTTGTACACTGACCTTTCAACCCCTATAATTATTTGTGGATTGTGTATCTCTATTAAAACAATAAACTCTAACTTTGTTTATTATACTAATTCATTTTGTCATATACTCAACATTAGTCTTCACCCTCCTAGTTACACCGCAACTTCTATTTCCTTAGTTATTCTCACATTATGTATCTGCAGTCAACATGTCTTTGATAAACTATTTTATCCCCCTCACAAACAGCCTCTAATCTAAAAAAAGGCATAGTTGTAACCTATCTTGACTGGAATTGGGCTCCCTTACAATTTCTATCTAAGTGTAGGCCACGCATAATGGAACATCATCCACCAATAGTGTCAACTGAAAAAAATCATCTTGACAGAACTAATGCCTATCCCAAGCAGCCACTTTGTATCCATGTTTACCTGCCTCTCAGATGGATTAAATTAGGGCTGATCATGTCAACTCAGGAACTTCATGAATTCCAGCTCAATATGTTGCACTTCTTTCACCACCTACTTTTAGTCACTATATTATAAGTTACATTTCTGTCGATTCCCAGAACCCTCCACCATTACTATTCTTTTCCCCTTACAAAATCCTTAAATAGTAAACCAACATCCTCTTATGTGATCTACAAATTTTCCTAGCTGGGGTAAAAACTTGAGATTGCCACCCCTTCAAACATGAATTTGTCACCCGGGGCAGTCCGATTTTGCCATCCCACTGATGGTTGCTGCTCAGGGCAGTAGAACTAAAGAAAGGTCAACGCCACACAAATTTTCCATTCCCACTCCTTCAAACATGATTTTTCAGCTCCCCTGAAGTTACCGCCCAGAGCAAGTGCTCCGGTTTGACACCCCTCCTCCCTAGATCCGGCACTGAGCTCATCATCCCTCTGATCCTGATAACAGGTCACACCTATTTCTCCAAATAATTCCTTAAGTATCAGACATATTTATCCTGTTTTTCATATTTGCACTATGATCTATTACTACATTCAAACTATTCTTACAAGAGCCTTAAGTGCCTTGCTTTTTTGCCTTACTTCCTGTTTGCTTTGCTCATCTAGCTGATAATTTCAGCCAGCTCTCTGTTTATTTCTGGAATATTATCTTACCCTGTGTATAGACAGATGATGTCGTGAAAACACAAAATTGTTTGTCATAACACAATCTGACTGGATACCCATGAAAATTATATTTCAGCAATATTCCAGGAAAATTTATTTTCTTTTCCCTCTCCACTACATTCCCCTAAATAAAAAACACTTTTCAAACCCACTATAACTCACATTGTTTGCCACAACACTACAATATGCGTCACACTTAGCAGAAATGATTCAAGCAATACAAAAGGATCCAACAATAATTAATTATATTTGTAATAATACTCATTAAATTTAAGTTCTGATATCTCCTAAACTAGTCTTAAGGATAACTATGATACTCTGTACATTTTAAATTTACCTGGTAGTTGTGATAATACTAGGGCTTTATTAAGAGAAATGAAGACCCATTTGAGGCTTTTTAGTGTTTGAGGGCATGGCACAATAATAAAATCAGAGCAAGTGCAGAAGTTGCATGATAAGTTTTCTGTGAAAGAAAAATATTCCATAGCTGCATTGACATAGTTTCATCAGATGGAGAAATATGCTTGCCACCTGTTCAGTAGAAGTTTTTAGAAAGATCTTGAATTGGATTAGCTACATCCTTTGTTTAGCCTGGCCCACTGGGCAAGCAGGATTAACAACTGTTTTAGCACACTATATTCTTGCAATCCGAGATACCATATGTCTCATGGGGAACCTTTGTGGATTCTGAAAAGTAATTTACAAGCCTTAGCCATATATGGGGTGGACACGACATTGAAAATCTTCAAACTATCTGTCACTTTCACAGCCTGTGTCAGCTTTAGTGATCGAAGTTAAGATTTCTGCATCAAATGGGGTATTAAATGAGGTGATCCCATCTCTCCAATGTTGTTTGTGGCTGTCTTGGAGATGGAAATTGAAGTTAGAATGTGCAAAAAATGGAATCAATAACAGAAAAGGTTGAATCTGAGATTAGTTGATGACAGTGCATTCTTGGCAAACTTTAAACTTCGGTTATTAATGTTGGCTCAAATTGTAAATCAGTTGGCCTCAGCATGATTTTTTTAAAAAACAAAGTTATGTCTAACAAATGGATAGCAACTGGTATTGTAGAAATAAATACTATATCTTTAAAAAATGTTAGTAAGCATATCCATCTAGGCCATTCTATAAGAGAAGATACAAGAAATGTTTTATTACATGGTAAGCTTTGCAAGCAATCTATTGTCCTCATATCAAATCTATACTATTATATATCTGTAAGCAAGCTGCATATGTCTCTTTACTGGAACGGGTATCGCGCAATAAGTACCACAGAAATTTGGATGTGGTTTTCGTGTTTTTAGAGCTAATGGTGCCAGTCAAAATCTGGGAAAATAGCTAAAGACTTATATGTAGCATGGGAGGAGCAAAGAATTAAAAACCTTTATATTTGGAAAATTGTGGGCTGCCGATCATTATGTACTTCAGACGTGCACTCCTTTCGCAAAAATCTGACAAATTCAGTTTTATTTTTTTACTTTTGTTATTCAGTTTTTTGTACCGCAGTACTCTAAAGTAAACAGAATATGTGAATCAAACGTAATCACCATTAATTTACATCGTAAATGGTCAGTTGTCATTTAAAATGCATTAGATTATTTACGTGGTAGACATAGATTGTCTTTGGTAGTCAGTTAAAGTTTGTCTCTGGTACAATATGTTTTTCGTGATCGCCAGAGGAAGTAAAATAAACATTATTACGCCAATATTTTTATGTTACATATCATTATGGATACAACGAAAGATGGGGTGGGGTGGGACATTCTCCACCAGTGAAAAACTGTTACTGACCTGTTGAAATTTGGATTAACTGCTTCCTTATAGTGCCCTCTTCACGTTTAATTCGTGGCGACTTTTCCGGAAAAGGTGAGTGAACAACGTGAAGAGGACACTATAAGGAAGCAGTTAATCCAAATTTCAAAAGGTCAGTATCAGTATTTGCTGGTGGAGAATGTCCCACCCCACCCGAAAGATGTCTTAGAAAAAAGCTAACAGGTAAGTTTTTCATTAATAACTTCTACAGAACTGGCTATTATTTTGATGCACTTTATTCAATTAATATATATTTGGTGGCTCTCATGTGCAAATATTCTTAAACGTGAGTACAAATTTTGGCTGCTGTTCAAACCACTAGCAGTAAAATAAACTGTTGTTCCTATAAAATAACTTCATAACCCTGATTTTCTAATGTGTATCTCCATAGGTGCAATTGAATTAATGGCGGTAGCAACATGCAACCAATGAAATAAAAAATTAATTAGGCATCTTAACACCTTATGTTACACCGTGTAAATTATAAAACTAGATCCATAATACATTATGCTGTAACTTAGCGTGTCAATTGCTAATGTCCAGGCTGTATTTCAACCTTATGACAAACGTGGCTTCTGTCACATGTGCATTAATACATTCACTGTTTCGCTATCGAATCTTGGCCTGCTGGACGTACTTATATGCGACTAAAATAATAACATCAATAATACAGCTTTATTGAAAGCAAAGATAAATTAAAATAATTCATATCCTGATGCTACATCACATTAATTATAAAGCTAAATCCATATTGTCTTTTATGTTTCAACAAAGCTTATCAACTGTCATAATGGTCCAGGCTGTACTTCAGCCGAACCACAACCTCAGATAATATTGACGTTTGAAAATCATAGTTTCAGTCAAACGTGCATTAATACATACACTGTACTGTGAACAAATCATGATATTTTGGAAATAATGGCATTAGTAATACGGTTATGTGAAAGCGAAGGAAATTAAAAATAATTCTTAATGTGTGATACCGCGCACGATTAGTTTTAATCCACGTAAATTTTATTTTATAGCAAAAATAACATATCATCAAAATAAAACCAATATCCTAAAGGCAAAAGGAAAAAAAAAGTTTCAGAAAATTAATTTGGGATTGCGAAACACTGGATGAAGGTAGGAGGGTGAAGAGAGTGCTGGGAATATACAGGGCATATGTTGGTGATGGGGCATGATGGGATATTGGCCAAAGAATTAGGAATAGTGCATGTAAGGAGAAACACAACCATGACCACAAGTTGGTGCTAGATTTCATGCATAAGGGAGCAGAATATTTTTTTTTTGTTGGTAAGGGTGTCGGGGATTGGAACAAATTATTAAGTCAAGTAATGAATAAGTAATGTACCAACAACCCTTAAGGAATTTAAAATTAAAATTTGTAAAACAGAAAAATAAATTGGGGAGGGATTGAACACACCAATTATAAAAGAAAATGTTAAAAAATAAAATAAAAACGAATAATTAGATGACTGGGAGAATTACGCAGGAGAATTAACTCCATTGCAATTAAATTAATAATAATATTAAATCGTGCAGTCCTCTGTATCAGCATCTAAAAATGGCACTCAGAGGTGTAACAGTGACTAACCTACTAAGGGAGCATCCTTAAATTACGTGAGGTGAAATAGGGGGGAGGGGTGGGGTCTGGCCAAATCTCAAAACGGGGGGAGGGGGGGGGTCTATGGAAATCTCACGTGAGGTTTTGGGAAAAAATTGTTAGACTGTAGAGGTAAAACAAAAAGTCTACAGATTGCGTGAAAGTCGGTTTTAGGGGGGAATTTCGTCGAAAAGTGGGGGTGTAACCGGAATTTGGAAGGGTGACACCTAAATAAAAAGTCTCAAAATCTTGCTAGGGCGATTTCTAGGGGGGGGGGGTCTCATGGACCAGATCTCACCAGAAAAGGGGGGGGGGGGTCCGCCCAGATCTCACGAATCTCACCAGAAAAGGGGGGGTTCGGAAATCGGGAAAGACACCTCACGTAATTTATGGATGCCCCCTAAGTAAGGTAAAGGTAATGTTTTATTTCTCTTAATCATTGTTACACCTACTTATATCACAAAATAAAACTCTTTCTAAACAGTTTTTCTTCTTCTCACAATAATTATCTCTATGATTAATACAGTTAATTTTTCAGATAGCTTTTATACTAATTCATAAATTGTATAACATTAAAATATGAATGAAACAAAACTCTCAGACATCAGTATGAAAACTAAACCTAAGGCGATAACTAAACAAAGGATTTAGAATTCACTCCTCTCAACGTTAATATATGGTAATAGAATAAAATCGGTAAAGAATTTTTACACATGCCAAAGCATACGCGCGTGAAGCAGTGGGCAAATGCTAGTATGCCTATAAATCTGATGAAAACAGTTTATAGCCAGAGCATTCTTACTGTGCTGAATTACAGCTGTCAGACCTGGACACTCAATTAATTTACAAAAACGAAACTTATAACATATCAATAAGCTGCAAAATGTCAATGCTGTGTACCACTAGGAAGAAAAAAGCAACTGACTAATCAGTTACAAAAGGGAAGTCAACTACAAGTGAGATTGGGCTTGTCATGTAGCTCAGAGTAAAGGTGAGAGATCCACTAAGTGGAATCCAGGAGATTATGAGAGACAAAGAAGATAACCACAAGACCAATGGGACAAGCCACACACAGGGTTGTTAGCTGACAGAGAATACCCAAGACTGTTTGTTCTACCTGGAGAAGACTGTTGAAGTTTTAGCTGGATCGATGAGTCTGAGCGTTCCATGATCGAACTGGCTTATGATGATGATAATCATTAAATGGTAAACTGCAAGGAGAGATATCAAAGTAGTACATCTATTAGAGTGTATGATGAGGTTCTGTGCCAGGGAAGTTAGGGAATTAGGATACAAAACCAACCAGAAAATTATTTAAATACAGAAGGATAGTAAGGGACACACCATATTCATAAGCTGGATTTGGAGGAGGTGAAAGGGAGTACAGGTAGGTTTGTTTGTGTGTTTTGGTATTTATGTCTCAATGACATTAAGGAAATTAAAGAAAGGAAAGGACTATGCACATGAAACAAGAAGGAATCCTGCAATTTGTCTAGAGTAATTTTGGGAAACCATGAAAACCATAAAGGCTGTTCTCTCACATGCCAGGCTCAAGCATTACCACTCACCCATCAGGCTCAGTAGATTTATTTGTGGATATTTCTAAAGAACAAAGCCAGTAGCTGAAACGATAAATAACCTGACTGAGAGTAAGTGAAAGATTGGTAGAGTGAGAAAGAGTGCTTGGAATATATCTGCATCTGTACTCCACAATTCACAGAAAGCTATTGAAGGTGCTTTGCAATAAAAATAATGCTCATTATGTGCAATCCAATTCTTTATCATCATCATCAGCAGCAGCAGCAGCAGCCAGTTCAATCATTAAATGATGTGGCCTCTTAGAGTTATGAGGTTAGGTAGAGCTTGAGCAGTCTTCTCCAGGTATAGCAATCTTGGGCGATACTCTGCCAGTTAATTATAACAATCATCATACGTCCTCCTCCCATTGGTCTGAATGAAAGACCACCAATCTCTGATGATCTCTTGGGGGTTCACTCTTTAATGTCAGTTGCTCTCTTCTTGTGTTTTCTAGTTAAACCTAGCATTGACCTTCACAAAGATCACTGGCCATTTTAAGTTCTCCTTTCATAAATTCATTTAGTGTACAGGTCTCTTAGCTGGAAGTCTGCACAGGAAGAATGCACTGGTCATAGATTATTTTATTCAGAATTACAGAAACTTTCAACACATTCCACACGAGCAACTCGTAATGAAGATCTGAATATACACAATATCACAACAGTTTTGTGAATGGATATTATATTTCTTTACAGATTAGTCACAATATGTCATTGTAGGGGGGGGGGGGGGGGACATCTACCTCTCTAGAAGCTGAATTGTGTCTCCCACTATGAAGTGTAATAGGCCTTCTATTCATGATATTTCTAAACAATCTTGGAGACAATATTAATTACTGTGTAAGATTATTGATGCTGCAGTGGGCATATTAAGTTTGAGGATAGTGGAATACCTCCCAAAAGCTTGCCACACCAGCTTGATGTGATGGGAAATTTCTGGTCTTACATCTCCTTTCGTATTTCTAATCCCTTACAGCATGATAAAAGAATGAATTCATATAGGCATCAGTATAGTTTGAAATGGTCAACCATTTTAATATTGAAAGAGCATTTAATTTATATTTGCAATGAAATGGTCAGCCACTTTAATATTTAAAGAGCATTTAATTTATATTTGAAACAAACAAAAATAACATAAATCACAGTATTATACCTTACAATTCTTTCGACATTATTTAATTAATAAAGAAAACACAATGTATTCGTAGATATGAGCAATTATTTCTGTCTTTTATATGTGAAATAGAGTCCACAGCTCGTTCTCATTTAAGTCTATTGGCAGAGAAAGTCGGTCACTATATTATGATGTACATTACCATTGCTGACGACGGCTTCTCTGATGGGATTAACATAAATACAACATTGATAGCATCCCACCTTCAGAAAAGAATTTTCAGCTCTCAAACAAAGTTCAACACGAACATCCATTCATTTCTTACACGTCCAGAGATGTATCATCTTTTGTTATGTATACCTTCTCTGGCGTCCAGAGAAACACATTCACAGCCTTCTAAAATAAACATGTGATGAAGCACTGAGATCATCACATAGCCTCCTGTCCACATTAAAATTTTATTTGTCCAAGGAAATAAAATTTTATATCACACACTTCCTTTCCTGAATCATTTCACATGTTGATAGATCGTTTCAAGTGCCCTTTTTTTATGATTAATCCTGTCACACTCATTTTATAACATTGCTTATCAAATTATCAATATGTTTATAAAATGTTATATTTATTATTGTTGGCATAATACTGTATGAAGAACAATAATTAATTACGCAACCTACTAACGGGTCAGGTCGTCAAATTGATTGTTAACAATGTTATGTCAGTGTAGCCAGCCTACAGATACAAAAATATGCAACGGGTACAATAAATGCATAGCTTGCTAAAATATACATATGCTGAAATATTTCAAGCTATTCAGATTTATCGCATTTCAAGTAAACTGTATCAAACATATGTATTAAACAATGAATACACTTGTCTTCTAATGTATAGCGTCAGTACGTTCACCAACATGTGAACATTTACTTGCATCAAAATTAAATTATCTGGAAAAACACTTTTATCTTGAACAGTAGTCAATAACACCTATTTCCTCAGAAGTACCTTTGCTTTAAATATTTGAGAAGCTCACTTACATTATATATTCACTACTAAGAATACCTGTTTAGAGTTCACTCTTGTATCATTTATTTACAAATAAGAAACCAGCTCTAGTGGTTTTTTTTTTTTTTTTTTTTTTTTTTTTTTTTTTTTTTTTTTTTTGGCTTCCTGGAATAATATGCTCTGATATTGCAGGCATTGACAGTTCCGTAAATCTCACCGTCCGCCTGCCGCAGCTCATAGACGTTTGGGGCGATAACGTTTATAACTTCGAATGGACCTATGAATAGATCAAATAATTTAGCTATGATTTTCTTGTGAGCGTCGGATATGTGTAAATGACGCGCTAACACCTTTTGTCCTATCTCGTATTTCTGTGTACCCTTCTCATCTTACAGTCGCTTACGTTTTCTTGCCTTCTCTATCAAATATTCATGTGCCCTCTTGATCGTCTCCTCATGATTTTGCACGATATCTGAGTTCGGGTGCCTCACAAGCTCTTCGGCAAAAGTCAAAATCCTTTTACCAAAGTGCAGCTCGAAAGGTTTTTCACCTGTGCTGCAATGTATGGTTTCATTAAAATATTTTTCAATTTGTGACACGTATTTCACCCAAGAATTATGCTTGTTTCCTACGAGAAACCTGAAGTATAAAGCCAACTGTCTCATATATCTTTCAGCGGGATTAGTTTGAGGAGTCCTAATTGAACTGTAAATAGCTTTTATCCCAGCTTCATCAAGTGTCTTCTGCCAATGTGGGCTAGTAAATACTAAGCCATGGTCTGAAAGGATGCGTGTTGGCTTCCCACATTCCAGCAAGTACCTCTCCAAAACAATCTACAGGGTTCCCAATGTATTTAGCTTTGCAACTGCGTACAGCTTTATGAACTTGGAAAACGCGTCTAACATTACAAATATGTGCTTCTTCCCAAATTGTCCAGAAGGCAAGGGTCCAAAGTGATCCACACACACTAATTCCTTGGGCCTATCCGGAATAATTGGATGACATTCACCCTCCCTTTGCGTGTTGGGTGATTTTACCTTCTGACACTCGACGCAGGTCTTTGTGCATATAGCGACCTCCTTCTTAAGTGCTTCGGCGTAGTACTCTAATTTCATCATTTTATACAATCTCTCCATTCCTGGATGTCCATGATGATAATGATACAATTCTGTCATTTCCTGGTACATGGTTTGTGGTAACCAGATACGCCATGGTTTGATGGCACTTTCGCGTCGGAAACATACATCCTCTGATAGCGTGCAGAGTAACGCAACATTTCTTACATGAACATCATCCCAATGAGCTCCAGTTTTAAGATATTCTCTTATTGATTTAATATGTTCACTAGCACATTGCTGTTCAATTAATCGATTCTTCAGCTCTTTCATACTCCTCCCTTGTGGCAGGGTTAGCACTGCTATGAGTACCTCATTCTGATTGCCATTTCCCCATTCTATAGCATCTCCATCTGCAGGATGTCGCCTCAATCAATCCGCTATAATGTTTTCCAACCCCTTACAATACTTTATTTGGATGTTGAACTGCTGTAAGAACATAGCCCACCGAGCAATTCGGTTGCTAGTGAAACGGGCGCTTCGCAGAAAAGTCAGGGCAAGGTGATCTGTCATCAAATATGTGGTACACCCTAATAAGTATGCCTTGAATTTCTGTGTGGCGAAATGTATAGCCATCATTTCCAGTTCGCTAACATAATATCGTAGTTCTGGAGGCCTCAGTGTCCGACTCGCCGTCGCGATTATGCGCAGTCTCCCTTCCTCATCTTTCTGATGCAAACATGCGTCAATCCCTTTATAGCTCGCATCAGTATATAGGAAATACGGTTTTGAGAAATCAGGATGTGCCAGACAAATGTCTTGTTGAAAAATTTGTTTAATGTTTTCAAAGGCCTGTTGATGGGTTGCCTCCCATTTCCATTGTGTACTGTTTTTTAACAATTCATAGAGTGGGTACAGTACTTTGGTGAAATTTGGGACATTCCCTCGATAATAAGCACAGATGCCCAGGAATTTTCTTAAATCTTTTATCTTAGTAGGAGCAGGAATATTAATTATTTACTTGATCTTATCAGGTGACGGTTCAACACCTTTGGGTGTGATGACAAACCCAAGATACTCTACGCGTTGTCTACAAGTTCTTCCCTGATCATATCTGTCCTATTATTACATTTTTTGTTATGGCTTTACACTTTGTCAACATCTTGGTCATTAGAGGCAGGGAAGGAATGGGGGCAAGATATGGGAAGGAATTTTGCCACGGCCTTTTTTAAGGAAGCATCCTGACATTTGCCTGGGGTGATTTGGGGACACCATGGAAAACCCAAATCTGGATGCTTGGACGGGGATTTGAACCCGTGTCCTCCAAAATGCGAGGCCAGAGCATATCTATCATTACAACCTACTTTCATAACAGGGGAATATTTCACTGCATTCATAAATAACAGAAGTTGTTAGTATGTTACTCGATAAATTCCTGTGGAAACTGCATCTACCAGAGAATCCCGGCCCGATGTCTGTATCAATTCTGTGACCCATTTATATGGACTGCAGCAAAAAGTCATAAATTGTATGGCACTTCTCTACACATTCTCAACACTATTAATCAGTTCTTTGAGATACGGTTCCCATATAGCACAATACACTAGATAAGGCTGCACATGAGTTTTATTCATTATTTGCTTTATGGATATATTACAATTCTATAAAATTCAGCCATGATTTGCAGCCTAGAACTAGATTTGCTAACGACTGATGTTTTGAGACGATTCCATTTCATGTTGCCTTTTTATAATATTACTACTAGATACTTAAAAAATTCATCATTCCCAGGAACTGAATGGCTTAATTTGTACTCTTGGGCAAGGGGTATATTCTTGTTTTATATGTGCATTACCTTGCATTTTATGAAAGTTAATTTAAGCTGCTGTTTATCGCAGCATGTTTAAATACTGTCAAAATCACATTAAATCTATATATATAACAGCAGAACCATTTGTATCCAAAAATAAAACTGCAGCATCAACAATCTTACACAGTAATTAATATTGTCTCCAAGATTGTATAGAAATATCATGAATAGAAGGCCTATTACACTTCACAGTGGGAGAGACAATTCAGCTTCTAGAGAGGTAGATGTCCCCCCCCCCCCCCCCCCTACAATGACATATTGAGACTAATCTGTAAAGAAATATAGTATCCATTCCCAAAACTGTTGTGATATTGTGTTTATTCAGATCTTCATTACGAGTTGCTCGTGTGGAATGTGTCGAAAGTTTCTGTAATTCTGAAAAAAAATTGCATAAACTTTCAATCCTTCATCACATCATGTGCAAATAGATTGAGCTGTGTTTCACACAATCTATTCTTCTGAAATTAATGTTTATTGAGGCATAAAAATTACAAGTAGGATGCAGAAGAAAAGACTGAAGACATAAGTGTGAAAGTTTTAATTTGTAGGTAAGCAGATCAAGGAATGGAATAAATCAAATACTAGACAGTTTATCCCAAACAGTGAAATGCAAAGCAGAAGTGCTGGGAAATTGCCTTGAGCAAGTAACTTTATCACAAATCAATTCAAATAAATATACCTATATTAAGAGTTTTAGGCCACCTTTGTTAGGGTCTTATTTCTACATTATAAATCAAATGCACTAATACAATGTGGTTTACTCAGAATGAAGTTTAAAAATAAATGAGAAATACCTACCGGTGCTGGGCATGAAAATGCTGTCTTATGGTATAGCCAATTCTCATGAAGATGATGCAGTCTCTCCAAATACTCCAGCGATATGCCACTTTCCTCTTCACGCCCACGATCAATAATTCTCTTATGAACAATGTTAGGACTTGTTCTCAAGTACACTAGAATAAAAAAAAGGAAAAGAAATAAAATAACAAAAAAGATTTATGTTGTTACACCTATAAAAAATTTCAAAGTATTATCAGAAGATATATATCAAAAGCTTTCCAGAAAGCACTGCACTTTCTGAGCTCTGAAGATGGGAAATACGAAGGTTGATATATGGTAGATTTGATATTTGCCATGAGACAGCTGCAGGAAAAACATTATGAGTATGGAAAGGATCTACTGTTGGTATTCCTCGATATTAAGAAAGCATATGATTGTGTACACAGGAGTAAGGTATGGAAGGCCTTGGAGAAGAAAGGAGTTCCCAAAGAAACCACCAAGAGAGTGACGGAACTGTACCAAGGAAGTGTGAGCTATGTGAAAATAGGGGAAGGAAGATCAGATTGGCTGGAACAAAGGAATGGACTAAAACAAGGAAGTGCCCTATCAACACTACTCTTCATTGTAATCATGGATGAAATAATGCAGAAGGTGGCAGCGAGGATGGGAGAGGAAAACATGAAGGTGATGGCTTTTGCAGATGATCTGATGATCTGGGGAGGTGAAGAAGAGGAAGTGCAGCGGCAGTTGGGTGTATGGACAGACAGTGTGGAGGAATATGGCCTGAAATTTAATGTAAAGAAATGTGAGTACATGGTAACAACCAGGAAAAAGAATAGAGTAGCCCAAGGAATTGTGATGGTAGGGGAACAACTAAAGAAGGTAAACAGGTTCAAGTACTTGGGGAGTGTATTAGAGGAATGTGGAGGAAATGATGGCGAGATAAGTGAAAGAGGAAGACAAGCAGAGGCGTTCCTAAGGAGCATTAGAAGCCTGATATGGAATAAAGAGGTGCCACAGAGAAGCAAGAGAGTAATCTATCATACGTACTATGTGCCTATCTTAACTTATGCTGCTGAAACGTGGACAATGAAAAAGTGGGACATCAGCAGAGTACAAGCAAGTGAAATGAAGTTTTTAAGAGGTAGAATGGGAGTCACTAAAATGGACAGAATAAAGAATGAAGTGATTAGACGCACCATGAAAGAGGAACCCCTACAGGAAAGGGTAGAGAGGACCAGACTGAGATGGTATGGGCATGTCAAGAGAATGGGGGCTCAGGAATCCCGAGAAAGATCCATGAAATTAAGATGCAAGGTAAACAACCCAGAGGAAGACCAAGAGATGGATGGCTGAAAGGAGTGGAGGAGGGTGTACGGAAGAGAGGAGAGGACTGGAACAAAGTGGTGACAGAGAGGTGGTGGGAAGAAAGAAGGAAATGGAGAGGCCTGTGCATAATGCAGACCCGGCCAGAGGCCGGAAACTGTTGAGGATGATGATGATATTTATATAACAATAAGGGTTGCCAGGCGCCATCTGACATTTTCATTGGAAATACTGACATTGTTGAACATAGCCTTATTCATAACAATGTGTCATTTGAGCAGATTTGTTGTTTACAGTAACTTTAAAAATTCATCTTGTGCGAAATTAACTCATGAACATTTTTGTGCAGTTATTTTTCACAACTTTCGATGTGGATTATCAAGACAAGAGTGCATTCATGAACTTAATTCTTTATACAGCAATAAGCACCATCATATAACACTGTAAAAAAAACTGGTATAACAAATTCAATCATGGCCGAAGTTGGCTTCAGGAGGAATTCCATCAGGGTCGTCCAAAATCGGTTGCTGTGCCAGAAAACATCGATGCTGTGCATGAACTGATACAAGATCGTCATGTGACAGACCATGAGATTCAGGCATCTTTGGGCATTAGTATGACAAGCATCAATAAAATATTGCATGATCATTTGGCCGTGAAAAAGATTTGTTCGTGTTGGATCCTGTATAATCTGACAAACGCTCAAAAGCAAGCTCGTGTCAGTTGGTGCAAGGAAATGTTAAAAAAAAAAAACACACGTTCAAAGTGCATCAATGGCTGTGTATAACATCTACACAGGATATGAATCATGGATCTATGCATATGAGCCAGAAACAAAACAGTAATCGACTGTATGGGTCTTCCAAGACCAGCCAAATCCGACGTTGTTCACGGAAGAAGCACATCGAAGCAAATGGTTGCCCGTTTCTTCGGCATTACCGGTCATATGGCGACAGTGGCATTAGAGCAACATAGGACGGTCAACTCTGAATGGTACACGACCATTTGTTTACCAGAAGTCTTTGGAGAAGTTCGGGAAAAAGTCGCAAAAGAGGCGAATAATTCTTCATCATGACAATGCAAGCTGTCACACATCGGCTCAAACAAAAGAATTTTTGACCAGTCAAAACATCGAATAGATGGATCATTCACTGTACAGCCCTGATTTTGCACCCAATGACTTCTTTTTTTCGACACCCGAGGAAGCGGTTGAGGCATTCAAGACGCATGTTCTGGAGTTACCTCCATCGGAGTGGAAAATGTACTTCGAAAATTGGTTCAAATGCATGAAAAAGTGTATTGTCTTCACAGAGAATATTTTGAAAACAATAAAACCAATTTCAATCATAAATATTTGTTTTTTCATTATTTGGTCAGAAATATAAATAGCAACTCTCATAGCTTATCAAAATATCCTAGACACCAAACATCCACTTAGAAATAACTTCTGTTTACAGAAATTTTAATTTAATAATTTATTATTATTTTTATAATTTTCTAGTTTCAACTTTTTTTTTACCACTAGTTTGGCCTCATTCTATGCCAACCTAATCCCCGGCCATCTGGAGGGTATAAGCATCTTACAATTTGTTAAATTCTACTTTTTTTGGCTATATGGGATGGTGTAAGTAAATCAGAATTGTAAAATCTTTAATCTCGTCACTACAGGATATGGGAGACGGGATTCATACAGAAGCCGATACTGCAGCTGATTGGCGAAAATATGGCAATTTAAAAGCAAGAAAGTCAACCAAATAATAAAAGCTCTAAATAAACAGTTAATAATAGAAAATAACTTTCAAACTCACCTAAATCACTGAAATCCTCAGAAGTTTTTCAATGCAGTAAAGTATTTTTATAATAACAATGAAACGAGAGAAACTAAAATTCACTATAAATCAATAGTTTCAGGCAGAATAAATAAAGTAAACGCGATTTTAAAACTTCGTCAAACACACTCGCATTTTCAACATTACTTAACAACATTTTTTCGGTAATTTCCAGAGCTAATAAATAATTTTTATATAATAAAAAAGAACACTACGTAACATATAAAAGTTTTGAAGCATTCCACACAGTTAAACAAACATTAAATCAGTTTTAAAGTAAATTACATTGTAAAGGAAAACGTGGGAGCTTTCAATTTTAATTGTGAACAACTAAGACCATGTGTGCATGGAGACTAAGACCATTTCGGTAAACAGAATAACTTTTCAAATGTGTAATAAAATTAAAGCAAAATTCTTACAAAAACAATTTTTCAAAATAAGCAGCACTTTAATAATAATTAACAAATATTAGTTTTTTTCCAACATGTCCGCGGCATGTCTATCACCTCAATTTTTGTGAATTTAATAACTTCTATAATACACCACCGATAATAATAAAAGTGACAGCATTTACAACAGGAACAATCATAGAACAAAATGACAGGTTTAAACATGATTACTTACACTTCAGCAGAAATTTCTAGAAATGTGTATTCAACGTGCCAGCGAGGAGAAGAACCTTCGGATCAGTATTATTCCACAAACACACACGAATTTTTTACAATAAACTGAGTAAGTTTAGAGCCAAAGTCATCATAAACTCAACAAATCAATAGACTGCATACTATACACCGTAAACTTTTGAACACTAGGGAGCACAAGATTTTTCCAGACTATTTTCAGTAGCGAGATGCTACAGGTGTCATGCAGCGAAAGGTATATAACGCCCAGCGGGAACAGACCCATGGCCACTCGTATCCGATGTCTTGAGCAACAGGTGTGTTAGTCAGTTTCGGTAGAACCGCCTGGTGGTGTTGGCGTAGCTTGTGAAAGTAGTACCCATCATGCCGTATCGTCAGCCATGATAAATTTTTCTTTACTTGCGAACAGTGATTATGAAGCTTTGATAATCTGTTAACGGGGTTCAGTCTGGTGTTTATTCCTCTTCATAACTTTTGTACAATTTTTGGAGATGATTCGTCTGATAGCCAACTTCAACTGTAATTGTGACTTTTAGATGTCACTTTGAAAATATATAGAAAATCTTTTGACTTGAACAGTGCATATTTCTCATAGTGAATAGTATTCTTTTCTTTCCTAAGGAATAATGAGGGAAGTGGCGACTGTAATTTATTACAGTTGATTTAACCAGGCTCACACACGGTTTGACAACTTTATTAGTGAATATTTTGACAGAACTGAAAGCATGTTGTAGGTTATTTAAAGTGATTAAACCATATGTCTACCCTGGTATGTGGTTTTGTCCCTTACAAGAGAAATTTCCTGAACAAAATCCCACTCAAATCTATTGTCCAGGAGAGATGCATTTATGATAAGTTTATGATCTGAACTCGCAATGAGAACCAGACTTCATCAACTCCCTAAACTATATCACTCCATCAACATCATGACGACTTACTCCTACATACCTCACCTTCCTCGATATTGACATTCTCTATGGAAATGTGGTCTTCATTTCTCTGTTCAAATCAAACATACAAATTTACAACGATGTCTTCCCTTTATTAGTTTTCCCTTCCATAACAAACCTTCCCTTCCTTATAGCTTTACCATCTGTGTCAGACGCATCTAATGCAGTGAAGAATTGCTTTCTAGATACTCCTCATTTCCCAATGTTGTACCCCTGATCGAGTACAAAAATAAAATTCTTGAGCTACAAACCATCCTTCACATAACTACTCCCACCTAAAAGCCTCTAAATTCTAACTTTAGTCCCATTTTTATTTTTTACTATGGGCTCATCAATGTCATTAGAGCTGGGAGAGGATTGGGGAGGGGGGAGGAGGCAAGGAATGAGAAGCTATTTGGCCATGGATGTCTAAAGTAACCATCCCAGCATTTCTCTGGTGCAATTTCAGGAAACCATGGAAAACCAAAATCTAGATAGCCAAAAAAGGATATGAAACTGACACCTCCAAAATACTGAGCCCAAACATTACTGCTCACCCACCACGTTCAGTTCTCTAATGGTCTTGAGTCCACTAACCAAAACCTTTGTTGTAGCCATGACTTCCTACATACCTTCCCTCAAATATATAACCTTCTCCTCGAAATCCTGCCAAAGTATATTAAAAGATTTAATATTTGAATTATATAATGACTGAAAAAGTGAACTGCTTTACATGGACTTCAATGATAGGAATTTACAAAATGTGTTACGAGGGAAAAAAGTTACAATTTTCTAAGAAAGTTTGCTTCTGCATAATTTCACTCGTAGAGAAACCATCTGAGAAGTTACAAATGGTGACCATTAAAGTGAACAAAAGGTCTATTAAAACTAACATAGTATTCAAGAAAATTGAATCTTCTGGCCAGTAAAAGGTTTGATTTCTTATGTCAAATAAACATTTTGGAGAATGACTTGTTGAATGTGGTGTTGCCATGGGAACACTGGTTGTGGATAGTTACAAATTTTTTCCAAGCTTTTGTGAAAACTCTCATGATCGTGATTAAAACTGTCATAATTAGTTCAATTAAACTGATGACGGTCAAACAAAAGCTTGGTAAGTCAAGTATTAAATTTTCAATTGGACCTGAAATTTTTATGAGACTAGACCAGTAAAAAAGAATGAAAAATGATGTGTAGTAATAGAAAAATTAAAGCGATGTTATTGAGAATATTGCAAGAGATCGATAAAATGAAAGTCACAAGGAGTTTTTACTAGCAATGAAAAAAATACAATTAAGAGAAATTGAAAGAACCTTAGAATTTTGGCAAATTCTAGTTTACTTAGGCTGGACTTAGAAATTTCGAGAACAGTAGTTTTCAACTTTAAGGAATTTCCCTGTAATCTTTCCTACAGTTACAATTCGCCATAAAAATCATTTTAAAGTGTATTTATCCTATCAAGAAACGTTTATTTTAAGAGATATTCTGGTTTGTTCATGTTTTGAAACACGCGATCAGAATGGTAAAATTCTAAGATTTGTAATATCTTTAAATCGAGTAAAGCGACAGCTGAACTTTTATCACCAGCTATAGTCAGCATTGTTCCGGATATTTTGGCAGGAAAATTAAATAATTTGGCAAAGTCTAATTAGCGATTTTAATTAAGAGAAAATAATGAACTTTTTAATTAAAAGGAATATTAATTTGAAACTTATATCAGTAGATAGCCCTAATTAAGACAATTAGAACATATAGTGGTTTTAGTAAAAAGTTTTAGCATTTGTCTGGTAATTAAGTTTTTGAAGATAGATTGTCGTTGATTGTCACTGTAAAAATTTCAAATGTTCGGGTTAAGCCCCTCACTTCAGAGCTTTGTATCACCACGCGGAAATTAAATAAAACTTTAAAACTAATCAATTTCTCACTAAACTGCCGTTGGACTTCTAGTAGATAAGTCTAGACATTGTCAAAGTTTAAATACTCTTAATAATCTGGATCGTCAAATAAATTACACACACTTTTGATCTCACGGAAGCGAAAAGATGTGATACAGCTGCTTACGTCACGGATTTTGGTAATCACTATATAAGGACCCCGCCGCTATCATGCTTTGTTTTTTCCGTGGTGTGCGATGTGAAGTTAACCTGTGCAAGTCTTGTATCGGAGCGGGTAGGAAGCCTGTTGAAAGTTGAAGCTACCAAGTCGGCCATGTTGGTACTTTGGTGTGATAGCCTGCGAGAATAATGTCTGCTAGAACTTTGAATTTCTGAAAAGGGGTTTGGGTGGTAATTTCTCTCCACAATCTGCAATATTTTGGAAACGAGTGTTTGATTTTCCTACTCAACTGTTTATTGCAAATTTTAGTAAATTTGACTTTGAAAATAAAACTTTAAATTTTCTGAAAGTGAATTGTTATAATTTCGTAGTAGAACTTTTTCTAGATTTGTGGTTTAGAAACAGATCTAGTGGCAACCTTCAAGCATTTAAGTTGAGTTTCTATTAGGCTACATGGTCAAATTCGAACTATTTTGTGAAAATTCCACAGAACTTTCCATCCACGTAATCTGTTAGTTAAGGCGATACTACAACCCCGGTGTCAGCCTTGGGTCCTTACAAAATGAATAGTAAAGCGAATGGCGGAGATATACAAAAGAAAACAAAGGTCACTATATTCAGCAGGAATATAAAGTGGAAGAAAATGGAGAGAATGGTAATAATAAAAAAAAGAACAAAAATAACAAAAAGAAAAAAAAGAAGGTAAAGGTTCACAATAACAATAATTAAGAAGAAAATGAAGACAATTATGATCAAAAGCAAACTAGAAAATAAACATGAGAATACTTGAGTACAGGAATACTAGGGAGATAAAAATGAAGATAATTATGAGAAATGAGAAAGACTGTAAAAAAAGATGAAGGAAAGGGGAGATAGTGTCTGGAAAGCAACAAAAATATGCAAATCTCTTGGGCTGCAGCCGGATCAATTGATCATAGTTCAATGAATTTTCGACAGTGTAACGTGCCATCATTTATTTTCAGGTTGCATCTGCTAACCGGTGTGAGGAGCGCAGTCCAGTACGCAACTGCTGGGCCGGACCTGCAGCGGCAGTATTTATACCCTTCGACCCATCCCCTCCACTCCCACTGCAGTGCTCCGATAGCGGTGGTGGGGGCGATACGTTCCGACACGTCGAGCAGTGATCTTCAGTTTGGTAAACTCTCTTGAAAACTACTGTAGTATCAACAATATATAAATAAGATTGTCTCAGAAAATGTATACAAACAGGACGAGGATATGTATAGTAATAGTTTACACTCGCCCTCAATGTTATATTAATTACTTCCTAAGTATTTGTGGTACATATCTGGGTCAAGTAAAAAGCCATTTATGTCATATCCATTACAAGCAAATAGTAAGGTGGGCAGTATCAGTTTTAAGAAATGAGCCTCTTTTATAACTATTTATTGAGGCAGTACGCCTACTGAATTGACTGTAAGATGAACAAATGAAGTATAGAACAATATGTTTCACCAATGGACACACTAGATTAGTTACCCCAGAGAATTTTATCTATATGCAATACCGAGAAAACCCCCAGTCTTTCAAATGAAAAAAAGGTTTAACTATTATTATTGACTAGCCACAAAGCCCGTCAAAAATGACAGGTTTGAAGGAGTATTCTGGCAGTTAACTTCTTTTTAGTTGCTTACCTAAACAGCATTGTTTTGAAATAAAGTTCAATGTGCTGTAATTTCTCGTCCCTTGTGATGTAGCAAAAGGTTTCAGTTGTCAACTTGATGGAGGTCGCTAATAATGGCGCTAGAAAACCAAAGCTTCTATCACATGCGAATTGCAATATTCCCTGTATCGCATTTGAGTGTCATCATGAATCGCGATATAAACTTGTTCCAAATTCTTCACGTATTCTTACATCTTTATTTTTTACTATCTATATTGATGAAGATCGATGTGTTAATGGATGACATAGGTTACATACAGTTGAAATAATGACCACAGTGAAAATGAAGGATGTTAAATTAAATCATAACAACTTCAGTGTTCTGGCAAATAATTTCTTAGAAATTGCTTAAATAAACACAAAAATAAATAATAGTATAATTCCTATTGCCTTGCGCAGTAACAAAATGTTTGTGTTGCTATCCTGGTCCAGGTTGCATTTAAATATAACCACAGGCAGTTCAATCATTACCGTGGCGCCACAATCTGATGATGAATTCTTGTAGAACTGGACGAAAGAAATGGAAAATAATGAATAAAATTTTTTGATATTTTTCTTGGTTTTCGAGATATAGCATGTTCAAAATCGGTTATATGTATAGTTCCTTGTGATTTTGGTGAAGTTTCCTCTGGTCCAGGATGTATTTCAACCTAACAACAACCACCAGGAAGAAAATAAAACACGTATAGTGCAATTCCACCGTGTAGATATAGCGGTTTTGGTAAAAAAAAAAAATCTGGTCCAGGCCAGATCTCATCCAAACCACCTCAATTTTGAGATACAATATCTCGAGTACTAAGCGAGATATGGAAAGAAAATGTATTCTTTGTTTTCGATTTGTTACTTACGATATCATCAAATTTGGCAATGGAGAAATTTTTCTCCTGTTCCAGGCCGCATTTCAACCTAACCACGTCAATTTTGATATACAATATCTCGAGAATTAAGTGAGATATCAAAAAATTTTATTCTCTACTTTCAATTTTTTGTTTTCATCAAGTTAACATAAGAATCCATCAACAAATTGCGGCTTCATGGTAATCATAGAATCCCCTAACTACATACAGTACTACGCTAAACATGCCGCCAGAGAAACAATAGGCTTAGTTCCGTTACACGCATATTAATACACATACTTATCACATTTTAGTGGCAATAATTCATCGCGATATAAACTACGAGTAAATCAAAAATCTTCAAAGATGTTTACATCTGCCTTTCACGTTATCCGTTATTCAGATCAGTATTACAGTTAAATATGGCTGAAATATGTCATCGGTAAAAAGCAAAGGAAATTTAAAAAAATATGAACAACTTACGTCTTGCCAGGTAATATTAGATTACTAATAGAGCTAAGTAATACCAAACTTTTCGGAACACTGATGCTCAAAATACGAACTTTTATCTTACATATCTATGGACAAAGAATTTAAGGAATACTTCTAAATATCAAAAGAATATTACGTAAATATAAGCATCTAATGATTGATATGTCGATTTTAACGCAATCCATACTTTTATTTCAGTGTTCTGTAAGTTAATTTATTCACTGATGCTTGGAAATGTTATTAAATAACTTGCACTACCGTGTATATCATCGTAAAGCGTGACGTCATAGCACAACGTAACGCCGTGACATGACATCAGCATGACATGCTACATTAAGCCTATTATACTAATAGATTTAATTGTGATGGAGCACACAATCCAGTTACAATTCCCTTTCATCCCATTACCACTTTTTAAAGTAATTATCTTATATAACCTGAGTGTTAAATTCCTCCCCCATCTACTTTTATGATTTACAAATTTTAAATTCTTTCAGCGTTTTTGGTAAATTATTCATCATTTAACTAGGTAATTTGTTCAAATCCCTGAACTCTTACTTATAAAAGAAAACTTACCCACTCCCTTCTGCATGAAATCAAGTACCAGTTTGTGGTTATGTTCATCTTTCCCCTTCCATGCACTATTCCTAATTCTTCAACAATATCCCTCCAAGACCCATCACCAACAGATGCCTTGTACATTCCCAGCACTCACTTCACCCTCTTCATGCCCTCCAATGACTTCTAACCAGCTCCTTTATCATATCAGATACTGACGGGGTCCTGCAATAATTTCCACAAACTGTTTGTTAATACTGAGTTTACCGAGTCTAAATTGGATAATGAGTTCGAAGTTGCAGTCTTTCTGTATCTTGGACCCCAATCTGTTTACTATTTCCACAACAGATAACGGGTTTAGGTTACTACGAAAATAAAACATTTCACTGAATAATAAAGTGCTTATATTCTTCAAAATTGTTCTCAGCTAACTATGGTACCAGCATGTTGCCTCTGGTCAGACACCGGAACATTCAAATCCTTTAAATGAAGTTTGCAGGTCATCATTACTTATAAGTTCACTCACACTCCTGACAATCTTTCCCAGTAAAGGATAATTTAGCTACAGTGAAGTAAAAACAGAGTTCACTCCTAATGTCTGAAAGTTACTGTCATAGGTGACCGGTCACATCATTAAAATCACAATTCTGCACTACTACTACTCTTCAGATTTTTAAGTCCATTGACTACACTCTCAAGATCTGCATCTGTACTCATCTGTGTCTGGCAAAACAATGCTTGTCTAATCAGGAAAATGGCGGCTATTTATAGAAAAATCATATGAGAACACAATCTCAAATCTGCTAACTTACTTAGATTTCACTGAAATTTTAATATGATGTAGTTCTGATTTTTCTGAATACTTTATTACATGACAACATATGTCCTAAATCACCTGGTTTAATGGTTATTAATTCCTAAAGTTCCAAATTGCATGATCGTGAATAGCTTTTGAATTTCTTAATCCCCCTTGAAGATTTTGGTACAATTTTATTACTTACAATTTATCACATCCTTTGACATATTTTACTCTACTGTAATTTTCCTAATTTGGAAGTTATTCTTCAGAAACTGAAAATATGCATCACATTTTCATCCATCCTCCAGGAAGACAATGTAAAAAATATTGAATTAATTTCTTATTAACTACAATCTAGTTTAAAATGGGATAAACACTGTGTTTCTTTTTTTTAAATAAATCACTGTCTCCTAGTACTTTTCTTTCAAAATCATTCTTTAATAATTTCATGTTTGCACCTGCTTCTGGTATGTCGTCATCCTTAAGTCACGCTACAAATTTGAAAACTAAAAATTCAACTTTTAGCCTTTAATCTTGAATTAATCAAAAAAGTAAAGTCATATTCTTAATCTGTGAATTTTTTTGCTTCATCTGAATATATTTTTGACCACATAGCTTTTCCGCAAATTTTCTGTCTTTCTTTATCTAAAAAACCTATTTCTATTCTGACTTCAGGGTCCATTTTTACATATAATATGTGGCTTTTCATAAACAATTTATTGTCGTAACAAAATGTAAGTTGACATTTATCTGATGAACAAGTTTTTCTTCATTACCACCCCACATGGTGCAAACGGTACAAAATTTGCAATATCTCTTTAAATAACATTTTCCGCCTTTACATATTACACCTCAATATACTCATAATTTTCTGCTTTACTTGTGGAAATGAATGTGTCAAATCCATTACCATTAGAATTTCAACTTTCTAAAACTCAAGTTTTCTTACACTAAATTGATTTTGAGTTTCCAAAGTGCTTTATTATCAAGAAAATAGTTATAGAATTTTTTTACTATATGACTGTAATGTGAGAGGCCTCCTTCTAAACAGTTCAGGAGAGATTATGGACATATGACGTATGTAATAAGAGCATGAGTTTGTTTCCTTTGAGAATCTTAGTTACATGAAGAATGTTAAAGCTAGTAAGGACATCAGTGGAGAAATGTTGTATGAACAATGGTTATTACAAGTGTATTATAGACAAGCTAATGGTGTGAAAACAAACCTCCATAGTTTCAACTCATTGGTAGGAACACTTTGCTGTAATAGTATTCCCGTGGAGGTCACACATAAATATCAAGATGCTATACATTAATGGTCATGTCACTCTGATGGGTCTTCTCATTTCAATGACAAAACAAATGTAGCTGCATTGTGGGAGCCTAGAACTTGAATATGTGACTGATGCATGTTCTATCTAATAACCCAAATTTTGCTTCATTCTCTTGACATTTAATTGCAAACTATTTAACATAACTATCAGCTGAGCATACAAAAGCAGGACTGATAAACATATCAGCATTCAGTAAACTTGCCTGTCCACTGAACTGGTTTATAAGGAACCTGGCTAATTGTTGCTCAAACACATTCCATTTTGTCAACAATATAGATTCATTCTTCAATTGCTGATGTTTATCACAACTGCTAACAGTCATGTCTTTCAATGTCTTTGGTAGATCATTATAAGTAATTAGATTGAGCTCTAAAACTTACTGCTAGATGAAGCCCTGAAAAAATACCAAAGCAGCATTGGTTCATAAAGGAGGGGAAGCAAAATAAGTAGAAAGTTATAGACCAATTAATTTGACCTCTGTTGTAGGTAAATTGATGGAGACTGTGATATGCAATCACATAAGAAATGTTTGTATTGAAAAGAAAGAGGGTTTGTAAATTAGCAGCATGGGTTTAGGAGAATGTGAATTACACAGGACTACATGAAAGGATGAAATAAACAAGGAAGGCAGAGTTGATAGTATAGCACTGGATCTATGAAAGGAATTTGACAGAGTGAACCATATCATTGTGGATGAACAAGTGATTTGCAAGGTAGATGAATTCCTAGGTGCTAAACAACCTTAGTCTCCTTGTTTGGCTTTGATAATTGAAGTCTGTAAAGCACATGTTACAACCAAGTTAATTTCACAAAATTTAATGTCAAACTATAATTTTGCACAATTAATTTACACTTTTTATGTTGCTGATTATAGGAAAAGTAAAAGAACAGGGAGACCAAGAAGAGTTTTGCAATCTCAAAAGGAGGGCAAAGAGTCAGAGCAGTAATATAAATTAAGATTCAGGCAGAGGAAATTAATCAAACTATACCTAAGCTGAAAAAAAATTATAAACACTAACAAGATAAATTACAAATTTTCTGATTAAGTCTGCAGATTACATGGGAATTCCAATTCACACTGTGATTCAAAGGGGGTGTTATATTAAAAATAAGCTTTGACCACAGTGATTTGAAATTTTTTTGTTTTACTAGTGATAAAATAAATGCAATCTAATTAATACTGGCCCATCAACAAATATAGATGTGGGAGAAGAAGAAAAAGCAACTCACCAATCAGATCAGCTTGTAGATCCATATTTGAAGTGATCCACCTGAACCATTCATCCAAAACAACATACTCAGCAACATGAAGACTTCCATTTTCTTTCAGGTTCTCAACAAAGCAGTATCTGTCAATTATAGATAAAAATAAATAACACCGCAAAAATGTTAAAATCTGTGGTGAAGTGAGCTCTGGTTGTGTGTGTGAACTGCTGTGCACTAAACCTGAAATAACTTCATCATCAGCCAAGTTTTACCATCTAAATTAGTTTAATGCTTTCAACTATAAAGTAAATAGTTAGGATTATTGTTAGTGAGGCGAAATAAAAACATTTTTTCACTCGGTAATAGAGCTTCAAAAATCACATATTCTTAGTGGCCAATACTTATTTCTTTTTCGCTAGTTTTAGATTTAGAAATAAGCTGAAAGCTTGATAGTTAGATTAAATACTGCAAATTGTAATTAAACTTTTAGGTATATATATATAATTTAACATCTCAATTTTCTTGTGTAACTAAAAAAATAAATGTTATAGATTCGGATTGTTGTAGATTGCTACTAAGACGTATTTAGACTTTTAATTTGTCTGAAATATAACTTTGTTATTTTCATTAGTATTAAAGCATAAAAATAACAATAATCTGCTAGAAATACAACAAATAAATATAATAAGTAAATAATTATTAATAACTGACTTCTGCTTTGATAGTATCGATTTAAAAAATTTCGAATGTAGATGTAACTTTGTAAATCCTAAGATATATTTATTAATTAGTTCAGTCTTATTTCCAGAAATATTAAAATAGCAACTTCTTAGTAAAAAAAATTTAAGTATTTGATTAAAGTATTTCTATCTTCTTATTAATTACAATAACTTGATTGAGGAGTTATTACCCAATTAAACAAAAATGTTAAAAATATAGTATAAACTTTATTAGACTACTTTATCAAATAAATTTAAGGTTCGTTTAGATGGTACTAGAAGAAATTGGGAAAAATTATGACCGGAAAGTGTGATGCCTGTTGCAGGTATGTTGCAAAGGGGTTGGGTTGTAGTTGGTGTAAGAAGTGGTTTCACTGGGCATGTAGGGAAAAGGAAACATGAGAAATAAATGAGGCTCTCCCATGGTTTTGTTCATTTTGTCTTAGGGATGAAAGGATGAGGGAGATGGGCGAAATGATGAGAGAGTTGCGTGAAAGGGGGATCAGGATTCTTGAGGCTCATCTTGTGGAGGCTCAGACTGTAGGGGCATGGGCTGTGGTGGCTCAGCATGTTGGGGCTCAGCCTATGGAGGCTCAGCTGGTGGAGGCTCAGTCTGTGAAGGCTCAGCCTGCGGGGGCTGAGCTTGCCGAGACTCATGCTATAGAGGCAAAAAGTAGAGATAGTGGGTTGGAGAAAGTTCAGAAGGATGGTTGGGAGCTGGTAACAGGTCTTAGGAGAAATATGGTTAATAGGAGGAAGAAGCCAGACACTTTATAAATTGTTGGGGAAAATAGGTTTGACCTGTTACCAGAGTAAGGAGGATAAGAGCCTCATGTAGATGTAGGAGAAGATAAGATGCAGCAGGCCTTTAGGAAATATGGCGAGCAAGGCAAGAATTGGAAAAAAAGTATTCTGCTGCTAGGTAGTAGCTACGGGAGAGGTGTAGCCCCTCTTCTGCAGGATTAGTGAAGTACAGGTTACCAAGTTACAAGTTTTTTCAAACCTAGTGCAACATTAGGTCAGGTAATAGAGGATATACATTCACTTTGTAGGAGTTTCACTAAGGATGATAGAGTAGTGATAGTGGGAGATGCGGAGAATAGTATTGATAGAAACACGAGTTATAGTGACCAGAGGAAGGTGGTGAAGGAGGCACAACATACTACGGTGGAACTCATACACATCCTAAGTCGCCATTGCCAACTACAATTGAACTATGCTGTGAGGCAGGTAAATGTGGAATCTGAAGTGCTACTTGGGAATGGTATTAGTTCCGTCTTGGGGGTTGTGCCTGCGAACACCATTGGTAGGTGGGGTTTCAGTACGCATGGCCTACACCTAAATAGAAGGGGCAATGGTGTACTTTGTTAGCAAAATCAGTAAGAGAGGCCATTTCCAGTGATAATGGCGTCCGTGCCTTTTTTTTTTTAGGATAGGGGCTGCTGGTGAAGAGATGGAAATAGATGATCAAAGTGATACTGATTGCAGATCCACGATGGGGAAAATCACAGATGTTAAAGAAATAGATGAAGTTGCTGAAACAATAACTGACTGGGGTAAAACTGGGAAGGAGGAGATTAATGCTGAAACTATAAAGCCAGTAATAAGGGTGTTGTTGGTGAATTGTAGAAGTATAATGAACAAAGTAATCGAATTTGCAAACTTAATAGAGACACACAAACCACTAGAGAGTAGGTTAAAAAAAGAAGTACTAGACAGTGTCATTTTTCCTGATGGTTACAGAGTGTACCGCAGAGATAGAGGAGCAATTAGTGGAAGAGTTTTCATACTAGTTAACAAAAACTACCACAGTTCACTGGCATTCATATATCATGACCATGAGTTACTTGGGGTAGATTTTTGGGGTAATAAAAAAGAAAAAAATCAGGGTGTTGGCTGCTTACCGCAGTGTAAGAATGACAGATGAAGATGAGGCTCTTGGGTAGAAATTAAATTCATACTCACATTTCAGAGGTGAGAATAGAATGGTCATTATTGGTGGGGATTTAAATTAACCAGGTGCAAACTGGGATGGAAATAAGATTATTAACAAAAGGGAACAGAGATTTGCAAATACCCTAATAAGGAAAGGACGATTAACACAAGTGATAGAAAAGAACACAAGGGGACAAAATAGTTTAGATATATTCCTAACAAAGCCCGGTGATAACCTTGTGGGGTGTCAAGTAATGAAAGGAATAAGTGATCATGAAGCAGTTCTGACGGATGTTAATTGATTCATTTAGTCTATATGTATACAAAAATCTAGTGATGCATTGCTGGGTCAGATAATAAGATATAATAATTCAGCCTCTGTATTTTTGTATCCACAAAACTCGAAAAGTAGTCAGTCAATTGGCTTGAAATTTTGGTAGAACGTGTTGTGTGGCTCAAGGAAGATTTTACTATAAAAAAAAAACCTCTCATCTTTACCCCTTTAATTTTTAAACAAACCCACATTTTTTTATCCCATGTCGATGGAACTTTAAATTAAATTAAATTGCAATGGAGCGCATGCTCCGGTGCAATTTCCCTAAACACCCATCTTCCCCCTATCCTGCATCCACCTATATTTACCCTTTACAAATTTTTACTTTAAATTCTTTCAACGTTTTTGGCAAATTATTCATCATTTCTCTTGGTAACTTATTCAAATCCCTGACATCATAACCTAAAAAAGAGAATCTTCATACACCCCTGTGCCTGAAATAGAGTGCCAGCTTGTGGTCATGGTCATCTTTTCCCTTCCATCCATTACTTTCAATTCTTACACCAATATCTTTCCATGCCTCATCACCAATATATGCCTTGTACACTCCCATGACCCTCTTCACCCTCCTTCTGTCTTCCAATGAGTCCCACTAGCTCTTTTATCATATCTGTTACCGATTGCGTTCTGCGATAATTTCCAGAAACAAATCTAGCAGCCCTTCTTTGTACTGTCTCCAACTCCTGTATTTGCATACGTTTACTTTAAAAAGAGTGAGAGAAAGAAAATCCTGTCAATATTTGGTTTGCTAAAACTCAACCCCTATCCAACACCTACTTTTTCTCAATGTTGTTTATGCATACATAGTGTTGCAAACTGAAAAAAAAAAAAAATGTTTTTTTTTCAGCTTTGTGAAAAAAAACATGAAAAAAAACCTAGCTCCCGTGTTTTTTTTCTAAATTTTGTTTTTTTTCTAAATTTTTTTTTCTTCAGAAAACAATATATTTGATAAATTATAGTTTTATTTAAGGAACTTCCATTTTCAAGTGTGTTTTAAGTCTTACTGAATCATATGTCTCACATAATGATTCATAAGTGTATATATATAGGTAACATAATTTTATTCATCCTATATGTCAGTACCACATTCACTAGTATCAGTACTACCAACACTAGTTCGGTCGGTGTCAGAATTTTCTGTCTCCTCTAGATCCATAACTTCAGAAATAGTTAAATTTTCTTTTACTGGTTGTTCTTGTATTGTACGCAAAAGATTTTGAGATTGCAATTTTAAATTGTGAGCAAAGTACACACTGTGCATAAAGACTGCGCCGATAGTTCTGTATTACGGTCTTTTAAGTTTGAATTAAAATCTATTATCATACAAAATAGGAGCTTTACTTCTTTTCAATCGTTTGTTTACACGAACGGTTGCAAAGAAACGATTCATAATTAGGGACCGTGCACAAACTACGTGGCTCGGTCCAGAGGGAGGAGGGGTTAGCTGGAAGGCTATGCTGGGCTACGTGGGGGGGGGGGGGGGGGGGGGGGGTTCCGAGTCAGGCCACGTAACTTTCCTTTCGTAACATTTTTCACAGTTAAAATAAGGAACTGAACTCACAACAGCATGTGAGTATTTATTTCCCTCAGTTAATTATATCCGTATGTAATTTACAATAGTCTGACAAGAGAAAACAGTACAAAATGTCTTCTGGAATCAAAACGGAAGAAAGCTATGTGCTACGTGAGCGGGGGGTGGGGGGGGGGGTGTTCACAGGGGGCCAAAATGGAGCTATGTGGTTTATGCACGCTCCCTTACTGACAATTTAATGAGTCATTACCACTATACTCTGAGAGTTAACAAGTATACGAATATATGGAAAGCCCAATAAGTTATAAAAAGAGGAAAAAACCGTGGATAAATTTTATAATCCTAATTTTTTAAAAAGATCTTTAGGTAATTTTGTAGGGCAGCACTATTTCAAATAGCAAGTATCAATCCAAACAATGGGGAATGGGGATTCCTTCTCGCGCAACCTAGTCTCTTCGGGAAATCCCCGTTCATAAAGAAAATTTCAGTCAGTTTTGCCAATATTTTCGTAATTTTTTTTTTTCCTACTGAACCAGAAAAATATAGTAGATTTTAAACTAAGATAAGTACTTAGAATAAACTCTAAAATAGTCATTTTAAACGATAACTGCCTTACAAATTTGAGATTTAGTAGTTGTGAAAAAAAACGTGTTCCAGAAAAAAAACATGTTTTTTTTTCAACAGTTTTTTTCATGTTTTTTTTCAAGCCAGAAAAAAAACCGTTTTTTTACAACACTATGCATACATACAGTTTTTATCTGGTAGCTAAGGAACTTTACATACGTATACTTCCCCCATTTCCTCCACCCCTCTTAATTTCTGTCCACATTTTTTCTTTCTGATTTTGAAGGAACTTTACACACATATACTTTAAAATAAACAGAAAAATATTGCCTACAGTTTTTTATTTTGAAACCCACAGTTTTAGACAGCTTTCAATGGAACACTGCACATGTATACTTTACAACAAAGAGAAAAATACTATTTACCTTATGTTTACAAAAGCCCATCGACTTTCGCCATCAACCTGTTTAAACAAAATTTATATTTGAAAGCATTCAGTTTCTTGCAAATATTTAAAAAACTGTTGGTAAATCAGCCAAACTGGACAGCAATATTCTGAAACCCCATGACATTTTGTGTCAAATGGCGTTGGACCGATTCTAACTGGACAATCTCTGACCAAAAAATTGGAACTTGAAATACAAAATCGTTTTAAAGTTTTTGTGGTGACATATATATCTACAGTTTTTATCAAATCATGATGGCACTGTGCGCAGATAGGCTTTAAAATAATTTAAAATTGATATTTACATTGGTTTCACAAAACTGTAGCCACTCACCACCTTCACCTGTCTTGTATTTATCTCACACTAGGAAAATAGGCTAAAGTGGATGGTGATGCAGAATATTTATGACATTCTGACTGAAAGCGATAAAATATCAGAAGTTTCATATCCATCCTCCGAGCAGAAGAAGGAAAATTTAAAAATATTTTATATCCCAAAGCACTAGAATAAACATTTTTGGTCCAAAATATTGTTTATGTTTTCATTCATCTTGTGTGTTTTGACTCATCGCAGCCTTCAATTTTGGTGAGTGATGAGTCATTTTCCCTTTCCTTTGTCATTTATACAGCCAAAATAGTAACTAGCATAAAAAAGAGGATCCAAAAATATTACCATATTTTGCCCCACCCCGTTTTCTCCTTGCCCTGGTGCCTGAGGTGGACACACTGTTCGTCCCATGGTAGGGTCAGTCTGGTCTTTGAGAATTCCTAAAAAGTATACATAGTGTTCATCATTAATATTCAACAGACAGTAACAAGTTTAAGATGATCTCTCAATATATGATGATGGGCACTTTTAAAAACTTTTTGGGTGGGAGGGGACTTTCTCCACCTGCCTGAAACTGGTACTGACCTGTTGAAATTTGCTTTGTTACAATGTTGTCTACATGTTTCTCACTCTCCTTTTTTGGAAAAGTCACCACGAGTTAAATTAAAAATGCCAAAATATGGGTGTGACGCACAGGTATTATATGTTGCCGGTACTGCAAAATTAATGACAATCTCTTGAAGAAATCTTGGTTAGATCCTTTGTTGTGATGTTTTCTTAGTAGTTTCTGCTTTCCTCTGTTATAAAAAGTCGCACTCAATTAACAGATAGAAAATATTTGTCTGAGATGTAGTACAACAATGTTCACTATCTTAGTATCAATACAAGCTGTCAGAGACAATTGATTGCTTCCACTGTAAACAAATGCACCATTTCCGAGATAGATACATACCGCAGAACAAATTTTCAGTAAACTTTTTTCTCTTAGTTAAGGCCGAATTTCAAAGCAACCATGACCAATATCACAAAACGAAACTGTTTAGGTTGACATGATCACTGAACCGATAATTTTTGTGTAATTTTTGCAGTGCTGTTAACATTTTGCAGTTGCCGAGCGTCTCAAATTTCGGCATTTTTTATTTAATTCGCAGTGACTTTTACCAAAAAAGGAGAGTGAAAAACATCAGGAGGACCTTACAATGAACCTGTTAAAACAAATTTGAACAGGTCTCGGGCAGGTGGAGAATGTCGCTTTCAACCCAACTTTTCAATTGCTTCTGTGTTTATTTTCTCTACTGCCTTGCCAGCACTTTGCTCTGCTCACTCTCCACAATGATATACATTTGCTTCCGTGGCTATATTAACTCACCTAGCACTGTAGATCGAACGTTCCATTAATTTTAATGCATGTTCAGAACACTTAGTATGCATGTCCAACATTGTCAGCTGGACATAGCTCTGGAAAGCAAGTCCCCACCGTTTTGGATCTTCATACAGAAGTCCCTTTAACAGAAAAAAACACCAAAGAGTTTTAAAGAAGTTATCAATAATAATTAAAGCAAAATGCAAACACACTAATTAGAAATAAGTTGAAGAAAGGTGGGGGGGGGGGACAAAATAAAAACTAGAGCTTATCAATTAATATTATGATGATAAATACACATAAAACATGAAGACTATACAAAGTACAGGTCTAAGCCCTTAGTCAAATAGAAGCGAAAAATGATTTTTACAAAACTCAAGTTTTTCTTTAGCTTTGGTTTGGTTACTGCCTTTTTACTTTTTATAATAATTTAAAATATTTTAAGAAGAAACTAGTATATTATGAAATAACAACCAATTATTAGAACATGTTTTCATCAGTACTGTTGATTATATATATGAACAACTATCATTTCACAAACTCACAAGCAAATTATGTCCTTTGACATTCTTCCACTTCTGTACAGGTTCTGACAAAATTAAAGCATCCGATCCTCTAAATGTCTCCAGGAAAGTTGTTTTACCACTTCCAATATTACCTTCCACAAGAACAGTAAACTGAGGTTTCCCAGTCTTTACATCAGACATAACACAAACAGATCTTTTCAACAGTTGTTGTTTCAGGAACTTGTGGGCAGTTAGAAACAGTCTACCTGCAAAAAAAATAAAGCTTAACCTAAATTGTACAATACACAGCTATGATGGCAAATCCAGATAATGGAAACCCACACATAAGACAATTATTCCATCCTGCCATCATCTGAAGTAAGCAGAAGTTTATTTTTCTACCCAAAAATGCAAATCTATTTCACTATCCAGCACCTATTATTTCTTTCCAACCCTATAATGATGATTTATTATATCATCCTAGCCAATACCAGCAAACTATTTCTGAAAGTTAGTTAATTATTAATTTTTTTTTATACAGTATGCTTAACATCTCTTAACAGCGAGGTCTTTAGAGATGGGAAAGGTCGGGTGGGGGGGGGGGGGGGCAAGGAATGGGAAGGAATTCGGACATGGCCTTTTGAAGGAAGCATCCCGGCATTTGCCTGGAGAGATTTGGGAAACCAGGGAAAACCCAAATCTGGATGCCCGGACAGGGATTTGAACCGCCGTCCTCCCGAATGCGAGGCCAGAACGCTAACTGTTACACCACCACTCTCGGTATATTATTATTATTAATGAATTATGACGGAGCATAAATTCCAATCATATTTCCCCACATACTTGATGCCCATGGGCGCCGGCAGGATTGTTTCTAGGGGGGTGCACTAGGGCTGCATTGGTGCCCCCCCCCCATCGGCCCAAAAATTTCAGGGCTGGGCGACCTTTTTTTTTTTTATAGCTCTACTACTGCCCAGACAGCGACCCGGGATGGCCAGGGGGGTGCAAGTGCACCCCCTTGCACCCCCCTCCCGGCGCCCATGTTGATGCCTGTACAGAATTTAGCTAACTTGGTCAGTGACATATACACACAAAATAACTTTTTCGCTACTCTCATCTCTAAAATATGCTGGTATTAGATATGTTCACTACGGTCCCTTGTAAATACAAACTAAATGATGATATACTTGTTCCTAAAGTCTGAGAGGAATTTATCGCCAGACAAAGTTATATTGACCATAATTATGTCTAATATTATGTGTAACAACATGAACTCATAGCATATGGTCCAAACTTTGAATGTATACTGGCTACCTGTGGACAATCATTTTAGTAGTCAGAAGTGTGATAGTGAGACCAATGCAGGAGAGGATGTCAGTTAATATATAATATTAGAGGTTTCACCCAAGGTAAACCCCACAAGTCAACATTTCAGCAGAGGTAGAGGCAGTCATAGGCGGTGTTGGTGGCACGATTTGAAACATGATACGTTTAAAAAGAACCACTGGGTGGTTTACTGGGCAGGGCGAGTTTGTACTTACATTAAGGAACAACTGAATGAAGCCTTGAAATCCCTCATGTGACTTAAATACATAGATGTCATATTTCTAATTTGATCACACACCGAAAACATCTCCCAATTTACACGAGTAGATTTCTTACTTCCTACTGCAAGTGAAATATCAACATAATTCAAGTGGGTTCAGTTTTTATTCAGCCCATCTAATTTTATTTTTATAAAATTTGAACAAGCTGCTTGATGGAGAGCACACTTTTTTTTAATACAGCTTTATTCCTATACAATTGAGGTCATTAGAAGTGGAGAGGTTTGGGGAAAGCTACAGGAAGGAATTCGACCATGATCTTAAAAAAAAGAGCATCCTGGCATTTGGTTGGAGTAATTTCTGGAAACCATGGAAAATTAGAAACTGGATTGTCAGCTGGGGATTTGAACTTGCATCCTCCCGAATAACAACCCCGAGCACTACCAAGAACAAACAAAATAAGACATACTGACTAGCCATTCATTAGTGAATTTCAGTTTTAAAGAGTGTTTAAAGTTTTCTTAACTTGACATTATTCTCTTCACATCAGATTAAACTATTACACTTGATAAATCTTCCTATGGTACACCACTCTGGAACTATAAAAACAATACAAAAGCTTTAATGGCTTGAGAAAATTCTTATTGCGGCACAGTGCTGTAAAAGAGTACTAACAATGTCCATGAATATTGAATACAAATGAAGTTCTGAATTTTGACATCATAACTTCTATTAAATTCACATTAGTTTTACAAATTAAGTGCTTTTAAAATAATTGGTCGAGGATTCTCTTGCATTATCATAATTTGGTTTAATTCTAGATGGGGATACCGCTGCCTCGCAACTGTTAACGTGACGTCACGTTCACGTACAGTCATCATTTATTATTGTATTGTGCCCTCGCTACGCTCGGTCACAATAATTTAAAGCTATATAATATCAACATAAACTGATATCCCGAAGGTAGATCAGAGGCAGGCGGCCGCTGGTAAGCGGCCGCAGATGTCCGATAACACAACCGGATGTTCAATGTTTCAGGTGCAGCTCGCATTTCAATAATAAATTATTTGCTGTTAACTTCGACAAGTAATAACACGTATTTTACGCAGATGACTGTACGTGAACGTGACGTCACGTTAACAGTCGCGAGGCAGCGGTATCCCCATCTAGAATTAAACCCATAATTTAAAGAACAAGCATCATCTACAAAAATGTCTCAAATCTTTTAAAGACAGTTACCTAAGGAGAAATTTAAATAAACTTTTTTATTCATTATTAAAAAAGTAAATAATGTAGTATTAGATGCTATTCAAGGGGCAATATCAACTATTTTTTCGCTATTGCACCCACCTTTATACATGTACAGTAATTAGTGTATTTGTATTACTTTTATGGCACTCCACCTATCAAAATAATATGCATCATACGTGTCATTTTGGAAAGTTAAGATACGAACTTTGACAGTTCTTTTCTTCCAATTCTTGTTTAACAGAGTATCTTTTTATTATATAACGAATCAGCGGTACCCATGAAAACTACTGTCTGCCCAACCAAGTACAAGTTACAGTGAGAGGATCCTTTGATAAACCAACAAAACCGAAAGTACCAACACCCCAGACGAGGCTGAAAGGACTTCTATTCAAACAAATCCTACGTCCCAATCATGATCCATAACTAAACACCTCCTCCTGCTAGATGCACCAAGCCCCATAGTTTTCTCCCAAGGCGCTGGATGGCATTAGAATTAACAGGCAGAGTTAACAGGCGACAGAGACTGCAGTCAGCTTTAAAACCTCAGGTTCTGTATTGTATCTGCTCAGTGCTCAGGTTCGGACAACTGAAGTCAGGGGAGAGACGTTAAGGCGCGTTTACAGGTTTCACTTTTCGCAGTCACTAGGGATGAATCACTCGTAGTGAAAGGAAAGAGAACTGTGTAAACAGATAATCATCCAAAGTGATCATCCAAGATGATGGATGAAAGAAGTTGGCTCGGGTTCAACTTTTCGTTCACTTTTGGTTTTTCACTCAGATGAATCATCAAGAGTGACGCGTGTAAACAGTCAAAATATCGAAGTGAAACCAGCTCCTGGATCGGTCGCAATTGTTTGTTTATGATTGTAGTTGTTTTGAACACATAATTATTTTTAAACGGAACGAAGAAATATTTCTTTATTTTTAAAATCTTTCCATCACAACCAGTTTTTATAGAAAACAGAATTTGAAAGTTATAAAAATAAAAACATTAGTGATAGGGCTACGGAGGACATGATTAAACAATTGAATCTCCCATTTTTGACAATAGAAGACAAGTAAAAAATTAAAACTTTACGAACCAGGTGTTCTAGCGAATTACATAAAGTTTTAAAACAAGAAAAATGTGTAAATTATGCTTCTACGTGAATGTGTTTCAAAGTAGTTACTAGTTGTAAGAAACCTAAGAGTAGTTTCTAGCTTCAGTTTAATCGGAAGACATTTTCTCATTAGTGTCCTGTCTTGTAATTAACGGTAAGCTTTTTGATAGCAATTCTTTGTGATTTACATATTCGAAGATGATTTTTAAATGTCATTTTGTCCTGCAATACCCATTCTACCGCACCGCAAACTCCAATTTTGCGCCTACCAAATTCTCCTTTTTCAATTAACTTTTTGCACGATGAATTCCTAAGGCAAGGGTTCTGAAAATTAAATCCACTCCAACACGTTCTAGTTTGTTTGTCACCATTTTGAAGTGAATTGAATGGTTCATTTGTGATGATACATGTAAACGAAGAGTGAATTCACTTTTTCTTTCACTGCGAGTGATTCGTCCTGAGTGATTGCGAAAAGTGAACCGCGTAAATCCACCTTTATGATTCCATTCAACGAAATTTTTCGGGATACTACAAAAATAGTTTTTATTTAAAAATCCGAATTAAATATATAAGAAATTTGATTACAAGAATAATTTTATGTTATGGAGCATGCTATACAATACTGAAAACAAGGTAAGTATTTTAAAAATCCAATAACTACAGATGTAAGATAAAAACTAGTCCCGGTCTACATATCACGGCCGAATTTAAGCATGGGATACCTGCGCAGCAGAGACAATATAATATTATATAATACAATATAATATTATATTGTCTCTGATATAATACTGCGCAGTGCGTACTGTAAAATAACATTTCAGTAACAACTTTGCAGCACAACGATGATGATTTATAACCCTGGAAACATAAGGTTGCAGTATACAGTGGTCGATGCATATGAATGTAGAGAGAAGTCATTGTCGTGTAACTGCAGTACCCAATAGAATTCCCTAGCCTTCATCTCCGGAAGGTAAAGGGCGAGATTACACGGTTCACTTTTCGTAATCACTCCTGATGAATCACTCGCAGTGAAAGAAAAGTGAACTGTGTAAACAGAGAATCATTAGTGGTCATCCAAGATGACGGATGAAAGAAGTTGGATCGGTTTCAACTTTTCGTTCCCGTTTGGTGTTTCACTTAAATGAATCATTAAGATTGACACGTGTAAACAGTCAAAATATCGAAGTTAAACCTTCTCATAGATCGATCGCAATTGTTTGTTTCTGATTGTTGTTATTTTCAACACATAATGTATTTTAAATGGGGAGAAGAAACATTTCTTTATTTTTAAAATCAGTCCAGCGAAGCCGACTTGTACACTCAATACTGTCATCCGATTGAGGAAGATCCATTTCCTGAAACAACCAGAGAATGTGGGGAATTACTTATGCAAGCAATTGAAACATCGAGAAGAAAAACGTGGACTGACCATCAGTAACATTGTTATGAATCATAATAGCAAAAAAGCGTGGACAACTCTTAAAAAACTTACACATCACCTTCGTCAAACCACGCAGTCATACAACATCACTCCTGATAAACCAGCCAGCAGAAGCAAGACGCAGACCACAGGAACCAAGATCATCCGTGACACCATTAGTGAAAATTCCATCATTAGTGCCCCCTTCTCTTTCGAAGAAATAACAACCTGCATTAAAGCCCTCCAAAACGGAAAAGCTATAGGTGTTGACCGCATCCACGTTTAGCAGCTGGAGGAGAGAGGAGTAAAATGGATTCTAGCGATGTTCAATAAATGATTACACAGTTGTAAGATTCCAAAACTCTGGAGGAAAGCTCGAGTTGTGGCACTACTAAAACCTGGTAAACCTCCAGATGATGCCAATAGCTACCCCCGATATCACTCCTCAGCCACGTCTATAACTTTTTGAGAGGATGCTTATAAAACGCCTCTCACCTGTTATTGAAGACAAACTGATACCTCAACAAGCCGGATTCAGAACAGCCCGCTCCTGCTCAGACCAAGTCCTATACACAATATATTGAAGATGGCTCCGAAAAGGGTTTAGTTACTAGAGTAGTCTTCGTTGACCTGACAGCAGCCTATGATACAATCAGCATAAAAAAAACTCCTTCCTAAAGTTAACAACATGACCCGGGACTTTGGTTTCACAAAAATAGTCTACGAACTTCTCAGCAACTGGCAATTCTACGTCAGCTTTCAGAATTCAAAAAGCCGTCCACGCAAACCAAAAAATGGACTGTCTCAAGGAAGTGTTCTTGCTCCAGCTTTATTTAACATCTACACCAATGATCAACCCCTGGACAACCATGGTATGTCCTTTATCTACGGTGCTTAACATGTGACTTTTGAGGCCGTTGAGGGTAGCCTTAAAATAGCTCTTGAATCCCTTGGAACCTACTACATGCAGATTGACCTCAAGCCAAATCAAAAAAAAAAAAAAAAAACGAAGTCTGTGCATTTCACTTGCGCAATAAATGTGCAAAGCGAAAGCTGAATGTGACCTAGAATGGATCAACTCTGTTCCACAGTGAAAATCCAAAATACCTTGGCGTAACTCTTAATAGAGGTCTCACTTTTAAAAGACACTGTCGCAATGTCAATATGAAAGCATCAGCACGCAACAACATCTTTAGCAAGTTGACTGGATCTAGCTGGGGAGCTAACACAAGCGTCATCAGCACCTCTGCCTTAGCATTATGCTACACCGCAGCAGAGTATGCATGTCCTGTGTGGCAAAAATTCAGCCATGCTAAGACAGTAGACGTTGCGCTCCACAGAACATGCCGGCTCATCACAGGTTGTGAGCAAAGTGGAGATACTAGCTGGCATCGACCCTGAGATATACGCCGGGAAGTTGTCACCAGCGTGGCAAGGCTTAAAGTGTCCGACACCCCCTACATGGCTATACACCAGCGCCATCGAGACTAAAGTCCCCTTCATGCGAACTTCAAAGCCACCAACTAGAGCTCAAGGCAATGAAAGAATACTGGCTTGGGAGAAGAGATTACAACAAGGGTTCGAGTGTATCAAGCCAAAAGAGGGTCTATCACCTGGGTTAGAGCAACCATAGCCCATATGGAAGTCGCTAAACAGGCTTAGAGTTGCAGTTGGCCGCTGCAAAGATACACTTGCCACTTGGGAATACCTGGGAGAACAGCCAGATACCACATGTTCGTGCGGGGAGAGAGAAACCATGGTACATTTGCTGTCTTGTCTACAAATTGGAATAAATGTATTTCAATTTGACTTCCATCAACTACTGACAAAACCATCGCATTGGCAGAAAAACTACCACATATTTGATGCTGTTACCGACACGAGAAGAAGAAGACGAGACTTGCGTGCGGGCCCCCAGGCTACAGCCTAGGTAGGCTATGCCCAAATGTGGCCCTGTTTGGTTACATCTTTCATTTACGTACAGTAAATTGTATGATGAATTAGGACAAGGCAAAGGTACATTAGGTTCTATATTGTTAAGCAGATTTCACGTTTAAGAAGGCTGCCGCGTGCGGTTGTCTTTCACGTCGCTCTCGCTGCTGACTGCATTTTACGCTGGAAAAAAAAAACCGATCCTTAAGTGACGAAACAAATTGTGCTGGTATAAATAGAGTGTGTCAATGCATGTAAAACTCTCTTAATTGCGGGACAAAAACATACGTTGTATGAGTGATTTTGTACAAATGCTGAATGAAACAGCAGTGGCCAAGTGTCTACGGTCCTCGGCCGCAGCGTCGCCGCGTCAGTGGTTCAACGTCACGGAACTGGTGCGTCAGAGCGCACCGTCAGTACCCTGGCGTCCAGCTGACGTGAGTCAACACCTCGCCTGTCTCAGGGCTCAGCGGACATCTTGGGCTCGATTGAAGGTAACAGTAATAGCAATATATAACAGAGCTTAAATCCCGAATCAGAGTGCAACGGCACAGTTAAAACTTGCTACTTATGTTAAAGTTACGTCAAAAAATGAGGGAATTTAAGGACAACCTTGCTTCTGTCGCAGTGGCTAATGGCTATGGTGCTCGTAGAAGGAAGAAATGAAGAGATGAAGGAAGAAATAAGGACACTCAGAGAGGAGAATAGAGAACTGAACGTGCAGAAAAAAAAAAAAACTGTCAGCATCTAGTTAAGCAGCTGTAACAAAATCAGGGATGATTTCTTTTGCTGTAGTCAGTCTTTCGACTGGTTTGGTGCAATCCTCCATCTCTTACAATCCTTACAACCCACGTCCTCAATTATCTGCTTCATATACTTTAAGCTCTGTCTTCCTCTACAGTTCTTACCTTCGACTGTTCCCTACACTAACAAATTAACCAATCCAGTATGTCTCAAAATATGACCTACCAGCCTATGTC
>JARYHS010009186.1:157786401-157990426 GCA_031002005.1 Vandiemenella viatica
ACAAAAAGTGAATACACCTTCAGTTTCACTGCGAGTGAATCATCATGAGTCATTACGAAAAGTGAACCATGTAAACCCACCTTAATGTAACGTAAATTCATTTTGTAACCGATGTAAACAGCGAGTAGCGGCGGAATAGATGTTCGAGTTTTAATTTTTTATTAGAAAGTAAGTATTCATAACAAAAATACATTCGTTTCTAATTGATATAGACGTATTTCTAATTCAATATTATATATCTATTTTTTTGAATTCATCTTTATTTAATACATTGTTTCAAGCAATTTTTAATTTCTTTTTAAAACTTTATTCTGCCATATAGGAATTTCGATCGCTTAGGAAAGTTTCGATTAGTGGAGCGCTGTCTAAAACAGTTGAGTTCCTGTTCAGACGCGTGTTTGATTAACAAATATTGTGTTTTTAACATTTCTATTATGTGTTTTAATGATCTGAATCATCATGTTTTTTTTAAAAAAAAATGTGCGCGTTTACAGTTTCATTTAGTTATTAAAAATTTTGAATTCGTAATTCTGCAGGCTTTTGTAACGGATGTTTGGTTGCAACACAACTATGATAGGTAGTACCTTAGCTATCGATCATCAGTCAAAGAATTGAACGTGCGAGCATTACTGCTAACCCAGGGGTCCCAAATTAGGGGTGTTCCCCATAAATTTTGAGGGTGTATACTTAGGATGGAATTTTTTGGATATTTATAACTTTAGGGTAATTTTTGAAGATTTATTGATGTCTTCATTCATTCATTTTATTTGGTACCATGGCAGCATTTAGGATATACATGGGGACATGTGGTGTGGGCCCCTGTCGGCAGTGGTGTATTAACAATATCTACGGGTGGCCTTTTTTGTTATATAACTCCGATACCCTCCACACAAAACAAGCCAATTATGTGCAGCGTACAGCAAATTATTACACCGATGACTGTACCTTTCAAGAGACGCTTCAGTTATAAAAGAACACAGTGGAGTCTTTTTTTTAAAGAAATCGTTGATAAGGAAATATCAAAATTAGTTCCAGATCCACGTAACTATGAACAGTTTGTAAAAATCATTCAAAAAGCTTCGCGATAGTGCATCCCGCGAGGCTGCAGTATGAACTACATCCCTGGACTGCAGTCCAGCGAAGCCGACTTGTACACTCAATACTGTCATCCGATTGAGGAAGATCCATTTCCTGAAACAACCAGAGAATGTGGGGAATTACTTATGCAAGCAATTGAAACATCGAGAAGAAAAACGTGGACTGACCTTCAGTAACATTGTTATGAATCATAATAGCAAATAAGCGTGGACAACTCTTAAAAAAACTTACACATCACCTTCGTCAAACCACGCAGTCATACAACATCACTCCTGATAAACCAGCCAGCAGAAGCAAGACGCAGACCACAGGAACCAAGATCATCCGTGACACCATTAGTGAAAATTCCATCATTAGTGCCCCCTTCTCTTTCGAAGAAATAACAACCTGCATTAAAGCCCTCCAAAACGGAAAAGCTATAGGTGTTGACCGCATCCACGTTTAGCAGCTGGAGGAGAGAGGAGTAAAATGGATTCTAGCGATGTTCAATAAATGATTACACAGTTGTAAGATTCCAAAACTCTGGAGGAAAGCTCGAGTTGTGGCACTACTAAAACCTGGTAAACCTCCAGATGATGCCAATAGCTACCCCCGATATCACTCCTCAGCCACGTCTATAAACTTTTTGAGAGGATGCTTATAAAACGCCTCTCACCTGTTATTGAAGACAAACTGATACCTCAACAAGCCGGATTCAGAACAGCCCGCTCCTGCTCAGACCAAGTCCTATACACAATATATTGAAGATGGCTCCGAAAAGGGTTTAGTTACTAGAGTAGTCTTCGTTGACCTGACAGCAGCCTATGATACAATCAGCATAAAAAAAACTCCTTCCTAAAGTTAACAACATGACCTGGGACTTTGGTTTCACAAAAATAGTCTACGAACTTCTCAGCAACTGGCAATTCTACGTCAGCTTTCAGAATTCAAAAAGCCGTCCACGCAAACCAAAAAATGGACTGTCTCAAGGAAGTGTTCTTGCTCCAGCTTTATTTAACATCTACACCAATGATCAACCCCTGGACAACCATGGTATGTCCTTTATCTACGGTGCTTAACATGTGACTTTTGAGGCCGTTGAGGGTAGCCTTAAAATAGCTCTTGAATCCCTTGGAACCTACTACATGCAGATTGACCTCAAGCCAAATCAAAAAAAAAAAAAAAAAAAAACGAAGTCTGTGCATTTCACTTGCGCAATAAATGTGCAAAGCGAAAGCTGAATGTGACCTAGAATGGATCAACTCTGTTCCACAGTGAAAATCCAAAATACCTTGGCGTAACTCTTAATAGAGGTCTCACTTTTAAAAGACACTGTCGCAATGTCAATATGAAAGCATCAGCACGCAACAACATCTTTAGCAAGTTGACTGGATCTAGCTGGGGAGCTAACACAAGCGTCATCAGCACCTCTGCCTTAGCATTATGCTACACCGCAGCAGAGTATGCATGTCCTGTGTGGCAAAAATTCAGCCATGCTAAGACAGTAGACGTTGCGCTCCACAGAACATGCCGGCTCATCACAGGTTGTGAGCAAAGTGGAGATACTAGCTGGCATCGACCCTGAGATATACGCCGGGAAGTTGTCACCAGCGTGGCAAGGCTTAAAGTGTCCGACACCCCCTACATGGCTATACACCAGCGCCATCGAGACTAAAGTCCCGTTCAAGCTTCATGCGAACTTCAAAGCCACCAACTAGAGCTCAAGGCAATGAAAGAATACTGGCTTGGGAGAAGAGATTACAACAAGGGTTCGAGTGTATCAAGCCAAAAGAGGGTCTATCACCTGGGTTAGAGCAACCATAGCCCATATGGAAGTCGCTAAACAGGCTTAGAGTTGCAGTTGGCCGCTGCAAAGATACACTTGCCACTTGGGAATACCTGGGAGAACAGCCAGATACCACATGTTCGTGCGGGGAGAGAGAAACCATGGTACATTTGCTGTCTTGTCTACAAATTGGAATAAATGTATTTCAATTTGACTTCCATCAACTACTGACAAAACCATCGCATTGGCAGAAAAACTACCACATATTTGATGCTGTTACCGACACGAGAAGAAGAAGACGAGACTTGCGTGCGGGCCCCCAGGCTACAGCCTAGGTAGGCTATGCCCAAATGTGGCCCTGTTTGGTTACATCTTTCATTTACGTACAGTAAATTGTATGATGAATTAGGACAAGGCAAAGGTACATTAGGTTCTATATTGTTAAGCAGATTTCACGTTTAAGAAGGCTGCCGCGTGCGGTTGTCTTTCACGTCGCTCTCGCTGCTGGAAAAAAAAACGATCCTTAAGTGACGAAACAAATTGTGCTGGTATAAATAGAGTGTGTCAATGCATGTAAAACTCTCTTTAATTGCGGGTTAAAAAACATACGTTGTATGAGTGATTTTGTACAAATGCTGAATGAAACAGCAGTGGCCAAGTGTCTACGGTCCTCGGCCGCAGCGTCGCCGCGTCAGTGGTTCAACGTCACGGAACTGGTGCGTCAGAGCGCACCGTCAGTACCCTGGCGTCCAGCTGACGTGAGTCAACATCTCTCGCCTGTCTCAGGGCTCAGCGGACATCTTGGGCTCGATTGAAGGTAACAGTAATAGCAATATATAACAGAGCTTAAATCCCGAATCAGAGTGCAACGGCACAGTTAAAACTTGCTACTTATGTTAAAGTTACGTCAAAAAATGAGGGAATTTAAGGACAACCTTGCTTCTGTCGCAGTGGCTAATGGCTATGGTGCTCGTAGAAGGAAGAAATGAAGAGATGAAGGAAGAAATAAGGACACTCAGAGAGGAGAATAGAGAACTGAACGTGCAGAAAAAAAAAAAAAACTGTCAGCATCTAGTTAAGCAGCTGTAACAAAATCAGGGATGATTTCTTTTGCTGTAGTCAGTCTTTCGACTGGTTTGGTGCAATCCTCCATCTCTTACAATCCTTACAACCCACGTCCTCAATTATCTGCTTCATATACTTTAAGCTCTGTCTTCCTCTACAGTTCTTACCTTCGACTGTTCCCTACACTAACAAATTAACCAATCCAGTATGTCTCAAAATATGACCTACCAGCCTATGTCTTCTTTCTGTAAGCTTCTTCCATTAACTTCTGTTCTCACCCATCATTTCCAAAACTCGTTCATTTCTTACTCTGTCAGTTGCTAAGTCCCACTGCTAACTTTAATATCAATCAGCAGCAAGTAGATATCCCGCCAATTTCAACATATGGCCCTAATGTTGATTTCCGCGGTTGCAAATATCTCTTAGCATATTACTGTTATTAGCCAACAAACTGCTTTACAAATTATACACTTTAGCGCAGCGGATATCTTTGTCAAATAAATCAACTACTGTACTCATTTATACGCCAAATTTTACTGTACATTTTTAAACATCCGTCTATCATAATACACAGTACTATACATTCACTCCCTCGTGGACCTTCCACGCCATCTTAACAACCAACCTCCCACTCCTCCAACAGTACCGTCATACCAACCACAAAAAAATTAAATTACTAAAAAAAACTAAAACTACCCACATAACTACACACACTGAATCATTTTATTTACAATTTTTCGACAATGATTTTGTGAGTGGGATCTCACACAGTCCACTTAATTTTCAGCATTCTTCTGTAGCACCACATTTCAAAAGTTACAATTTTCTTTATTTCCGGTATTCCTAAAGTCTATGTTTCGCTACCATAAAGTGCTGTGCTACACACAAAGAGTTTTGAAAAGTTCTTTTCTAATTCCTAGATCAATATTTGAAACTAAAAGGTTTCTCTTTTTCTTGAAGGCTCTTTTTGCTAGTGTTATTCTGCTTTTAATATCATTCCTGCTTCGGCCATCGGTTGTAATTTTGCTTCCTAAGTAATAGAACTCACTTACTTCTCCTATTGCATCCGATCCTTTTTTTATATTAAATCTACTAGTATTGGTATCATTTATATTACATTTCATCACTTTGGTCTTGCTTTGATTTATATTCAGTCCATAATCTTCATTCAGTATTTTGTTCATGCCATTCAATAACTTCTCATTATCCTCAGCCCTCTCTGCCAACAAGACAATGTCATCGGCAAATCGTAGCATACTGATTTTTTCTTATGCCACGTGGAAATTTTTTTTTACTTTGACTTTCTTCATTGCTTCTTCTACGTACAAGTTGAATATTAACGGGAGATAGACTACAACCATGTCTCACACCCTTTTTAACTGATGCATGTCTCTCGTGATTCTCTACTTTTATGATAGCCATTTGATTCTTATGTCAGGGATGATACCTACATTAAAATCAAAAATAGAAAAAAAACAGCTTCTAGTGGAGCAGTCTTCATAACTTCCAATAATGGAGAAACTCCAAAGCAGGTTGCTGATATACGCACCAGAATTCTAAACCAGGGAAAGATAAAATACAAATAATGCTATAATCGTAGAAACAGCATCTCACGATGTTGTAAGAAAAATCATGAAAAATAAAGAAGTAAACGAAAATCTGAAGTGTGAAATGCACGAAAAAGTAAATCTCTGTTGATTCTATTTGACGTCGCTACGTCGCTTGAGCCTTGTCGAATCCCATAAAAAGTATATGAGCAAAATTTCGAAGGAAAAATAGAAAGAAATCAATTTCTTGAGGGATTTAAGTCAAAATTTAGAACAGGCCCCAGAGATAAAAGCACTGTCCATCAAGCTGTTGAAGTAAGTACTGAGAAAACGAAGCAAAGAAAAATCGACATAGAATTTAGTGCCATATCTGTTTGCAGAGATTACAGGATAGTACCAAAATGTACGCATTGCTATCATTATGGCTGCACTAGGAAACATTGTACCCAAAAGTCGGCCGCATTGTGGAGAAACTAGCCACAAGATAGAAGGCTGTAGCGAGTCTTCACAGTCCAGCTGTTTGTATCCCCTGCAGGAAACAGGGACAATCGTGCAACAAATCTGGCAAAGAATGCCCGACATACCACCTGCTCCTTCAAAGATTTTTGAAATAGAACAGATTATGGAAAATAGAAGTAACCTCCAAAGGGGATGGATGAACCATACAAAGATCAATTATTGAACATCATTATCAACCTACTAGAAGAAACAGCAAGGAAAAAAAGAGAAATAAAACAAGAAACACACCATCAAAGAAGAGGAGTAACGCAGAGAGGGCTGCAAAATACGGGAAGAAAACTATTTCAAGAAGGGAAAGGAACAGCAAATGGCGTAGGCACGCAGACATCTACCTACATCTACATCTATACCCTGCATTTCACAAATACTGTGGGTGGCAGAGTGTGCTAAGCACCAATCAATTCTGTCCCGAACAGAACGAAGAAAAAAAAGAATATATAAAAGTATCAGTACGGCATCTTATTTCTAGAATCTTATAACTTCTGTCATTGCGGTCTAAATAGGATGGCGGAAGAAGTATTTCATTGCTCTTGTAAATTAAAGATTTTCGCATATTCAAACAAATTCAAACGAAAACGACGTCGTCTCTCTGCCAAACAATCCCAGCCCAACCCATGTATCAGCTCTGTGACACTTACGTAAGGACTGTAACTAGCGGTCATGAATCGAGCAGCTCTCTTCTGTACCTTTCTAACGTGTCAATGAATCCCTTGCGACACGGATCCCAAATTCCGCACCAGTAATCCAAATGCGGACTACACGCTATTTCCTTTGTATGAGGATTACACCTTCTCTAAATACGACCTATGAATCGTAGTTTAGAATTAGCTTTGCCTACGATGGAAGTTATGTGCAAGTCGCATTCCATATTGATTTGTACTGTTACGCCTAGATACTTCAGGGAATCCACCGTGTCACAACTGAATTATTAACTTTGTACTCGTGAGCAAACGGGGACTTTTTATTACTTACTAGCCACAAAGCCCGTCAAAATGACGGGTTTAACGGATTAACTGATTTCTTCTAGTAGTGTACCTAAATATAATTGTAATAAAAATAATGCTCAATGTTCTGTAATTTCTCATCCCTTGTGACGTAGCAAAAAGTTTCATTGTCTATTTGGTACAGGTTGCGTTTCAGCCTAACAACAATCTTCGCCAATATAGCCGGTAGAAAATCAAAACTTAATTCCCACGCGAATTAATATTTTCCCTGTATCGCATGTCAATGTCATCAATCGATACCAATCATGCATCATGCGATACAAACTTGATCCAAAATCTTCACAGTTTCATACAACTTTCTTATTTTCTATGATGAAGGTCCATGTTTTAACGCCTGAAATAATGACCCCAGAGAAAACGAAGGATGCTAAAAATAAGTCTTGAAAACCTAAGCTATGTCACGTAATATTAGTTTTAATTTTGGTTTAAGTAGCACACATCGCGAACAATTTGGAACTTCTTTCATTCAGACCAAGTAATGAGTTCATTAAAAAAAACTGTTAATTAATATGCCATTCTAGCATTACATTTCTTAGCAATTACTTAAATAAATATAATTGTCATAAAATATAGTTCAGTGCAATTCATAGTGCTTTGCCCTGTAAGAAAAGGTTTTCGTTGCTATTCTGGTCCAGGTTGTATTTCAACGTAACCACGTACTGAACTTGCGATAAATGAAAAAAACAATACTTTAATCGCACGCATGGTGATACATTACTTTATCGCATTTTAGTGGTAATAATGCATCACGATATTAACTAAAACAAAAATCTTTCGGGTTCTCCATCTTACTTTTTTATATTCGTGTTTCAGATAGATACTAACACCTTTGAATGGCTGACACAGTTACATGCGGCGGAAATATGGCACCAGTACAAGCAAAGAAAATTAAAAATAAATCTTAACAACTTACATCATTTCACGTAATATTAGTTTGAATGTAGTCTATGTTGTGTAGATCTGAAAGTGTGGAACTACTTTCGTTATAACAAAGCAATGATGAAAGTAACAGAACACTTAAGAAACCAAAATTAAAATATTTAAAAAAAATTAAATTACTTATGCCCTCTGCTGTCAAGCGCCAGTTCTAATAACAATCTATCAAAATTGCCGCTAACAATGACAAAATATCTCTTACATATCTGTGGCCAATGATTTAAACGAATACTCTGATTTAAAACGAATCTATTATTAAATAAATCAAATCTACTAATACTTATTATGTCGATTTGAAGTCAATACATACTTTTATTTCAGTGTTCTGACAATTCACGGCTTAGTGTAATTCCTCGTTCCTTGCGTTGTAGCAAAGGTTTCAGTTTCCATTAGGGTCCAGGTTGCATTTCGACCTAACCACGTTAACTTCTCGCCAGAAAAACTTCAATCTCACGCATATTAATACATGAACTGTTTCGCGTTTTAGTGGCAATAATGCATCGCGATATAATTTTGATCAAAAATCGTCAATGGTTTTTGCACATTTATTTTTTGTGATTCAGACTGGTAGTAAAACGTTTGAATGGTTGACACAATTGCTGAACTCATAGGCTCAGTAATATTACGCAGTGAAAGCAAAGGAAATTAAAATAAACCTTATGAACTTACATTATGCAACGCAAGTGTAGTGTAGGATTGCACAGTTCCTGGATCAATGTGCAACTATTTCCATTCAAACGAATTAATAATTTCAATAATAGGACACAGTTGAAAATATTTTGAAATAAACTAAATTATTCATGCCCTGTAACATCAAATGCCACTTGTAATTGTAATCCATGCGAAGTAATCCTCTAACCAAAATTTTCTCTACATTGATGCACGAAATACAAAGCTTTTATCTTACATTTCTATGGACAATGAATTTAAGGAATACTTCTTCATATCAAAAGAATGTTACGTAAATATAAGCATCTAATGATTGATATGTCGATTTTAACGCAATACATACTTTTATTTCAGTGTTCTGTGAGTTAATTTATTCATTGATGCTTGGAAATGTTATTAAATAACGCGCATTCCCACAAATAATATCGTAAAGCGTGACGTCATAGTGGCAACGTCATAGATTGACGTAATGGCGTGACATGACGTCAGCGTAACACGCTACATTAAGCCTATTATACTAATAGAAGATTTGCATTGCCTTACACTTTTTGCAGTTAAGTGTAAGCTGCCATTTATGGCACCATTCCGAAATAACATCCAGATCGCGTTGAATTTCTAAGCAATCATCAGAGCACCTCACTTCCCTATAGATAAGTGCATTATTAGCAAACAATCGCATCCTGCAATTAACGTTGTCACTGAGATCGTTTATAAAAATGAATCTTTCCTCACATAATGAGAGATTACTTCCACAATTTGTAATATCTCACCTAGGCCTCAATGAAAAGGAGGTGGACTTCGATGGGTAGGACCAGTTCAAATGGTATCCAACAACCGCAAAATTAGTGGCGGCTCCGAAAACCGAGCGAATGAAAACTCAAGACACGCTGCCAGAGCTTCAGACCATCTCTACCAAAAGTTTGAAAACAATCTTCATCTCGCTAAACTAGAGGAAACACAAAATCTCACTCTTGCGTTACGCCAACTAACCAGAACAGCACATCCAAACTTCAAAAACATCACATTTTCGCCACCAGTGGCAGTTGATCGTATTCAACTTAAGGTAAACTTTATACCTACTAATTCAGACCAGTTATTCACTTTAGTGAAGCAAGTATTTGACAGGCTAAATGAAATCTTTGATCCAGATCAAATTTACCGTCATTTTGTGATGACAAATGACAGAATAATGCTTGACTTGAGACAGCCATGGCCACAGTGCAATATCCATACTCTGCATCCATGAACAGGGGTGTACAACAACTTAAGATCATGTAATTAAACTGCAGGAGAAACAGTCTGGTTGTACATGAATTGAGTAAACTGGCTGAGGAAATGCAAATAGACATCCTGTCTTCAAGAGCCCCACTCCAGCAAAGGGAAAATCCCAGACATGCCAGCGAAGTCTAAGATAATCGCGACAGGGACAAAACACGTGAGTGCCATCATAGTCTTCAAAAATCAGAACACTGACACAAAAATAATATAATTCTGCGCAGTAATTACGGTTCCTGTGGAAATAGGTACTCAATGGGGAAATGTGGTCCTCGTTAACACGTATTTTCAATACAGAGACGATATTGACCCTAACTTTGTAAGGTTAGGGAAATATGTATAGCTATAGTCAGCAGCCCTACAGTGATAGTTGCTGATGCAAATGCCAAATCTGAACTCTGGCACAGTGGTCTTACGGACGCACGAGGAGAAAAGATACACGAACTGATTGGCGAATTACAGCTATATGTCAAAAACGAGCCAAACAATTCATACACGTTCAGTGACCGAGCAGGTGCCAACCCGAACATACATATAACTTTAATAAATCGAAGAGCAGGGAACCTAGTAAATGGGTGGAAGGTGATTGAGAACCAAACCATCAGCGATCAAAATCTAATAATGTTCGAACTGGGAAGATTGCAAGACGGTGAGCGTCAAAGAGATTGTAACAATATCAAACGACGATATGACATCAGCAAAGCCAAATGGCCGAATGTGAAGAGTTGTTTCATTCGTCCCCAAGTCAGAAATAAAGATTTTTACGTGGACAAGGCTGCAAAAGAAACAATTCGAACAATCCAAGATACAATGAGAACTTCAATTCCACTTAAGAAAACAATTGGATTAAAAGACCAACCATGGACAGAAAGATTGCAGAAACTACGAACCACAATAAGGAAGGCAAGAAAAGCGTATCAACGTTGCCTTATTACGGGTGAGAGACAGACTCTTCTAGATAGATATAGAAATAAAAAGCTAGAGTTCAAGGATCTGTTGCTGACAACGAAAGAAAAGTGCTGGGAAGCCTTTGTCTACATCTACATCTACATCTACATATATACTCTGCAAATCACAAAACTGTGGGTGGCAGAGGGTGCTCAGCACCAAACCTAATCTCTTTGTTGTGCATTCCAATCCCTAATGGTACGAGGAAAAAAGGAATTCATATAAGAATCAGTGCGGCACCTTATTTCTCTAATTTTATCTTTCCTGTCATGCCGACCCAAATAGGTTGGTGGACGAAGTATTTCACTACACTCGTAAGTGAAAGTGGGAGTACGCATGTTTACCAATAAGTTTATACGAAACGTGCGTCGTCTATCTACCAGAGACTCCCAGCCTAGTTTACTAATCAGTTCCGTAACGCTTTCATAAGGACTGTAGCAAGCGGTCACGAATCGAGCGGCTCTTCTCTGTACTTTCTCTGTACTCTCAATCAGCCCCTTACGAAACGGATCCCAAATGGCACAACAATAGTCCAAATGTGGACGTACAAGAGATTTGTACGCTATCTCCTTTGTTTGTTCATTACAATTTTTCAAAATTCGACCTAGGAACCGCAGCCTAGAATTAGCTCTACCTACCAACGTATTAATATGTAAGTCCCATTTCATGTTCCTTTGTACTGTTACTCCCAAATATTTCATAGAATCGACCACATCAATAACTGAACTGTTTACCTCGTATTTCTGAACAATTGGATTCTTTTTGTTAGTTATGCTCATTGTCTTACACTTTTTACAATTTAGTGTGAGTTGCCACTCAGCGCACCATGCCAAAATAACATCCAGATCACGCTGAATTGCTAAACAATCGGCCAAATTCCTTACTTCCCTATAAATAACCGCATCATCAGCAAACAATCTAAAAAGGCTTTTCACTTTGTCTCCGAGATCGTTTATAAAAATTAAAAAAAGAAGTGGTCCTATTACACTTCCTTGAGGTACACCCGATGTGACATCTAGATTAGAAGAACTTTCTCCTTCAACAACGACATACTGCGATCGACCAGTTAGAAAATCCTTTATCCATTCGCAAAGCTGATCCGATATACCGTACGCTCGTAGTTTCGCTAAAAGGCGGTTGTGTGGCACAGAGTCAAAGGCTTTCTGAAAATCTAAAAAAATTGCATCTACTTGTGAACCTGCATCAATAACTTTCATTACATCGTGTGTAAATAGGGCCAGCTGTGTTTCACATGATCTTTTCTTCCGAAATCCGTGTTGATTTGTTGTAAGCAAATTATTTTCATCTAGGAAATTCATAATGTTCGAGCATATAATATGCTCCATAACTCTACTACAAACAGATGTTATAGATATGGGACGATAGTTTCCAGGATCGCTGCGATCACCTTTCTTGAAAATCGGAGTTACTTGCGCTATTTTCCAGTCTGAAGGTACTTTTCGCTCTTCTAGGGATTTACTGAATATATCAGACAGAAATGGCCCGATTTCCGCCGCATACTCTGAAAATACTCTTACTGGAATACCATCCGGGCCAGGTGCTTTTCCCCACTTTAGGAGCTCTAATTGCTTTATGATACCTGCAGTATCTATTCGTAATGATTCCATCTCCAACTCGACACGACGTGGGAAAACGGGAATGCTATCCTTATTTTCGTCAGTAAATGAATTTTTGAATACAGTATTTAGTACATTAGCTTTATCGCGGCTTTCAATAACCTCGGACCCTTCGCGAACTAGTGCTGGAATATTGCTGTTGGTACAACTGACTTTACGAACATACGACCAAAATTTCTTTGGGTTTTCTGCGAGACTCTTAGAGAGAGTGTTTGAATGAAAATCGTTGAAGGCCTCACGCATCACATTCTTCACACGTAGTCTTAACTCAGCCAAGGTTTCTAAATCGCTGCGAGACCTCTTCCTTCTGTAGCGTGCGTGTATCCTTCTTTGTTTTTTGAGTAATCTTTTGACTTCGCATGTGTACCACGGTGGATCATTCTCCCCATTTATTTTCCGCTTCGGTATATGTACTTCCATACCTTCCTTGATTATATGTATAAATCGATGCCACATCTCTTCAACGGTGTCCTTTGTTAACTTAAAGTTATGGTAATTATTCCTCAGGTAGGTTCTAAAACACTCCTTTGAGGCCTTACTGAATCTGTATACAATCCGTCCATTTCCCCTTTTTCGCTTGGTCATTAATTTGATAGTCGCAATTACCGCTTTGTGATCGCTTATTCCAGTGGTCGTTGAAATGTCGGTGAATAATTCTGGCCTGTTAGTAACTAGCAAATCTAAAATGTTTTCGCTACCGTTATGACACCGCGTAGGTTCATTCACTAGCTGCTCGAGATGATTATCGGAGAATAAATCGAGAATTACTTCAGAAGCTGCCTTATCCCTGCTACCAGTAATGTGAACATAATTTCGCCAGTCGATATAAGGCAGATTGAAGTCGCCTCCCAGAATCATAGCATGATCCTGAAAACGGCTAGCTATACTGTTAACATTACTTCTTAATTCCTCGGCGATAGCTATGTCAGAATCGGGTGGACGGTAGAAGGCGCCTATGACGAGTTTTGACCCAGCAACATTGAGTTTAATCCATATAATTTCACAGATAGTATCGACTTCTATTTCATTACATGGGAGGAATTTACTCACAGCTATAAATACCCCACCTCCATGAGAATGTAATCTGTCTTTACGAAAAACGTTCATGCTGTCTTTAAAAGTTTCGGCGGAACTTATTTCCGGTTTTAGCCAACTTTCTGTACCGATAATGATATCCGCTTCTGTGCTACAAATAATGCTTTCAAGTTCTGGTTGTTTGTTACAAACGCTTCTACAGTTAATTACGAGTACTTTTAACTGTTGTGACTGTTTTACGTTCCTCCTACATTCCGGTGTTGTATCTGATTGGGTTGCCCGCAACTGTATTTCATGTTTCGGGTCTTCCTCCCTCAGCCTAAAAAACCACCCAGTGCATTCCACACGGCCCCTGCCACCCGTATAGCCGATTCACGTGTGTAGTGCACACCTGACCTATTCAAGGGAACCCTACACGACTCAACCCTATGACGGAGATCGAGAAATCTGCAGCCAATATCATCACAGAAACGTCGTAGTCTCTGGTTCAGCCCCTCAATACGGCTCTGAACCAGAGGTCCACAATCAACTCTGTCTACGATGCTACAGATGGTTAGCTTCGCCGAAATCTTGCGGCCACTTGCCACAGAGTTCACCCTTTCAGCCAGCCGCCGGAAGGAAGAGAGGATAACCTCCGACCCAAGGCGACAAGCATCGTTGGTGCCGACGTGAGCCACAATCTGCAGTTGGCTACACCCTGTCCGTTCAATGGCATCCGGGATGGCCTGCTCCACATCTCGGATCAGACCACCCGGAATACACACCGAATGGACGTTGGATTTCTTCCCCGAGTAATCCGCCATTTCCCTAAGGGGCTCTATAAACCGCCTAACATTAGAGCTCCCAACTACCAGAATACCCTTCTGCGATCGCCCAGACCTAGCGGGCTGGGGGGCCGTCAGCTCGCAGGATGACAATTGCGGGACTGAATCAGCCTCCGACAATACGTCATACCGGTTGGACAGTCGAACAAGTTCACCGTCTTGGCCTTTAAGCCTGTTCGACTGCCCCCGTGTGCGGCTTCGAAGTCTGGTAGCCATATGCCAGTCACCGTCAGGTGACCTAGGCACGGCCTCCAACTTTTCAGCCTGGGATGCAGGTACAATGCTCGACATAGGTGAATCAGTGAGCGGCGTGGCTACACCGAGTTCACCAATATCGCATCTGCTGCAACCTTCTACGGCAGCTTCCAGCTGTGTAACTTTCGCTAACACAGCAGCAAGCTGAGCGCGCAGATCAGCCACCTCAGCTCGCGTCTGCACACAGCAATCACAGTCCCTAGACATACTGCTTTTTAAAATCGAAAAAAAGAAAAATGAACAGAAACTCGAACTAATCTGTACGTTGGATAAACTGCAAAGACTCAGTGAGAACAATAATCAAATCTACACCCCACTAGAGATAAAATGTAACACAAAGATAAGCTACTGAGGAAAAGACCTTAAACTGCCAAATAACCTGTACTTCTTACAAAAAGTAAACAATCAGAGATTAAGCAGATTCACACACCACTAAAGATAAAATGTAAAGCTATAACACGCTACTTTACTGAGTGACCGTCCAACTGCAACTAACCTCTACTTTCTACAAAAGTAAACACTCAAAGATAAAACTAACTAAATCCACACACCACTAAAGATAAAATGTAAAGCTATAACACGCTACTTTACTGAGTGACCGTCCAACTGCAACTAACCTCTACTTTCTACAAAAGTAAACACTCAAAGATAAAACTAACTAAATCCACACACCACTAAAGATAAAATGTAAAGCTATAACACGCTACTTTACTGAGTGACCGTCCAACTGCAACTAACCTCTACTTTCTACAAAAGTAAACACTCAAAGATAAAACTAACTAAATCCACACACCACTAAAGATAAAATGTAAAGCTATAACACGCTACTTTACTGAGTGACCGTCCAACTGCAACTAACCTCTACTTTCTACAAAAGTAAACACTCAAAGATAAAACTAACTAAATCCACACACCACTAAAGATAAAATGTAAAGCTATAACACGCTACTTTACTGAGTGACCGTCCAACTGCAACTAACCTCTACTTTCTACAAAAGTAAACACTCAAAGATAAAACTAACTAAATCCACACACCACTAAAGATAAAATGTAAAGCTATAACACGCTACTTTACTGAGTGACCGTCCAACTGCAACTGTCAGACAAAATATGAGATCAGGCCCATGGGGTATACCTTACAAGATTACCGCTGCCACCTACGACCTTGTCTACGGTAAGAAGACTGGATGGATCTATGAAAACGAATTGTATGGAATTTGCACTGGAGTTACTTGACGTACAGAACACAAGACAGATCGTCAAAGTGAACTGTGTAAAAAAATATGGGACCCCTACGAGACTGAACATCAAACGTGCGTCATATCAGATGAAGTGATAATAGAAGCAATTTATTCCCTTCCGAAAAGAAAAGCAGCAGGACCTAATGGGATACCGGCAGTGGTCCTCCAGGAGTTGGTCGTTCCAACCTTAAATAAACTATTTAACGAATGTCTGGTGCAGGGAAAAATACCAAATGTGTGAAAATCGAGTGAGCTGGTTATTATAGCGAAAGATGGAAGCAAAGACCTACAACTCTCAAAAATCTTATCGTCCAATACGCTTACCTATTGTTCTAGGGAAAGTGCAAGAAAAGGTACTTTGCAAGAAACTAAACGAACACAGGTTAAAATATGGGATAAACCCAAATCAGTATGTTATTATATGATTATTGTACGCCACTTCTTCCACAGTTGCTTCTTAAACTAGTAATTATTATATAATAAATACGCCAGTGCAACTTTTGAATATAATATATTTCACGGACGTGTTTCGCCTCTCGTCGAGATATCTTCAGCATTATATTTTAACTTTTGACTATAATGATTTTTTACATTTAACGAAATTATTATTATATGGGAAGCATAATATTACTTATATTCATATATCAGTTTTGAATTATCATATACAACGTTTTGTTTATATAGCTATACTAATATAGGCTTTATATTGAAACTTACATTTGCGTTTTGAGATGTGGTTGTTGATCAAAATGCAAATGTAATAGGCTTTATATTGCAACTTACATTTACATTTGCATTTTGATCAACAACCACATCTCAAAACGCAAATGTAAGTTGCAATATAAAGCCTATCTTAATATACCTATATAAACAAAACGCTCTGCATGATAATTCAAAACTGATATGTGAATAATTTCGTTAAATATAAAAAAAAAATTATATTCAAAAGTTAAAAACTAATAACATATTACAGAAAACTGTACGCTGAAGAGAGGCGAAACGCGTCCATGAAATAAATAATATCTAACAACAGATGTACTGGCTTATTTATTAAATATAGTTATTAGTCAAATTAATATGGGTTCAGACCAGGCACTTCAACAGAGGACGCCACCAACAGCTTAGTGGAAATAGTGCAAAACCCTTCCAAAAATTATGTGGTGTGAGTATTTGTTGATATCGCTGGTGCTTTCGACAATCTCTGGTGGCCCGCGTTATTCGAACGCTTAAGAAACATCGACTGTCCAGAAAACCTTTATAACAGTTTTAGAGTTTATTGTAGAAATCGATATGCAAAATTGCGGTGTCCCAACAAGTATATAGTGAAAAGATTGACGAAAGGTTTCCAGCAGATATCTTCATATGTACCAGTTTTCTGGGATAAAGGCTTGGAACCGGTCATGGACATATTGCAACAAATGCCAGAATTGGTGGGTTTGGTGGCATTTCCGACGATCTCGCATTTCTTATAGACGCGGACACCAGGCAGGAACTCGAAACGAAATGTATTGCCTGAATAATTGATCTGCAGAAGTTAAGTTAAACCTAGCCCCACAAAAGACGACCTACATGTTCCTTAAAGGAACACTGAAACGAAGATTCAGGGAAAACAATAAAAAGAAAAGCAGTAGTTCACTACCATGGTGTAAACTTGGACTTAAATTGAAATTTGCGTCTGATATGAAGTATGTATATGGACGAGCAGTACTGGTAATTCACAAATTGATAAGCATTGGCGAGCGACGGTTTAAACTGCCATTGCTCATCATAAGGAGATATCCCGATGGAATTCTGACCTCCATTACTGGATACGCTACAAGTATATGGGCCAAGCACCTAATAAAGGTAAAACCAAAGGAACTGCTTCAGCGTACGCTGCGAGGAATTTTGCTCAGACTAACTGGTGCATATAGAACAGCGTCCACAGATGCACTGACAGTTATACTCGGCATCTTGCCCCTGGACCTAAGGCGAGGAGCATTATATTGGATAAAAAGAGGAAGGTATGACCAAACTACAGAAATAATTGGAAGGCCCGTTGAAACCAAAAAAGATATTTGGATGGCAGCAAATATGGTCTAATAGCAACACGGGCAGGACTTTCGACATGCTTCCTTGCGTGAAAGAGAGAGTTAACATGAGTAACTTACAACCATCTCCAGGGCTCATACACTACATATCTGGACTTGGTCCATATAAAAGTTTCCTAGAACAGAGAGGCCTCAAAGAAACAAACAGGTGCGACAGTGGCGAAGTAAGTACTCCCGAGCACGTGGTTTGCGAATGCAATGAAACTGAGAATCAAGAGCGTATCTTCAAATACAAGTTCAGAATAGAAGAATATACGACATACTGCTTGATACCGAGCTCTGGAACTTTGCTGGATGAAGCTGCTAATCTAGCATCGGCTTCGGGAGAAGGCTAGATTTGCTGAATTGAAATTAGCAGAGCGCAAAAGTGTTCGCGAGCAAGCGGCATCAGAAACACAAAGATGGGCAGGAGAGGAAAATATTCAAGATAAAAGAACTACCCATATGTGGTCACAAGCACCGTCCACGACTAAGGCGGCGCCTGCACCAGGAAGACGGCAATGACTCAATTCATCGCAGTGCCTCTGGAAACCAGAGGCACCATTTCCAGTGCTCAGGGAGCAAGCGGCCTGCTCTGATTTCAGGAGGGAACTCCTGATGTGGCAGTAGGTGACTCCAAGGACAGCCCAGAGAAGAACGACACCACTACCTGGAACGTGAAGTTGGCTAACTGCACTTGGTGGTAAGCGTGTCAGCAGTCACCCTGCTGCATCAGCAGAGGCATCCGGTGACCTGGATGTCAGCGCAGGCCAGCAGTGGTGCAGGAAGAACATTCGTGTATAGACAAGTATGAAAATATATAGAGACTTTGTTAAGGTTCTTTGGTGGGTTAATTACTGCATTAATTAAAAGTCCACCAAAAAACAAGGTTATGTGAAGATGTTCGTTTATTTGATCCAATCAAAACAAGTCTGCGACATTCACAAGCATAGTTGTTACAATCCAAAGATGCAATACTGAATACTGAATGAAAACTTGCATGAATGTCTCTGTAACACTGAATTAATACTTAATGCAAACTAACTTCTCTGTCCAGGCGATCTGTTTATATAGAGTCTATCGAAATTACGAGAATTCTTCAAAGGCATCCGCCCGATATTTCTCGATCATTAACAATCACTCAAACAATCAAACATATTAAAAACAATCGGAATTGATACAAAATTAATTAATAACATTACAAAATGATTAGAAATGGTAATTATAGATACTTAAATACAAAATTATTTACAGAAATCCTTTCAAATGGTAGAAAATTGTCCTGTAGACATCGTAACATTACATTAATACAAGTAATTACAAACTTTTAATAAATTCTCTTGCACCATTCGGTTCTTAAACATATTAAATGGTCTTTAAATAATTTTCTTACCTAAAACAAAGTCTATATACACTTATTTACAAGAATTTACAAAATAAACATATCAAATCACTTTCAAGCAAACTTTGGCTCACTACAAATATTTCACACAGTACAATACTATTCAAAATTACAGGTATTAGGGCTGTTACAACCCCTCCCCAGGATTCACTTAATTTTACACAGATAAAATTGATTGAATCCGTCACGAATCTAAGCAGGTTGAATGTACACATAATGCAGACACGAACAGATTACAATCAATCAACCATAATGACTTTTACAATGAACAAATACAACATCTGCACATAGTCCATGACACTGATTTTGTTTACAATAATTGTCTTTTCTCAGGTCCAATCATTTTATCATTTACTGTTTTTACACAACAAACGTTCAATGCCATCACCTTAAGTTACAATTATTTTCACTCCAAATTACACACTTGATGTCTGCTTGTTAATTACACCAGTCTGTTTACATTTTACAGCTGATAATTTGTCACCAAAATGTAGAAAGTCACAACATCATGAAAATACCAAAAGTCTCTACACAAAACTGTCACAAATTATACATTGAAATGCTTACATCTGCATCTGAGCTTAAGTACTCACACAAACTATTTACATGCATCAATTGACATACTTATTTACAAAACTAGATATTTACAGGTAGGGACCCCTCCCCAAACCATGCATTTCAATTAATTCTCATAAGTGGGTTCCAGGATTTCCCTGGAAACCCAGAACCATGTAAGTTACTTTTTCCTAACCTTCCAGTTTTCTTCAACTTTTGTATACACATTTAATATTACATTTCTATTTTCACAAAAGCTTCATTATATACAGACAGAAAAACAAACTTCACAATCATCTCAGACAACAAACTTTGGTACAACCACGCAACAGCTGAGACATACAATGGTTCTGTTTTAGCAAATTGATTGTCACTTAAAAGCAATGCTGTTGACTCAACTGGTAATACAAATTTATTATTCTCACCACTACAGTTTAGTCCATCATTACTACTTAAACTTACCAACTTATCTGAATCAGTTCCTAAAACTGTTTTAACATCTGGCTTACTGACTTCATCCACCAAATAATTATTTTTCTCAGCAACTACTACTTCACTATCAGCTTCCACATCAAAGAGAGTACAAAACATAGTGTCATCTAAGTCACATTCTGTACAATTTTCTAAATTAGAAACTGGTTCAAATAAATCCTTACTCCCACCCATTTCTTCATTATCATTATCTACACCAAATACAGAGCTAAATAATGTATCAGCTAGGTCAAAATTAGGACATTTTTCTAACTTAGGGATTGGTACATATGGCTTTTCAACCTCTCTCTCTTCAGAAGACAAATACTTTGACTTACAATTCTCCTCCTCATCTGGGTCTCCTATCCACACCACTGTATCACCTTCATCTTCAAGATATTTGAGAAACTCCTCGATTTCAGCACTTCTACAAACTTCATTACCACCTATCCTAGCACACATAGTCCCAACTATGCCATTCTGGACCTTACAAGTTTCTGATAGCCACACTGTAGTATGCACTATAAATTCTGCACCCCTTTTTGTAATTAAGCAGTGACCATTTCGAAAATCTTCTACATGAAAATTATTACTTTCGCACACTGATTCTAGTGATAAGGTACTATGGTGGTCCCCTTCCCGCTTTATCTTATTATCAACCTTTACCTCATCAACATCATTAATTACATCTATCATAACCTTATCCTGAAATTCACTTGCTGCTACCCCCACCTCTTCCAATAAATCTTCTCGGGGATTATTCATAAAAATGGAATTAACGCTATAGCAGTTGGTACCTGGACCCACAATCTTACCCACCACTGCGGGGCCCGTCACAGAGGGGGTCTTTAGTTTGCCTGCCCTCCATGCTGCCTTTCACTTTCAGATTGAGGGTTCTGTTCTCTCACTCCCCATTATCATTCCTTCTTGCATAATTATTACGATCCCTTCCCCTCGATCTACCATCCCTTGACCCATTACCCCTTCTAGGGGGACTCCTGCTGCCCCTCCTATGGTGTTGATGGTGGTAATGTTGTTCATTGAATGACTCCTGGGCATCCAAGCGTCTCAACAATTCAGAAACTCTATCCACATTTACTACATCCAAAGTGGCAATTAAATTTCTTGTTTGCTGAGGTAGCCTAGCTCCTATCAAATCAATAAATTCCTCCTCTCCATAAGGATGGTCTAAGTACTTACAACGGATCCAACATTTATGAAAAAAGTCATGTTGAGTTTCCCTACCAGGTTTATAGGGCCTACCAGTCATCAACTCTCTCTTTTCTTGAATCTGCCTGCTTGTCGACCAAAAATGTTTCAAAAAGTTTTCTTTAAACAGCTTGTAGTCAGTCACTTCCCTAGCTTGTCTATCACCCCATGCCCTAGCATAAGACTTTAGATGTTTACCCACAAGTGCAATTTTCTTACTATCGGGTAACAAATTAAAATAGTCTGATCTTTCAAAATTATCTATAAATTCAATAGGGTGAAGCCTCCCACTATCATCATAAAATTCAAATTCTTCCTTAATATCAGCACTGATAACTGGACTACCTGCTAAGGGAATCTGACTTAACTGAACCTGTAGCCCAGTAACCCTTTTTTCCAACTGATTTACATTTCTTTCTAATCCATGCGCTAACTGTTCCTGTTGCTGCACCAATGTATTAATATTTAATCCCACCTCTTGTCTCAACTCATTAACCTTAACATCATTAGCTTGGAACAAAGCAACATATTCCTCCTTCATCTTATCACAATTTTCACTGACTTCCTTCACCTCTTTATAAATCAAATTTTCACATTCAGCCTTATTCTGTTCACAAAATTTTGTAACCTTTTCAAATTTCTCCTTACATTCTGTTACTACCTTCCCCAATTTAGAATCTAAATTGTTAATATCCTCTTTGAATTGAGAGCTAAAACCCTGAAATTGCTCTGTGATTTTAACATCAAAACATTTAGTCAAATCAGAGAATGTTTTATCATTGCTTTGTTGCAGTTGAGAAAACTTATCATTAATTTCAGAAAATTTGCTGTCAAGATTTAACTCATTTTTAAATTCTGAAAATTTGTTATCCAATTTGGAAAACTTGCTATCAAATTTGTCATCAATTTCGGAAAACTTACTGTCAGTATCACTTTTTAACTCATTTCTAAATTCAGAAAACTTACTATCAAGTTTACCATCAAGTTCAGAAAATTTTGCATTAAAATTGGTTACAAATGACTCTAGAAAAGCTTGCAGGTTCTGATTATCAGCCATTTTTAGTAATCAGCCAAATCAATATAAAAAACAAAATTAAGTAAAATTAAAATCTTTCCAATCTGCCACACATATAACATGCAAAATAAATCACTTGAATATTCAATGCCGTACTTACAGTTATTCCTCACTTTTGTATCACATTAAATTTCACTTAGAAGCACTTAATTGAATCATTAAACACCACACTGACTTCAAACACTTAACCACACTTTTCACAATTCACTGTAGGAAGACGATTTTGAGGCCGAAGGAAATCCACTCGTACGTCGGAAGATTACAGCCGATTGCCGATGAAAAATCTCCGCCTTAGGCCGTCAAATCCGTGTCGTCGCCGGTCGAAATTTCCTCTCAGGTTTATCGCCGATAATCCGTCGCAATTTTCTGCAGATTCTTTTTAGAAGATAAACATCCCACAGATGTTTAAGAACTTCTCGTCATGTCAACGGTCGCCATGTTAAGGTTCTTTGGTGGGTTAATTACTGCATTAATTAATTAATAAAGTCCACCAAAAACAAGGTTATGTGAAGATGTTCGTTTATTTTGAACAAATCAAAACAAGTCTGCGACATTCACAAGCATAGTTGTTACAATCCAAAGATGCAATACTGAATATGAAAACTTGCATGAATGTCTCTGTAACACTGAATTAATACTTAATGCAAACTAAACTCTCTGTCCAGGCGATCTGTTTATATAGAGTCTATCGAAATTACGAGAATTCTTCAAAGGCATCCGCCCGATATTTCTCGATCATTAACAATCACTCAAACAATCAAACATATTAAAAACAATCGGAAATTGATACAAAATTAATTAATAACATTACAAAATGATTAGAAATGGTAATTAGAGATACTTAAATACAAAATTATTTACAGAAATCCTTTCAAATGGTGGAAAATTGTCCTGTAGACATCGTAAATTACATTATACATGGAATTACAAACTTTTAATAAATTCTCTTGCATCATTCGGTTCTTAAACATATTAAATGGTCTTTATAATAATTTTCTTACCTAAAACAAAGTCTATATACACTTATTTACAAGAAATTACAAAATAAACATATCAAATCACTTTCAAGCAAACTTTAGGCTCACTTACAAATATTTCACACAGTACAATACTATTCAAAATTCAGGTATTAGGGCTGTTACAACTTGCTAATTTTGGTGTGAATTAGTGTAGATGGTAGATTAATTAGTGGATTAATTAGTAGAATACTTTAGATCCATTAAATCCTATCGAATAATTATCCAGATCTATTTTTAAAAAAGTAAACTGTTTTAAAAATAAAATCTTTAGAAACTAAGGGCCTACTTTAGATAACAAGTAGTCTATTAAAAGCAGAAAATAAAAAAAATAATGAAAGATAAATAGAATTAATCTTGCTCAACAATTTAATTCCTTGATTATAACTCTATTCATTCTCTACTCATGCTTCTTTATGTCAGTCAATTACTTTTCATACATTTGTACTATAGATTTATTTTTTTATAGTTTATTTTACATGCCATTGTTAAATATGAGATAAAATATACTATATATATTTATACACTGTTAATACAAAAAACTTATTCATGCCATTCTTTCTCTTGTTCCATTATTTAAATACTCTTTGATTGAGTAGAAGGATTTATCACACAAATACTCTTTAAGCATGCGCGTCTGTGGGTACACTCGATGCCGTGCACAAATCTACCCGCTACCACGGCACGCGGAAGTAACGTCGCAATGACGATACGTGTATCTTCTTTGGTAGAAAAGCAGAAAAGTGAATAACTGTCTTAATTTCGTTATTTCTGTGGTTTACTGAAACACATTGCTTGATAGAATTACGATAATTACAGTATTACACTTTAACCACACGAGTTCCTTAGTTGCAATGATATTTCATAGAATTAATTACAGTATATTCTTACTTCTATCATTGTTGTGGATTGAAAAGTAGCTTTGTCATTTGCAGCTAAACATACTTTATAATGTGGAATAATGTAGCGTTTTTGAAATTGAAAAAACTGAAATACAGAAAATGTGATGTATGTGTGAAGTGTGACGTAGCAGAATACGGTGCTCCCATTGTCTGGTATTGAGAGAGGACGCTTTTTGTGGTAGTTTTGTTAGTTCTAGCAGAAAACCCCATATTTCGCATATATTTTATTTGAAACTAATTTTAGAGCATTACGGAAATTTACAGAAATTGTTCACTAGATGCGCTTCTGAAAACTCGTATTTTCAGACCTCTTAAACAGGAGCTGAACATGTAAACACGATTATGAAAGGAAATTCATACGATGGTAGTCTCATTGTAACTAATATAATTATTTCCATTCTAGTTTCTTGAATATCAGTGGTAATCTTCTGTGAAACTAACTCCAATATGGATTTTCCTTTATCTCTGCTACCACATTACATTCTTTCTCCTACTTCTCCTAGCGAAGTAAAAGTTTTTCGAAAGCTCAAGTTATGTATCTAGCTGTTTGCCTTGCACAGGCACCACAACCAAGTACTACAATTTGTCAGTTTTATTTCAGTGGGCTCTTAGCAAATAAATTAGAAATATAAGTCCCTTATGCAAACAAAATTTGATGTGATACGCCATTTTGACATAACTTCCCCTCCCCCCATACCAGCAGCTAGAATTATCCTTTGGTGTTAGTGAACATTTTGTGAGCAATGTGTTGGGTAAATGCAATCTATAATGCTTTTCAAAGAATTAAATTTTTGGGTTATGTTCAAAAAGGTGAATAGAGAATATGAAATTGATATTGATTGTATTGTGATTCCAATACAAAGTTAATCAGATTATGCTTATGTCACATTCTCATATTACAAAGGTGTTCATACTTTCAAAGCACTTGCAGGTGTCAGTGAGTATTGAGCAACTTTATATTGTTCTGATTTATATGGTGGAGCATCATCAGATCGTCAAATGGTAGAGTTATCACGCTCCTTGATTTTTTAAAAGGACATTTTATTCTTGCTGTCAAGGATTTTTTAATTAGTGATTTGTTGGAAGCCGAATGAGCCATTCTTAACATTCCACCTTTCAGAGAGTGTCATAAGGTCCAAATGACTAGCAGGGTTATCGTAAATTGGCGTATTGTGGTGGAACAATTCATAGTAAAAAAACTAAAAATTGTGCTATTTTACGTCACGCAATGTCAACGTACACATGGCCTCTTGGGAATAATATATTTTACATAGTTTTCAACTTTTGTAACTTCAAACAAAAAGAAGTTTGAATTCATGCAATGTTTCTAACATTTCAAATTTTAAGTTTGTTATTGTTTATTCAGTTCCAATTATTTTTATGAATGCATGAAACAAGCATGTTTTGAAAACTTAATCAGCTTTTATTTTGCATTAAAGTAGGGGAAAAAACCTGTAAACAAAATAATTGGGATTACAAAGAAAAGAGTATTTATTGTATTGCAGTTATCTCTTTTTTCCATTGTATAAAAATTATAAATTCTCAGAAATAAGTTATTACAGAAATTATTGTATAATAAAGTTTAACAAGTTCCCTTAGGACAAGCAGTATACTCTGATAAGAAGCTATTTACAGATTTAATTTTAAATTCTGTCAGCTTTTTTGGTAAATTATTCAGCATTTTCCTTGGTAATTTATTCCAATCCCTAATCCTTATTTGTGAAAGAAAATTTAATAGGAATTTCTTACGCCGATAAAGAATTTTTTTCCCTTCCCTACAGTCGCAAAAAAACTGAGGGTCATATTGCTAAATGATTGCTAATAGATTAGATAGATATGTGAATGGAGACTTTCCGGCGTATTGATGTAATGAATTCTTCACAGGAGTTCAGCCGCATAGCGTCGTAAAATAACAACGTTTCGTTTGTCGAAAAGTTGTCAGTTTACGACGCTATCGGGCTGAACTCCTGTGAAGAATTCATTTCAGATTAGACAGATGTTCAAATAGATTATATTTCTACATTTTATTTCAGTAATTTTGTTCCTTTCAAAATCTTTGATGGGAAAGATTATAAAATCAAGAAAAATAAGTCTAGACCTATTTACAAACAGCAGAAAGTCCTATATGGAATTTTATAAATACCTTAGTTGAGTAGTTATTACTTTAAAACAACTGAAACCTTCAAAAGAGTTCACGGCCTACTCAGAAGATAGTAGATAGACGTATTTAAATTCGCCAGAACCATCAGTGTAAGGGGATTCTATAATTACCGTGGGGCCACAATCTGATGATAAATTCTTATGGAACTCGTTTAGACAAATCTGAAATATATATATATATACTTTCGAGGTATACTGTCTCAAAAGTGAGGTGGTTAGGTCGAAATGTGTCCTGAACCAAAAGAAAAGAGAACTAACCAAAATATCAAATTTTTTTGTTATTCACTTTCAATTTGTTTCGTGAAGTTTGTAAGGAAACATAGTTCCTTACATTTTTTTTTATTATTATTTCAGTTTCATTGTTTTATGTTTGTATATTTAAAGGTAAGATTATGTTTTTTGTGTGTGTGTTTAATTTATTTCATTTTGTAAAAGGAAAAGATACGTTAATAGTTACTATGCAAGAGCAAAGATGTATGTGTTACAAGAAGATCTTTGACGTGAAAATAACAGATGAGAAGCAGAGATAAAATTGATGGCGGGCGAAGGCATGAATTGGTTTGTCGCTCGAATAGTAATCGACATAATAAGAGAGAATATTGAGTTTTAATCATTTGTTGAATGTGTAATTTGTGAAGCAAATGATGAGTGAAATATATAGAAAAGTGAAATGAAGTTTTTTCTTAGTTTATTGTATGTTGTTTGAATCATACAGACCAATTAAGTAGCAGAAACTGCAAGATTCCATGGATTCTGTGGTGAGTAATATCCACCCGAGGCAAATCAAGGAATCATAATAAAAAAAGGTCGGTTTCTTACATGTGGCGAACGTGACGAGAACGCAGAACTAAGTAATTAGTTCGGTAATTAAAGAGCCAGCAATCTTCGGGATACGAAACAATAATGGATACGAGGACTTTGGTAATAACATCGGAGCGAGTAATTGACCAAATGGAAAGTGAAATGAGTGCAAGTGCAAGAGTTTCTGGAAAAATTAATAGCAGTATGAATTCGGGATACGAATGTCAAGAACGATCTATGGGTGAGATTAGTACTGAGTTTTTTCATGAGTCCCCAACAGTTACCGGAACCGAAAAGAAATTTTGCAGAGACGACAGTAATTCCATAAAGGAAATGTTAGCAATGATTAGGAGAGAACTGATAGAAACAAAACGCGAAATGCAGAAAATGAATCATAGTCAGCAACAAGCATTACAAGAATTGAGGAGAGCACGTAAGGAAAAGCTAGAAGTTGAAACAGAAGAAGATGGAAGAGAGGAGATCATGAAGATCAGCAGGAAAATGGTGAAAAAACAGAAAGTAACAGAAGATGGCAGTGAACCAGAGAAAATTATTTCTACAGTTAGGAAAGTAGAAAAACAAGAGAATGAAAGGAAATTTCAGACGATTTTGGTGAATGATGATATAGGAGCACATAGAAAAGAAGAAGACAATGAAGAAAAACCGATGCATGATATCAAGAGAAGAGACAAAGAGAACCAAGCAACAGAAGCAAAATACCAAGGAGAGGAATGGAAAGAAGAAGACAATGAAGAAAAACTGAATGCATGATATCAAGAGAAGAGACAAAGAGAACCAAGCAACAGAAGCAAAATACCAAGGAGAGGAATGGAAAGAAGAAGACAATGAAGAAAAACCGATGCTTGATATCAAGAGAAGAGACAAAGAGAACCAAGCAACAGAAGCAAAATACGAAGGAGAGGAATGGAAGGAAGAAGTGATGGAATGTGGATAAAAGGAAGAAACATAGGCAAAGAAGTAAGAAAAATAATGAACTGGAAAGTAAGGAAGAGACGAGGACTAAATTTGGATATGAAGGCAGAAATGTGAAAAGACGTAAGTCTAAGGATGTTGCTTTACACCATCAGGGATACTACGAATAACAAATGAGTTTTTAACCCAGATGGTGGGGAAAAGAAAAGTTAACATCTATTGTTTTGTTGTTCAATTGTATTCATTTATATGTTGTAAGATTGTTGCGTTTAAAAACATAAAGGATTTGAAATTGTACAGAGAAAGAAGTGGAGCGATGACCATTGTACAGAATGAATGAAACATTATAAGGAATATTATGTCAGAGAAGTAATCACCAAAAATTTGATTGACACAAATTTTTGTGAAAATTGGCCGAGCGGATATGTAGAGGAAACATAGTTCCTTACATTTTTTTTTATTATTATTATTTTCAGTTTCATTGTTTTATGTTTGTATATTTAAAGTAAGATTATGTTTTTTGTGTGTGTGTTTAATTTATTTCATTTTGTAAAAGGAAAAGATACGTTAATAGTTACTATGCAAGAGCAAAGATGTATGTGTTATCAAGAAGGATCTTTGACGTGAAAATAACAGATGAGAAGCAGAGATAAAATTGATGGCGGGCGAAGGAATGAATTGGTTTCGTCGCTCGAATAGTAATCGACATAATAAGAGAGAATATTGAGTTTTTAATGATTTGTTGAATGTGTAATTTGTGAAGCAAATGATGAGTGAAATATATAGAAAAGTGAAATGAAGTTTTCTTAGTTTATTGTATGTTGTTTGAATCATACATGACCAATTAAGTAGCAGAAACTGCAAGATTCCATGGATTCTGTGGTGAGTAATATCCACCCGAGGCAAATCTAGGAATCATAATAAAAGGGACGGTTTCTTACAAGTTACATAAGAATTCATCATAATTTTGTGGCGCTACGGTAATGATAAAACTACCCCATGCAATACCTTGCTGCCATACATCAAAAGTCGCATGCTTAAAGAGGAGCAGTTTGAATCGCGTTACGCCTTGTGTCACTAACATGGTGCTAAAGAAATTACTAATAACAAATAAATAATTTGTTCCCTATACTATAAAAATAATATTCTGCTACAGACTAAATTTCAAACTAATCATAATTGTCTTAATATTGCCGCTAAAAATCAAACCCACCTAAACACATGAAACGTATAGCATATTACATTTAGGATAACAAAAAGATTGACTTTATTACGATTCTAGTTTGTATAGCACAAATTATCACAATTAATTTCATCATACACTTTCAATATAAATTACAATTGGACTAAAGCACGTAGAATAATATTTTCGCTGCATCGCGATGTGAACTTAAACGCTTAGCATAGACTATGAACATTCTTTTACAATAAGGCTAACCTGTTACGTGAAAAAAATAAAAGACAGATTGGTTATCCGCATCAACAAATATTTGATAACAGTGTAATCCTATTGAAAGCTGTGAATAAACATTTTTACAGGCATTGTAAATCTATGAAGACAAACCCTACTCTTGCAGACACCGCATACAAGTACTACAAGAACAATAATTACAACGTGACTTACCTATGGAATGTTATTCACGGTAGTTTCTTTCTTGTTCATTTTGTACAACCATACGCAACACAAGATGGCATTATAAAACACTTTGAAATATTAGAACATGAAATGTACACAGCAGGGAAGGTAATGAAAACCGACCAATGTTTTGAACAGGCGAATATGGCCGCCGCGCATGCGCAGTCAGCTCCAGAGTTTACAGGCGGCTTCGCAGTTTTAGTGACACCTTGTCTCCTCTCTTTTTCAAACCTCCATGCTACTAACATCTATACTAATATCTTCGCTGGTCAATGTTCAACTGTTCAACTACCCCCCCCCCCTTTCCGCACTCCGTCAGAGACATTAGCACTACTAGCTTCAGCTACACTAGTCACAAGTCAACGCCATTTCCCCTTACGACAGTTGCCCTCTCACTAAATTCGGAATTTTCACTGTCAAAATTAGAATTATTATTCCCCCTCTTCAAGACTTAATTCAGCACCACAGCTAACAAATTTCTCACAAATTCCCTCAATGTTAATCAAAAATTAAAAATAAAACACAGTAACACGGTATTAGTCTCCTACAAAATATCCCGACAATATAACACATACAGGATCATTTCAAAATTGTTCAACGCTGTTTGCAACACATTTGGACTTTAAGACGGACACAGAAAGCCATTCAGAAATACAGGGCGTTTCATTTATGACGCGTCCACGCGCACGGCAATAATCGACCGGCGCAGCGCCGGCTCGCTTACAGAGAGATAGCCAATACATTCTTAGAAGATGTCAAGCGTGTATTGAAGCCGATGGACAACATTTCCAGCACGTGCTATAAGGTAAGAAATCGACGGACGCAAGAGGCATTCCCGAGCACGGGCGCTGCCCTGTATGAGTTGGCGGCGCTGCGCCGGGCGACTATTGCTGCGCGCGCGAAAGCGTCATAAATGAAACGCCCTGTACTTACTGTGCCAGGAAATAGCTGCACTACTGTGAAATAATTCCCGATTCTTGTCTCTAATGACCTCGACGTTGGCAAGTTATCAAATAATTCCCAATTCCATTTGTTGGAACTGATAACTAACTGACTTAACTAACACATATAACAAGAAAATTAAATCTACATAATACAAAAAAAAAGATTAAATAAACAAACAACAAAGCTTGTTTGAGATTAATATCAGTTAATGGTGGTATCATTGCACACTCTGTACCAGGGCCACCCCCAATGCTTGGTACGTCGCGCGCCGTTCCCGCTGTCCTTTAGGTACCGCTAATTCTTACTTTTGCACATTTGCGCATTCATGAGGGTCGTGTGGCCTTGGGGCCTCCTCCCCGCACATACCTCACAAAGACGCACCTAACAGCGCCTAGTAGGCAGGCAAAACAAAATTGTCCTCGTGGCACTCAATCATGCATTCCCAAACGGATATGAAGCGTCCCGATGAGAGGACCGCTTCAAGAGTTAGGAAACAACAAATCAGGGAGGAATACCTAAAACATCTAAACAAGCAATTCTTAACAGCAATGAGCGAATCTATAGATAGGTTTATCAAGAATATTATGGGTGCAGCGGGACCACTGAACGGTGCATTCGAAAATTTCTATGGCATGTTAGAAACTGAGGAGGAAGGAAAGATATGCAGAAACTCTAGATAAGACTCAAAAAGAGGTTACTGGGGATTTGGAAATGGTAGAGATATTGAGTAATTCGTTTAATGAGACCATTATGAACTATCATTCTGGGATGGGAGGGAATACATCTGATGAGCGTATCCATATATGTAGAAATGATAAAACTACACAGTTTGAAATACACTCCTGGAAATTGAAATAAGAACACATTGACGCCGGTGTGTAAGACCCACCATACTTGCTCCGGACACTACGAGAGGGCTGTACAAGCAATGATCAAACGCACGGCACAGCGGACACACCAGGAACAGCAGTGTTGGCCGTCGAAGGGCGCTAGCTGCGCAGCGGTTGGGCACCGCCGCAGTCAGTGTCAGCCAGTTTGCCGTGGCATACGGAGCTCCATCTCAGTCTTTAACACTGGTAGCATGCCGCGACAGCGTGTACGTGAACCGTATGTGCAGTTGACGGACTTTGAGCGAGGGCGTATAGTGGGCATGCGGGAGGCCGGGTGGACGTACCGCCGAATTGCTCAACATGTGGGGCGCGAGGTCTCCACAGTACATCGATGTTGTCGCCAGTGGTCGGCGGAAGGTGCACGTGCCCGTCGACCTGGGTCCGGACAGCAGCGACGCACGGACGCACGCCAAGACCGTCGCATCCTACGCAGTGCCGTAGGGGACCGCACCGCCACTTCCCGGCAAATTAGGGACACTGTTGCTCCTGGGGTATCAGAGAGGACCATTCGCAACCGTCTCCATGAAGCTGGGCTACGGTCCCGCGCACCGTTAGGTCGTCTTCCGCTCACGCCCCAACATCGTGCAGCCCGCCTCCAGTGGTGTCGCGACAGGCGTGTATGGAGGGACGAATGGAGACGTGTCGTCTTCAGTGATGAGAGTCGCTTCTGCCTTGGTGCCAATGATGGTCGTATGCGTGTTTGGCGCCGTGCAGGTGAGCGCCACAATCAGGACTGCATACGACGAGGCACACAGGGCCAACACCCGGCATCATGGTGTGGGGGAGCGATTCTCCTACACTGGCCGTACACCTCTGGTGATCGTCGAGGGGACACTGAACAGTGCACGGTACATTCAAACCGTCATCGAACCCATCGTTCTACCATTCCTAGGACCGGCAAGGGAACATGCTGTTCCAACAGGACAATGCACGTCCACATGTATCCCGTGCCACCCAACGTGCTCTAGAAGGTGAAAAGTCAACTACCCTGGCCAGCGAGATCTCCGGATCTGTCCCCCATTGAGCATGTTTGGGGACTGGATGAAACGTCGTCTCACGCGGTCTGCACGTCCAGCACGAACGCTGGTACAGCTGAGGCGCCAGGTGGAAATGGCTTGGCATGCCGTTCCTCAGGACTACATCCAGCACCTTTACGATCGTCTCCATGGGAGAATTGCAGCCTGCATTGCTGCGAAAGGAGGATATACACGGTACTAGTGCCGACATTGTGCATGCTCTGTGCCTGTGTCTATGTGCCTATGGTTCTGTCTGTGTGATCATGTGTTGTATCTGACCCCAGGAATGTGTATATAAAGTTTCCCATTCCTGGGAAAATGAATTCACGGTGTTCTTATTTCAATTTCCAGGAGTGTAGTTCTTCAGGAAATTATAAAGAAACTCAGAAAATCTTAAAAAAAAGAGGCACAAAGGGACATGTGTAGATAATAGTACTACACATGTATTATATATATTGGGACATGATATAGTAAGTTATCTTAAAATTTTATGTAAAACAAGCCGACCCAACAATGCTTCCCTGCTATGTACACAATCAAAAGTTTGCAATATTTTTTTAATAAATTAATATTAGATATTTACAAATATATACTTATTCTCATGTTGTTTACATAAATTGTAATTATTACTATTTTATTCACTTTTATGTTCTCTGAATGCTCTTGGATATAAATCGTTTCTGGTGAGTATATTTGAGATACATAACAAAATATATTATATCCTTGGATTTCCGTGAATGGAGCATACAACCATTTGTTTATGAAGTAACTTTCCTATTTTCAGTATCCAATAATACTATCGCAATTGTTAAGCAGAGGGATAAAATTTTCAAAATGTCTCCACAAATGAGATGCTTTTAAACGTGCATTTATTTCATCAGCTGGTGTTGAATGTGGAATGACAGGAATGTCTGTCGAAAATCACCAGCTAATAATATTATTGCATCACCAAATGGCCGCTCGTTCCGAAGTAAATCTTATATGTTCGATCCTATGCTTATGCATTGTGCTTTCGTCCCATATTATTTTCTTGTATTGCTAGAGTACTTTACTCATTCCTGATGTTTTTGAAATATTACAAGTTAGTACTTCATTGTTTTGAAGTGTTGAATGTGTTGTTTGAAAACGATCCAGAATAGGTCACCGCTATTCTGGATGGTGAGGTGCCAATGCACTATTACATTTGTACATATAGTTGCCAGTACCATTAATTAAAAAAATTTATTATTCAGGTTCCTTAAATTTGTCATTTAAAAATGAATATATAGTCCTTACTGTGAATAATCCTATTTGGAACCCCAATTGTTAATTGTTATTAGTGAGGATTTTATATTGTATAAAAATGTCTTATTACTCTACAATACATGACTTTTTCAAAAAATCTTTGAGAATCCTGAAAGTAATGAAATGGGTCAATAGTTATCTACACAGTTGCTTCTTCTTTTTTAAACAACAGTTTTACAAGTGCATATTTTAGTCTATTTGGAAACACACCTTGCATTAAGGATAGATTAAAATGTGGGCAAATACATGATTCATACAATCTGAACATCTTTCCAATAACTTGCTTGAAATATTGTCATAGTTGGAAGAATTTTTAGTGTTTCATGAGTTTATTTATTTCTGAGACTGTTACTGGTGGCAGTTGCATCTCCAGAAATTTATTTGGGAAAGCGGTCTGAAGAAGTCTTCGGGTATTATGTGCGAATTGCTTTTCTATGCCTACTTTCTTTACAACTGAAGTAAAATATTTATTAAATATTTCACCAACTTCCCCTATTTCACTATGCACAGTTCCATTTTGTTCTATTTTTATGTCTTTAGAGGGATTTACCGATTTTCCTGTTTCTGTTTTTATTCTATTCCATTTTTTTCATCTTATTGCCTGAAATCTCTATTTTCTCTGATATATATCTGTTCTTGGCCTTTCTTATTATATTTCTTAGTATTTTAGAATAAAGTTTATAATGATCTTTCAGTGTGCAGTTATCCAATTCTCTTAATTTTAAATATAGGTACCTTTTAGTTTTAATATATACTCTAATACCCTTTGTGATCCATCTCTTAAGAAATTCATTGTTGGAGTGTTGACAACTTTCCTTTTTTGAAACTTCCTTCGAAAAGTGTTAAAAATATATTAAGAAAGGAATCAAATTTTGTAATAACACCCTTTCCAGTGTACTCTTTTGACCAGCTGCATTATTTAAGGATCTATGAAATGTTTTATATTGTTGTCATTAATATTTCTTCTATATAACCTGTATGGTCTCTAACCGAATGCCAATAAAATAAAATAAAATATATAACCAGCTTTTCCTTATCTGTTTAACAGTGTTTCTGGACTTGATACATAACATCTGGGCATCATGATCTGAGATACCATTTATTACTGGAAGTATATTGTTGTAATTAATGTACTGAGAAATATCTATAAAAATGATTAATTGCAGTCCAGCTATTATTTTGTATTCCTGTAGGGAAGTTAAAAGACAACATCAAGGCTTCCATATCAGCCCCTCAATACAATACAATACATTCATTTTCCTCATTGCTGTGATTGAGAAAGTAAACATTAAACTTTCCACATAAAACTATTTGTTTGTTATTTTTGAAACATAGTAGCAAAGACTCTAACTGAGATAAAAAAAGTCTAAAATAATGGAGGAAGGAATATATGGAGACGAAATAACGCTAAATCCGTGAAGCGGCCTGAAAAAACTGCTCTCCTACTGCGCATGCGCGGCGGATATCGTAGGAGTACCAAAACATTGGGCTGTTTGCACTGTATCAGCTGCTGAGAATATTTCACTTTCTAATATTCTAAAGTTTTCAATAATGCCAAGTTGTGCTGCATATGGTTGCACAAACAGACGAGATAGGAAAAAACCTGGAATAGCGTTTCATAAGTAAGTCACATTGTAATTATCGTTCTTGAAGTATCTGACAGGTAACTGCAACGTTAGGGCCATTCGCTATAAATGTATTCATTGCTCTCAATAGGATCATATCGTTCTCAAATTTTTGTTGGTGTAGTGTAGACAATTAGCATATGTTACTATTTTGCACCTGAAAAGCTAGCCTTATTGTAGACAAGTGTTGAAAATTTAATTTAAGTGGGTCATGTTTATATCGCGACACAGTTAATATGGTAATCTGCATGCTTTACAAACGTTTCTGTTTACACTGAAAGTGTACGATGAAATTAATTGTGATGATTTGTGCTGTGCGAACTACTAAACTTGATGAAATAAACTTTGTTGTCCAAAATGTAGTTCGCGATGCATTTCTTGTGTTTAGATGTGTCTACATATAGTTTTGATTTTGTAGCGGCAATATTAATGGAAATGTTGGCAGGTTGAATTGCGGTATGTACCAGAAGAGAACAAACATTTTATTTATTATTACTTGTTAGCTTCTGCCTTATGAATGCACTGATTTTGCTAGCAAAATTATATAGGCCACTAACAGTACAATATCTTCTAAAGTTCTAAGTAAGTTCAGAATCTATGAGGTCTTTTGAAGTGATAATTTTTTTTAAAAGTTCTAAACATTGACTTAGGCTGTTTTTAAAATTTCAGATATGACTTGTTTCTGTTTGTAAATATGTCTACAACTATATTTCTAGATTTTGAAATCATTCTTATCAATTACTGAAATAGAATGTGAAAATATAACCTATTTGAACATCAACTAAAATTTAAGGACTGTAGAAATAAACAGTTTGTTAATTCAAGTTAAAAAGAATTACCTACTCATTAAGTACGTCCGAATCCATCATCAAATATTGATATGGCGAAAGTTTTCTTCTGGTCCAGGCCGCATTTCAACCTAACCACGTCCATTTTAAGGTACAATATCTCGAACTAAGTGAGATTTAAATTTTTTTTATTCTTTACTTTAAGTTTCTATCATCGAGTTATATAAGAATTGGTCATCAAACTGCGGCGCCACGGTTTTTGTTGAATCCTCTCATAACCTAACACCCTGATTTTTGAGACAGTATATCTCGCGAACTAAGCGAGATATCGAAAAAATTTTATTCTTTATTTTCGATTTGTATCATCGTGTTACATTGGAATCCATCATCAAATTTCGGTGCCACGGTTGTCTTAAGATTCCCTTGAGGTTTTTATGCCTATTTCCCGTGTTTCTCCTGCCAAGCAATATGGCGGTCTCCCCTCCCCACTTCTCTCCACCCGGTTTTACTCCAGTACAGAGACAATACTGTATTCAAAACAGTTGGTAAACTGCACAATTGTAGCACTAGACATGAAAAAGCAGTGCCGGCGCTACGATTTTTGGGCCGGGGTAACCAGTTGGGGGCCCTTGGCGAATTCATGATTTCATCGCTTAGGTCCTCCCTCAGACCAAAGTTCTACGACTACAGCCGGTGACCGGGCCCCCCTTCAGCCGGGGGGCCCAGGTACATTTAACCCGCATACCCCTCCCTAGCGCCGGCCCTGTGAAAAAGATATTCAGAAGGATTATAAGTCTGTCAATTGACCAAAAAAGGAGGTCATATATTGAAGGATACATATCTTTTACCAGTTCCCAACACATTTTGAATGTCTGTCAGCGGATAAGAATAAATTTTAGAGGATAATGTAAAGAATTATTTTTTAACAACTGCATGGAAGGATTCCTTTTAATGGTTCTACCAATATTTTTATTTTGTGGTGTATATATCTATTTTGATATGTTATGATTTTGCTGTAAATCATGTCATTTCCACATCTCAAAGAGATCTGAATATAAATGACAAGAAACTGTCGGAGGTATTTGGCATTTATCTTCATTCCATGCTTATCCACCATACTAAATATCATATTAATTTGGTAATTGCTCGCAAGATGTTCTACGTACGGTATATCAACAATAGAATCATTCGTTAGAATAATGAACAGTAATGAGTCCAATCCACTACCCATCTGTTCCTTCATCTCCATTGATATTGCATTTAAAAAATTACTCTGCCAGCAAGATTCATCTGGGATTAAGACACTTGTCATGACCTGATTCACAACCATGACTAACTCTGTAAAATGCCATAGAAACAGCCAGTAGAGCATGAACTGCTCCCCCCCCCCTCCACCCCCTATTCATTATATTGTTCTTAACTTATTATTTTTATAACACTTTCTATCCTCTGGGCCAATTTGGTTGCTATGTTAGTTTATACAGAAACTATAGAGTTTTGATGACACGTATTTCTAATTTAATAGTGATGATGCACATGTCCCAATAACAATTTATGTACACACCCACTTTCTCATATAAATAGGAACTTTTGTTGAGATATTACTTTTAGCTGTCATGTTTAATCTTACATATGATATCATGGATAGTTTGTATCATTTGTTACTTAATTGTAATGTTCAGTCTTATACTGAAAGGAACATGGCCTTTTTTTTAAAAAAAATGCAATATTACTTTAAATAGTGAGGCTTTTTAATCGTAAAAAATGTCATTAATTTATGGCATATAAGATGTTTGCTATGTCAGTGTATTTGTTAAGTACACATTTCACTTTATTATTTATTTAATGGTTCTAATGAAGGAAATATTTCCAGTACAGTTTTGATGCAATGTTTTTTTTTGGTAGATTTTCTTCCAAGGAAGGACGCCAGATATACAAATGAGCAGCTGGAGTTGCCAGAGGGAGTAGGTCAGGTAGAGTTGGGTGGAACAGATCATGAAGTAGATGCCATCTGTGGAGAATCTACTAAATATAGCGATAGTGTAAATCATGTTTAAAATATAAATTTTGTGTGTTTGTCGGTAATGTATATTCTGTAAATATCCTGCTTAGTTGCTGTGTATATAACTATTTCTCTAGTCACAACTCTATAGTATGAAATCTATCACAGTAATGGCAGTATATTGGACAGAAGCCCTCATCTTATCTCCTATCTTAGAATGTACCCCCCCCCCCAATTTTATCTCAGGGTTAATACATTGGGAGCTTTTTAGCCTCTATCACTGATACACCTAATAGAACACTTCCCTCCTTAATCCTGTTTCATTACCTTTGATGCAAGTGCAGTGGTGAACAGTAGTAAAAGGATGGCCACTTTGCTTGGGGAGGCGGGTTTGATGAGCCTCTTTACTGATGAAAATATTTGATTAATTTTTTTAGAATTGCAGAAAGATATATATGTTAAATATATTATTTTATGTTATATTATGTGCCTATGTTGATTATTGTTTTTTGTATATTCTAATCGAGTTTGGTGTGCAAGCGTTAACGCTCTGGACTTGCATTGGAAGGACACGGGTTCAAATCCCCCTCCGACCATTCTGATTTCGGTTTTCCATGGTTTTCCGAAATAACTACATGGTCACATGGCCGAATTTTCATACCTGTTCCTTGCCACAAGCCTTTATTCTTCTTGAGTTCCCTTTTCCTATTGGATGTCGGTGATCCACATAGCTCTGTGCGTGACATTGCAGCATGGAAAGCCTCTTCTGACAAGAGGCTGAGACCATTCGAATCCTGCTCAGTTATAACTTTAATAACTTAAGAGTAAATTCCATCAGGACCTGTGGCTTTACCATTCTTCTGAAGTTTAATGGCATGTACTACTTCACTCCTTGTGATTTCTGGAATGACCTCATTGATTCTTTCGTCTGGTGGAGGAGGATCAACTCTGTCATCTTTAATAAGAAGTTCCATAAATTCCTTCCAACTTTTAAGATTTCCTTCAACTCCCAAGATTATTTCATTGCCAGTTTATTAGTTAAAATCACCCATGACCAGTGTAATCTCTCCTTGTTTCTAAGTGCCATTGCTTCATTCAAGGTGTTATAGAAGGATTCTATATCTTCATCATCTTTGTTTGCTGTTGGTGCATGAACCTAAATAATTTTCATAGCTAGATGTAACGTTTGCAAACTTGAAAATATTACACGATCATCAAGTGGAACGAAATCAAGAATTGACACAATCACAGCAACCCCACATATACGGTTATTTATTTATTTATTTTTATTTATCAATCTTGTTTCATGAATCCCTACTGAAGAAGCACCTCTGGATGTGAAACATGTCATGGTTAATATACATACATACAATATAAGTCATAATCATAGTAAAAAACAATTATATGTTACAAAGAAAAAATAAAGACAATAAAATAAACATAAATTTTTACAACTGTGATTTGCAAAAGTCATATTTAATACATTTAATTGTTTTGTTCAAATTCTTGAATGGAGTAGAAGGAGTTGCCAATAAGATAATCTCTTAGTTTTTCTTTAAATACATCTTTATTTTCTGCAAATTGTTTTATACCCTTGGGAAGTTTATTAAACAGATGTATACCAGAATAATTAACTCCTCTTTTTACTAATCCATGGTTTCCCCAAATCACTCCAGGTGAATGCCGGGATGCTTCCTTCAAAAGGCCATGGCTGAATTCCTTCCCATTCCTTGCCACCCATCCTTTCCCGTCTCTAAAGACCTAGTTGTTATAGGAGACGTTAAGCAGTTTTTTTAAAAAAAATCTTTGTACTAATGACAGAGATGTTTGTGGTTTGTGCAAGTTATTTCTGCTTCTTGTATTGAGATTGTGTACTTGTGAATTAGAAGTAAACAGGTTAAAATGATCTATGGCAAAGCACATGAGAGAATGTATATACTGAGAACACATTCTAAGAACACCGAGTTTTTTAAAAAGTAGTCTGCAAGAAGTTCTTGGTTTTACCCTACACAACATCCTAATAGCTCTTTTCTGTGCTATGAAAACTTTTTTACTTTGTGAAGAGTTTCCCCAAAAAATTATGCCATATGACATTACTGAATGAAAATATGAGGAGTAAGCCTGTTTCGTTAATTCTAGATCTGCTGTTAGAGAAAGTGTTCGTATTGCAAAGGTGGCACTACTTAACTTCTTCAGTAGTGAAGTGATATGTTCATGCCAACAGAGTTTCTCATCTATTTTAATACCAAGGAATTTTATACTCTTTGTTTCTAATATTGTGTTATTTTATAGCTTACTTGTAAATCTGGCTGTGCATAATTTTTTGTTTTAAACCTAGTATAATGTGTTTTTTCAAAATTTAATTTTAATGAATTTGCCTTAAACCAATTTGCTACTTCACTAAGTACTTCATTTACATTAAATTCTAGATTGCTGTTTGGTGTTTTTCTCACAGTCAGGTTAGTGTCATCTGCAAATAAAACACTCTTAACTTTGTCAGACAAGTTTCCAGGAAGGTCATTGATATACAACAAAAAGAGGAGGGGTCCGAGGACAGAACCTTGTGGAATTCCATGTTTTAATTTTTCCCAGTCTGATGAAGCATCTTTGTTTATTTTAGTATCAAAAATGGACACTTTTTGCATTCGACTTTCCATGTATGATCTAAACCATTTACCTGCAATTCCATAAATACCATAGTATTCCATTTTTTTCAAAAGTAGTTCACGATTTACACAGTCAAATGCTTTTGCAAGATCACAAAATATTCCTACAGGGCTCATTTTATTATTAAGTTCCTCAAATGTGTTATTTAAAAATGAATATATAGCCATTTCTATAGATGATCCTTTTTGGAATCCAAATTGGGATTTAGTGAGGATATTATTTTGGGTAACATGTTTTATTACTCTAAAATACATGACTTTTTCAAAAATCTTTGAGAATCCTGAAAGTAATGAAATGGGACGATAGTTATCTACACATGTTGATTCTCCTTTTTCAAACAACAGTTTTACAACTGCATATTTTAGTCTATTTGGAAACAAGTACACGATCGATACAATCTGAACATCTATTTAGTAATTTACTTGAAATATTATCATAGCTGGAAGAATTTTTAGGTTTTAATTGTTTCAGTGAGTTTATTTATTTCTGAGACTCTTACTGGTGGAAATTGCATTTCAACAAATTTATTTGGGTAAGCAGTCTGAAGAAGCCTAAGGGCACTATTTGGGGACTGCTTTTCTATGCCTAATTTCTCTACAACTGTAGTAAAATGTTTGTTAAATATTTCACAAACTTCCCCTACTTCACTATGGACAGATCCATTTTGTTCTATTTTTATGTCTTTAGAGTGATTTACAGATTTTACTGTTACAGTTTTTATTATATTCCATATAGTTTTCATCTTATTGCCTGAATTCTCTATTTTCTTTGATATATACCTGTTCTTGGCCTTTCTTATTACATTTCTTAGTATTTTAGAATAAAGTTTATAATGAGCTTTAAGTGTGTAGTTATCTGATTCTCTTACTTTTAAGTACAGGTCTCTTTTTGTTTTACAAGATATTCTAATACCCTTTGTTATCCAGCCATTACCTAGTTCATTGTTTGGAGTATTGACAACTTTCCTTTTTTTTTTTGAAACTTCCTTGGAAAAGTGTTAGAAATATATTGAGAAAGGAATCAAATTTTGTATTAACACCCTGTGCATTGTACACTTCTGACCATTGTTCATTATTTAAGGAATCTATGAAATGTTTTATATTGTTTTCATTAATATTTCTTCTATAAACCCAGCTTTTCTCTATCTGTTTAATAGTGTTTCTGGACTTGATACATAGCAGCTGGGCATCATGATCTGAGATACCATTTATTACTGGAAGTATGTCGTAATTACTGTACTGAGAAATACCCATAAAAAAATTATCAATTGCAGTCCTGCTATTATTTTGTATTCTAGTAGGAAAATTTACAAGTGCCGGTAAGTTAAAAGACAACATCAAGGCTTCCATATTTAGCCTCTCATTGCTTTGATTGAGAAAGTCAAAATCTCCACATAAAACTATTTGTTTGTTATTTTTTGAAACATAGTAACAAAAACTCTAACTGTGATAAAAACAGACTAAAATTTCCTGAGGGGGCCCTGTAAATTGCTATTAATATGAGCTCTTCCTTACCATACTCTAGTTTAGTAACACAGCATTCAAATGGCTACACTATTGCATTGAATATTATTTTTAACAAAAATGGCAACTCCACCTTTCTCCATTTTACATCTACAGAAATGAGAACTTAGTTTATAATTTGGGATGGACAGCTGAGATATTCCTGTGTGAGGTGGTAGGTAGGTTGGCAAGCATGTGGGCGCATGGTTACAATTGTCTCAGTCTTGTTTATTACAATAAATACCAAAAACAATACAACCTTACACAATATCAACAACTTCAAAAATAAGATTTCCACACTATATCATGTAATAAGCTTAATTACCAATCGGTTACTTAAAATTCCCCCAGATATACTTATATTAAATAACAACAATACTAGTTGGCCTTAATGATCCATGATGGCCCCAGAGTCCAAGGATTTACACACTTAAATTTACTTATGTCTAAACAACAATTTAATAATGGTAGAATATCCGGTACTATAAGTTCCTAAACAGGATTTCCAAAGATCGAGCTTCTCAAGGCACTTATATCAGTTGAGCTCAACCAACACTGGTCTGTTTTAATGTTTCAGTACCCCTCAAGGGTACAGACAAACATACATACACTGTTTCATTCATGTGAAAGAACAGCCATTAGTGACATAGATTGTCCCACGCAAGCACGAACACCAAACAGAAAATCTCCAATTGCACCGAGGAAGCAGAAAATATAACGAAGTCGAATTGTCTGAATACCACGAACTCTCTAACAGTCTATCCACTCGTGGAACATGAAGGCACAGGTTGCTCCAGAAGGTGCCAAAGCGCACACTTTACGAGGACACCCCAAACTGCCATATAGTCTGGGCATGTGAGGCGACTACACAGTTTACGGCCACTCAGAACTGCTTGTCAGACCAGGCACCGTCAATAACCCCTCGTCGACGGCCAAGTATCACGTTGCTCCGCCTAACTGCTGCCCGTGCATGGAGCACGTCGCCTTCTTCAACTGCCGCTTCCGACACCGCCACTTCCTCCTGTTCACTTCCTAGCCGAGACTGACCGCAGAGACTCTCCTCTTTCCTGACCGGGTCGCCCCTTAAATCCTCTCTACAGACCGACAGAGGGCACTCACATTCACAGCGCTCTCTATCGGCCGGCGAAAGATGACAATCGCCACCACATGGCCGGAACCTGGTCGCCGCGGGCCCTAGCGGAGAAGTTAGCGATATGAAACAGCCGCCTAGCGACAGAGAGCCGCGCACGGCTCACTGTGTCAGACAAATGATGTTCAGATATGCACAAAACATCTACATTGAAATTTCTGGAATTTTGAATCTCTTCTAGGCATAAGGTAATGTCATCAGTTTTACTAAATATCCCCCTTATATTTTGATGGAGAATAGTGGTCTGAACTCTTTGATTCAATGAATTTAAATTGTTTTCTTTATTAGTATATACTGGTATGTCAGATGGAATTTCTAATTTCGGTAAGTTTTGATCAGGAGAGACGTTAATTTCTTTTAGACATCTTAATACATTTATTTTATTTACCCTAAAAAAGGACGTGATTTAATACCACTTATCACAGGAATACCTCTTTCACTCACCTGGCATCCCCTGATCTCATCAGCAATAAGAAGCGAAAGCTTCCTTTTACCTCTGAGATTCGGATGGAGTCCATGGCAAGTATAACTGTCCCTACCAATGCAGGCCACATCTATCAAACCAATGTGGGAATTTGCTGACTGCCAGAGAACCCTTTCCAACGATGCATTTGTACGCCTAATGTTATGCCACATCCAGGGTTTATCATAACGCTCAAGCAAACCCACAAATCCCACATTTGTCTGATGTGTGTTCCTGGAAATGTGAGCAATGTCTTCCTCAATTGAGTAATCGAGGTCCTTATCAAGACTATTTCCTGGTCCCCCCACAATTACAATACATTCCTCCTTTGAAAAATCATTCCCTAAGTCTTCCACATTTGCTACAACACTTCCAAGATCTGCATTTGGTTTGAAAATACTGCAGACTTCATAATCTGGCCCCAAGTCAGACTGAACCATCTCACTGATTCCCCTCCCATGACTGCTTCCAAGTAACAGTATCTTCCTATGTTTAGATACCCCCTGAAAAGTTCTCCCTTTTACTTTATATGATCCCAGATCGTTCAGTACAGCTTGATGGTCCTCAGAGTCGCCATCTAGATCCTCCAATGGCCGAAACACATTGGACGTCTCCAGCTGGAAACCATCAGACAAACAGCGTCTCCTACCTCTCCTGCCAGAGCTGACTTCTCTCCACTCATTGTTCTGCCTAAGCCTAAGAACTGAGTTTTCTGCCGTCAAGGCCTTTAAATCCCTCTCCGCAGATGCCAGATCTGACTGGAGCCTCAGAATCCGCTGCTCCTGATCAATAATTCTGCATGAGTGACAGTTCCAGGCAATACTGACACAAGAGTCACTGTTAGTAACATCGCTGCACCCCCTGTGAAACCAGCGCCCGCAGTCCCGGCACGTCACTCCTTCTCTTACTGGTCTTCGGCAACTTCCACACTTAGTATCCATTTTGATACTTTCAGAAAAACTTAATAACTTAGGAGAATAAAACTTTAAAATGTTTACTTTTAAAAACTTAACTTGTGTTTCAGCTGCCAAAGAAAAGTAAAAGTAGGATTCTAAGAAAAATGCTAAAAAAATACTATGTAAATCACTCAAAACTTTTCGAAAAGTGAATTAAATACACTTGTCAACTACAAGACTTACAACCAGAACAAACAAATGATATAAAAATAACTCTTTAAACAATTAAAACGAAATTTGACACCCTAGAACTCTTGTTCTGACCTAACCTCAAATGTAAACAAATAAAACTTGTATACACTTTACTGATTTTCTATTTAAAAAAAAACAGTTCACTATCACTTAATAACTTCACAATTTAGTGAGAAACAAAACTAATTCAGTCAAAACAAACTTACTATGAAATTCTTTTAAGCTGTAAGAAGAATATTGATACTAGATGTTAAGCACGGATATGTATCAGTTCTCCCAGTAAAGAACAAGGATCATTCCTTCATATTGTGAATTCCAGATCCAAGGCCATCTTAATACAAGGATGTCAATTTTCAACCTGCATCTCTTTGCCTCCACATTTGCAAGCTTCCCATTCATATATGAACTGTGCACCTTCCATGTGGCAATTCTAATTTTGCCTTTCCCGCCATTAAAAACAAGAGTATATATTCTGGTACAATATAATAAATATATTTTTGTACTTTGTATCTCTCAATGGATGTTGTAAATCATATTTAAAATATAATGTGCATATGTATCATCTCTAAATACCCTGTACAATTCTTCATGGTTGTTGTAAATCATATCTAAAATGTAATGAGTATAAGTATATAATGTATCGTATCTAAATATGCTGTATAATTCTGTTATTATTGCTGTTATTTGTTTCATTTTCAACTGAGGTAATAAAAATTCAAAAGAAACAAATTATTTCTTTTTGTTATTTCAATTTCCATCCATTATTTTTTCAATATCCCTGCTGTTTAATATGAGAAACTAAGCAAATACTAAAATAATAAGTAAAAAAAATTAAAAAATAAAAGTAAAATAAAAGGATACATAGCAATATATAAAACGCCATAAGCGGTGTGGTAGGGAGCAGTGTCATTAGTATTTCAAAATTGCCGCGTTTTGGTGACGACACAGTGTGTTTGAGAGGACGACCCCTTGGCGCTAGCGTCGCGGCTGGAGTTTACTTCGCCAAATATTATAATGGACGTGAACAGTCTCTATTATATTGTCTCTGATACAATATAATACATGGAGGAAGGAAATATATATAGACGACGCAAGAGACCTTCACCACGCATTGAAGTGAAGCAGGGCGGAGGAGGAGTGGGGGGGCATGGCCGGAGTGGAGGGGGCATGGCCGCTTCCATACAGACACGGGGAATATGTACAAAACCTCAAGGGGACTCTAGGATAAACTTGACGCCACAATGGATTATTATGTAACTCGATATGACAAATAAAAAATGAAGAATAAAATTTTATTGATATCCTCCTTAGTTGTCGAGATATTCTGTACCAAATGTGAAATGGTTTTGGTTGAAATTCAGAAGAAAAAATTGGTCAAAGTAAAATTTGATGATGGATTCTTATTTCAAAAGACGAGACAAAGGAAAAAAAAATAATAAAAATTTTCGATATCTCGCCTAGTTCTAGAGATACACTGTACCAAAAGTGAGGTGTATTGAGTTGAAATGGAGAAGAAAAATTTCGCAAAAGTCAAATTTAACGATCGATTCTTATGTAACACGACGAGACAAATCGAAAATAAAGAATAAAATTTTTCGATATCTTGCTTAGTTTTAGGGATAGTACCTGGGTGACCGATCTTCGCTCGGCATCTTTCGATTTCTATTTAATATCCAAGATTTCGAGTAAAGTTTGATTAAAGTAAAAGGCTTGAAGACTTCCTAGGCGTTTTGAGGTGCACAGTTAACCAAAGAGAAACTTCACTAACATCATTAGGCTTACTGGTACCTGAACCTTCTACGTAATGAGGTTAGAGCCGTTTTCGAAAAACCAAATACAAAAATTGCAACCTTTTTTTTTTTTTTTTTTTTTAAATCGTGTTAAAAACTTGAATAGCAAAACGTTATCTACATATGAAATTTCATCCAAATCGTTAGATCCATTTGCGAGACCGCCTCATAAATTGCTTTCAAAGAAAAATGCTATTATTATGTTAAACAGAAATCTTAATGCCAGTCAGGGATTGATTAACGCTGCGAGATTTGTGTTAATTCAGGGCATTCTACGAAAACCCTTGATGATGGATTCTTATGTACCTCGACGAGAAAAATTTAAAGTACAAAATATTTTTAAATTTATATATCTCGCTTAGTTCTCGAGATATCATATCGCAAAATTGACGTGGTTGGTTGAAATGCGACCTGGACCAGAAGATAAATTTCGTCACAGCCAAGTTTGATGATGAATTCGTATGAAACTCGTCGAGAAAAATCGAAAATAAAGAATTTATTTTTCTGATACCTCAAGTGAAGAGGTTAGGATTAGATCCGACCTGGACCAGAAAAAGAATCCACCAAAAGCACTATGTCGATACGGTGGAAATGTACTTTTAATGTTTTATTTTGTTCCAAATGGTTGTTGTTAGGTTGAAATACAGCATGGACCAGAAGAAACGTCGCCAAAAGCACAAGGAACTATACCTATAACTGATTTTTGACATGCTAAATCTCGTACAAGCGAGATATCAAGAACATTTATTCTTTATTTTCGATATGTTTCGTCGCGTTCTATAAGAATTCATCATCAGATTGTGACGTCACGGTAATGATAGAACATCATCAGTGCTAAATCAATTCACTCCGCTAAAACTATGTTCATACCTCGCGTGGTAGTATTTAATGACAAACTAACAACCACTTTTTACGGTCAAAAAGTAAACGGTGATTAGTTTATAACTGGTACCGGTAATATTATTTTCAAAGAAGTTTATCACCTCTGACAAAACCAATCATAAATTTTTAATTATCTTCCTTTTTAAATGTTTTACAATTAAACTTGCAATGTTATTATTTCCACGCCTCAGCCAGTATACAAGAACTGTTCGTTTAAATATTCTTTGAAATCAGAGAGAATCTATTTGTAGGCTTTCTGATACCTGAATTGTCTACGAGATGGCGCTAGTGCCGTTTTCGTGATATCAAGTGAAAAAATTGTTTGTATTTTGCAAACTCGCTTTTTTGTACGGAAGACAACTATTTAGGTAATCTTAAAAGTCAAAACATTATCTAAATATCAAATTTCATCCAAATCGTCATAGCCGTTTCCGAGATCCGAAATATATATATATATACAAGAATTGCTCGTTTAAAGATATAAGATACTGGGATTGGGTTGATATGCGGCTGGAACAAAAATTAATTCTGCCATAGCTACAATGAATTACATGCAGAATGGATATTTCAGTTTTTTTTACTACTACTTGTGGTTAGGTTGAAATGCGGCCTAGACCAGAATAAAAATAGTTATCTTGTTAACATACATCGTAAGCGTAATTGGAAATGGCTGGAAGTAGTTTCCATCGCGATATACGTTTTGTCACTAACTTGGTTCTAATGAAATTACTAACAGTAATAAATAAATTCTTTGTCCCTCATGGAACAACAAAACCATTCTGGTACAGACTGCATTTAGACCTAACCACAATCTCCATTAAATTGTCACTACAGAATTAAACTATGTAGACATACCCACACACGCGTATTTGAATCGCAAACTGTATTTGCAGTAACAACATCGTTTGATTCATCAAGATTCCTAGATTGCATAGCATAATTTAACACATTTCATTTCATCATACAGTATAAACTGCAACGTGACGAAAGAAAGCGCAATACTAAATTCACTGAATCTCGATGTAAATCACACCCCCTTAAATCTCATTTTCTACACTCGTTAAAAAGTAAAACTAGTCTATTATGTGCAAAATAGCAAGGTATGCTGATTTTCTACACTACACCCACAAAAATTTGAGAACAAAGTCAACCCATTGAGAGCTATGACTAAATATTTATAGACAGTCAACAAAGTTTGCAACTTCTACAGCTCACTTCAACAATGTTAATTAGAATTTAACTTACTTATGAAATGATTTTCCAGGTTCTTTCCTATCTGGCCTATTTGTGCAACCATACACAACACAAGATGGCATTATAAAACACTTATACACATTACAAAATGAAATAATCACTACATCTAACACAATGTGATCATCGCAATTGTTTGGAAGCGCAATACCGCTGCTGCCGCCATGCGGGAGAGTTTAGAGCCTGCTTCACCGATTTAACGTCACTTCTCCTCCATATATTGCCTTCCTCCATGATATAATACGGCCATGGAGGAAGGAATAATATGGAGACGACGCAAGAGACCTTTACCACGCATGGGAGTGAAGCAGGCCGGCGGAGGAGTGGGGGGGCATGGCCGGAGTGGTGGGGGCTAGACCGCATCCCAACAAACACGGGGAATATGTACAAACACCTCAAGGGGACTCTAGGATAAAAGTGACGCCGCAATCTGGTGATGGATTATTATGTAACTCGATGAGACAAATAAAAAATGAAGAATAAATTTTTTTGATATCCTGCTTAGTTTTCGAGATATTCTGTCTCAAATGTGAAATGGTTTTGGTTGAAATTCAGAAGAAAAAATTATTCAAAGTCAAATTTTATGATGAATTTTTATTTAAAAAGACGAGACAAATAAAAAATAAAGAGTAAAATTTTTCGATATTTCACCTAGTTCTCGAGATATACTGTTTCAAAAGTGAGGTGTCTTGAGTTGAAATGCAGAAGAAAAATTTCGCAAAAGTCAAATTTAATGATGGATTCTTATGTAACACGACAAAAAAACTCGATAATAAGGAATAAATGTTTTCGATATCTTGCTTAGTTTGGGGGATATACAACATCCAAATTGAGGGGTTTAGGTTTGGATGCAGGCTGGACCAAAAATTAATTCTGTCAAAGCCACAATGATTACATGGTTGACATGCAGAATGGATATTTCAGTTTTATTACTACCATTTGTGGTTAGTCTGAAATGTGTCCTAGACCAGAAAAAAAGTAAGAGGACCCACTCTAGGGATGAGCAACCCAGACATTTTGTAGGCTGGTACCAGAAATAAAATGTTTATTCAGTCACCTTAATGAACATTCTCTTGATCAAGATGTGTTGTCTAATTTCACAGCCCTACTTATTAGGACAATTGTAAAAAAAAATATCTCTCAGTTAGATTTAGATACGGGGGGGGGGGGGAGAATGCTGTACAAAAAAAAGAGACTAAATTAGAAACACATTCCCCAAATTGATTTTGTTCAAAGGCCAATAACTTCTTTATTTATGAAGCCCATTTTTATTTCTGCATGAACCTGTTTCGACATAAATAGATGAGAAAGATTTCAAAATCGGTAAAAATAGGTATAGACGTATTTACAAACAGAAACAAGTCTTATATGAAGCTTTAAAAATAACCTAAGTCAATGGCCTGAAATAGCTATTTAAAAAATTAATAAAACTCACAGCTTCTCACATAACAGTTAATTTCATCATCCATTGTCAGTATAATCAGCAACGTGACGAAAGAAATCGTAATAGTAAATTCACTGAATCGCGAAGTAAAACACGCCCCTTTAAATCTCATTTTAAACACTCGTTAAAAAATAATGCTAGTCTATTATGTGCAAAATAGCAAGTTTGCTGATTTGCTACACTACACCAAGAAAAATTTGAGAACAAAGTCATCCCATTGAGAGCTATGACTAAATATTTATAGACGTGCTGCAAAGTTTGCGGTGTCTACCGCTCACTTCAACAACGATAATTACAATTCAACTTACTTATGAAATGATATTCCAGGTTCTTTCCTGTCTAGCCTATTTGTGCAACCGTGCGCAACACAAGCTGGCATTTTTAAACACTTATACACAATACTAAATGAAATAATCACTGCATCTACCACAATGTGAACACCTTAATTGTTGGGAAGCGCCATATGGTCGCTGCCGGTGCTGCCACCATGCGGGAGAGTTTTGTGCTTGCTTCACCGATTTAACGTCACTTCTCCTCCATATAATTCCTTCCTCCATGAATACGGCTTACAATGACATTATGGGCATATATTTGGACACCAATGTTATAACCCCTTCTTGAACAACTCTCTGCAGGGAGTTCTTCTGCACACACAAATTATGTTATGAATCGCAATTTCAATCAACAAACGAATGAGAAACACATATATTCACAAAGTGAAAAAAAAAATATTCAACAGATGCGGAAAAATATTTCGTAAATACTCGAGATAGTATACCCTCAGAACTTAAAATTGATATTGCATTCCCTCTGACCAATATTTACCAAGTTGGAAGAGAAATACTCATTATTTTGAGCCCCGAAACAATAACAAACTTCGATAAAAGTAAAGAATTACACCATTATCGCCTTTGACGTTGGCAATTTTATATCCGACGTTGTATTTCAATCACATCGGTATCGCATTCTCGAGTAAATTGAAGATTCGCTAAAAGAATGCAATACACAAACATACTACTTCATTTACCTTTCGATGGGATGGCCTACGGCATCAAATGATTGCTTTTAGGGTTCATATAACAAATCCTTTCGAAGTGTATGGAACAAAGAAACTTCTTGCTCACATCCCCAGCAATTATCCGTAACTTATTCCACATGTCAGAACCTTCTTGTTTTTTCACAGCAAAATCTATGAAAATACTCCCGCAGCTGTGCACCGGGGATTATTGGAAGAAAGACCACATGTACAGTACACCATACTATATATATATATATATATATATATATATATATATATACATATTTTATTCACGGACTCATGATGAAACTAATATTTAATAATAGGAATAATAAATTTCTCATACAAGTTCTACTTACTTGTAACCAGTGTAATAACTGCGAAGAAATTCTTCCACTTAGAGCACAACTTGTAATCAAGCAATACGAGTAGAAACGAGAAAAAACGGAGACAAAACGAAATGACAGTGTGATATGCAACAATAATAACAATGTATCAATGAACAACAATATATGGCAGAGATATATAGACAAAAATCAGACTTAACAATAACCTAAAGAACGTACTACCACCTGTCGGTGGAAAGTATAACTTCTTGGCGTTCTATTGCCGACGCTAGCGCTCCAAGAATAGTCCTCTGAACTACTAGCTCGCTGAAACATACTGGTCCAACTCTCCCATTTGATATGTGCAACCCATGCTCCAGTATTTAATTTAATTTAATTGCAATGGAGCACTGGCTCCGGTGGCAGTTTCCCTACACTCCCAACTTCCCCTATCCTGCATCCACCTACATTTGTCCTCTACAAATTTTATCTTTAAATCCTTTCAAAGTTTTGGTAAATTATTCATCATATCTCTTGGTAACTCATTCCAATCCCTGACACCCTTACCTAAACAAGAGAATTTTCCCACACCCTTGTGCCTGAAATCGAGTGCCAGCTTGTGGTCATGGTCATCTTTTCCGTTCCATGCACTACTTTTCATACCTATTGCAATATCTTTCCATGCCTCATCTCCAGTATATGCCCTGTACACTCCCATGACCCTCCTCAACCTCCTCCTGTCTTGCAATGAATCCCATTTCAGCTCCTTTATCATATCCGTCACTGATTGCATTCTGCGATAATTTCCAGAAACAAATCTAGCAGCCCTTTTTTGCACCCTCTCCAACTCCTGTATTTGATACGTAAAATGAGGGTCCCATACTATACTACCTTATTCGTGCAATGGTCTCACCAAAGTTTTGTAACCCAGTTCCTTTACTTCTCCCGTACATCCCCTCATCACTCTCTCCAACAAGTGCAAAACTTTGAAACCTTTTCCTACCACCTGTCCAATGTGTCCAGCCCAGTTAAGCTTGTTATCAAAAGTAATGCTAAGATATTTACATTTCAAGTCTTCAGCAAGCAATTCTTTTCCCACCTTATATTCATAATTAACCTTTTGTTTTTTAATTGTGTATCTAATTAGCTGACTCTTCTTTGCATTTATCTTCATCCCATGTTTACCAACCCAATTAGATATCCTGTCCAGATCACCCTGCAACTGTTTACAATCTTCTATCGTTTTGATTCTTTTATAGAGCAATAATATTTATATTAATAATTATTGATTAGAATAATGAATAGCAATGGTCCCAATACGCTACCCTGTGGCACACCTATTTTTACTTCCACTGCTTTTGATACTACATTTCCTACCCTAATTTTCTGTTTTCTACCTTTTAAAAATTCGTCCAACCAGCAAATCACTTTCTCATCCACTCAAATGGTTTTTACCTTATTTACTACCATTTTATGGCTTACTCTGTCAAACGCTTTGACAGATCTAGTGCTACACTATCAAGTTGGCCTCCCTTGCCCATTTCATCTGAAATATCTTGCATATATCCCACCAACTCAGATTTGCATGAATATCTTTGCCTGAACCCATGTTGCCTGCTTGAAAACCACTTACGTTCCTGACATATATTTCTAATGTGGTTGCATATCAATTTTTCCATTAATTTACCTACCATTGATGTCAAACTGATTGGCCTGTAATTCTCAACTCTATTTGTGGTGAAGGTCCCTTGCGTCGTTTCCATATATTCCTTCCTCCGTGTCTAAAATTTCATACAAATTGCTATTACTATGAGCTCTTCCTGTCCATATTCCCGTTTTATAACACAGCATTCAAAGTGTTGTTCTATACAATACTTACTTATAACTACACTGATGTATTGAATATCATTTTTAACAAAAATGGTTAACTTCCGCTTTCTCCATTTTACACCTACAGAATTGTGACCTTAGTTTATAATTTTGATGGACAGCTGAGATATTCCTGTGACAGACAAATGATGTTCAGATATGCACAAAACATCTACATTGAAATTTCTGGAATTTTGAATCTCTTCTAGGCATGAGGTAATGTCATAAAATTTACTAAATATTCCTCTTATACTTTGATGGAGAATAGTGGTCTGAATGCTTTGATTCAAGGCTTTGAATTGTTTAATTTACTAGCACATACTGGTATGTCAGTTGGAATAAGTTTTTATCAGCAGGGACGTTAGACATCTAAATACATGTGTTTTATTTACCCTAAAAAAGGATGTGACGTAACACAACATATAACAGGAATACCTCTTTCATTCACCCTAATCTCAACAGCAATAAGAAGCGAAAGTTTCCTTTTACCTCCGAAATTCAGATGGAGTCCATGGTGAGTATAACTGTCACTACCAATGCAGGCCACATCTATCAAACCAATGTGTGAATTTGCTGGCTGTCAGAGCATCCCTTTCCAAATATGAATTTGTTCGCCTAATGTTATGCCAGGGTTTATCATAACGCTCAGCAAACCCACACATCCCACATTCGTCTGACGTGTGTTCCTGGAAATGTGAGCAGTGTCTTCCTCAACTGAATAATTGATGTCCTTTTCATGACTTTTTTCCTAGTCCCTCCACAATTACAATAAATCTTCCTCTGAGAAATCTTTCCATAGGTCTTCCACATTTGCTACTACATTTCCAAGATCTGCATTTGGTTTGAGAATACTGCAGACTTCATAATCTGGCGTTGCGATAGCAGATAACACGTGCTTTCAAAATATGGCATGTTGGTTGAAAGCGCAGATGATTAGCTACTATACCAGAGTCACGAGAGTAATGTTTTTAAAATGTTGAATGACTAGTGATTCATCGATAATAGTCGAAATTCGTTCAATATAAACAAAAAATCCAACATTTGCTTCAAAATCGATAAAAATGTAAACATATAAATTAATTCATAATAATAATTAGTTGACCTGAAAGAACCCTGCTGCAAAATGTCACTCTGTTATTTGATGAATATTATTTTGTTTTGAATGACACTTCATATATGTTTATGAAATGATTAACGCGGCAATGCAATTTGTCTTTTCTATGGCAGTTTCTAGACATTTTTTTTTTCTGGAAACTATATCCTTGGTTGTAATCAGCTGGAACAGAGATAGTAGCTATCTTGTGAAATGTTTTGATTCTGTGGTGGCGAAAGTTCGAAGTGAGCGGTGTACATGGTTCGAACCTTAGAAGTAAGTCATGTCATTTGTTTTCAGCTCAGTGAAAAATCGTGTGTGGTTGTTAAAAGAAAATAAACCTTTTGGAGGAAGTATGACATTTATAAAACGAAGAATCATCTGCTGATGAAACCTCAGTTAGTTGTGTTGTGTGCTATCATAAGAGTTCTCTGAAATGGCACAGTGCAAGTTGACACCCCATGAGTTTATTCAGAATGCATTTTCACCTCTCGTAGCAGCAATGTGTAGTCCACTTTCTGAACAGATGTGTCAGAAGAATAATTTGTCGTTCACGGAGATGATTCAACCGTTTTGCAAACTCAACTCCGAGGGTAAGTCAGCAGTGGTAATTGTGAACTATTTTGCTTTGAAGTTTTTGATGGTCCATTAATGTAATGTTTGTAATTGTAAATTGTCTTACAGCTCATTTCCGGGAGCCGTCTGGTGGAGTTATACCTGTCAGAAATTTACGTATATCGATTCTGGATGTTCAGTCTCGCCCTCCTCAGCCAACATTGGCTAGAAAATTTTTAAATGAGTCTGTGAGCTCATCTTACAGTGAAAGAAGTTTTCCTGTCACTATCGGTAAATTCATTTGTTGTTTGGTGTAATGACTTGGAAGTATAAATGTGCATGATTTTATTAGATTTTTTTGTCTATAATTTGACATTGTCAGTTTATATCCATCTTTTATTCAGAAGGCACTTAGGGGTCTTCTGGACATCACGAGTCCGCTACAACAACATTCAATAATGACGTCATAATACTGCTCTAGTCAATGGCAAGACATATTATTTTCGAGCACTAATTCTGTTGAAATACAGCAAGAAACTGATAAATGCTTTTCCAAAAGTATTTCCAGTGAAGTCTTGCATTTAACCACTGCAGCATTATGACGCCAGTTCCTGCCGCTTGTTTGATAAAAGAAATTAGTGAAAAGTTCTTTATTTTTTCCTCCTTTCATCATAATTTAAAGCCTTGTTGAATAAGAAACCCTACATATCTCTTGCACTATAACCTTAGTCATAACTGCATCTGAGAAGATTCTTAATTTTCCTGTTTTTAGAATACATACACATGTTTTAGGGTTATTGGGTTGTTAGTGAAATTATAGATATTATTTTTATTTTTATTACTTATGTTTACCCTTTTTTAATCCTCTCTTTGCCTCATCATCACTACCTATATCGAACCACCACTAACATAGGTGATGTTTACTTCATAGTCTTTGGTTTAAAAATTATTATCATTGTATTATTATTATTTATATATATTTTAATTTTTCATATTTAGATTTAATTATATTTTGCTCTTCCCACCGACCAAAGATCATTTTGGATATTTATCTATGCTCGAGTATTAGCTCTGAATCACTGCCCTTCCTTTCCTATGTTTGAATGTACCCCCACCATTTTTCTGGCCAACAGTCTTTCTGAGAGACAGTCTCCAACATCACCCACCTCCCATAATGTTCTCCTGTTTATAAAGGACTTGTCCCAAAAATTCCTTTATCAGTTGTGTTTTTTTTATTTTCTGTGTGTTCACACCCCACATCCATCATCTAAAGGTAAGTGGTGGCTCATATATATACAGGGTGTTACAAAAAGGTACGGCCAAACTTTCAGGAAACATTCCTCACACACAAACAAATAAAATATGTTATATGGACATGTGTCCGGAAACGCTTACTTTCCATGTTAGCATGTTAGAGCTCATTTTATTACTTCTCTTCAAATAACATTAAACATGGAATGGAAACACACAGCAACAGAACGTACCAGCGTGACTTCAAACACTTTGTTACAGGAAATGTTCAAAATGTCCTCCATTACCGAGGATACATGCATCCACCCTCCGTCGCATGGAATCCCTGATGCGCTGATGCAGCCCTGGAGAATGGCGTATTGTATCACAGCCGTCCACAATATGAGCTCTAACATGGAAAATAAGCGTTTCCGGACACATGTCCACATAACAAATTTTCTTTGTTTGTGTGTGAGGAATGTTTCCTGAAAGTTTGGCTGTACCTTTTTGTAACACCCTATATATATATATATATATGGCAGGATAGGGAAATAAGACTCAACACTTAACACAGATGAAGGCGGCTTGGAATGACAAACACAAAAAGGAACAAATGAAAGAAATGCGCAATATTTTGGCATATAGCCTTATTCTTGCAGAAGTGAGATACCAGGCAGAGCCAGACGTGTACACGTTGATGGCCGTCCGGTGGATGATTCCTGTTAATCTCTATTTACAGCCAAATGTTTAGCTTCTTTCTTTTGGTTAAAAATGTATAGTAATTTTTTTTAATGCTTTCTGAGAAACGCATTGTTGGCCTTCCTAGCTTCTAAGTAAAGCTCTTTTATGCCTGTAAGATGTTTTAAAACTTACTGTTATCCAATTCTTGTTTACTCTGTTATTCAGTTTTGACGAAAAGAAAATACCTACTCTTTTAGGGAGGCACCTATCATGTTTTAAAGACATCTGGAAAATATTTGAATTTGTTGTTCACATCTGTCATTTTGATGTTTTTCTTTAAAAGTTGTTAAATAGCCTAACATTGATCAATATTTTTTGTGTTATTTCCTTTTCCCATTGTATACAAAGTAATTATTTGAGCATTGTGGTTTGACAAACCCTTTTCCATTGGAACTGTTCGATGTTTTACTCTATAAAGATGTTATCAATAATTATGCTACTATATTTTTTTACTCCAGTTGGGGAATTTATAACTTGACAGAGATTGATCTAAGCATTATTAAAAGATAATCTTTCTGGTAAAATTCTATAGCAAAATTTTATCATGATATATATTTAAGTTTCCCGTGGTTGCTCTATAATCTGTATTTCACAGCACTGAAAGTCTTGTTCTAAAGGGCCTACCGTATTTATTCAAACCTAAGGATTTTGTTTCAGTTTTTTCTATTACATTCGAGGGATATTATTTTAAAATAAGGTCAATTTTTTTACTGAGAAGAATAGTACTGTAAATATCACTAAAATATATTTATTTCGATATTCTGTAGGCTATAATTTTATCTTTTTTTTTCTACATAATAATTATTTTTGTACAAGTTTTCACCTGTGAAGAAGCCCAATCCATGACTGCAATTCTCGCTTCTTCATCGTAGTTGAACCATTGACCCATCAAGTTACTCCTTTAAGTACCAATATAGGTGAAAATCACTGGGTGCAAACTTTGAACTGTAAGGTGGACGACTAGATCTTGTGTTAGTCCAGAAACATGTCACCTTGCTTTGCCATGGAGCAGCTTCACACTGGAACACAATAGGCCACACAGTTTGCTTTGTATGACATGCTGGAGTTCTCATAAATTCACACAATAGGCAACAGAATTGATTGTTGTGCTTTTCACCGTAAAGTCCACTAACAGAATCCCTTTCCTGACACAAAAGATTTCATGCTGAAATTGTTTAGGCTTTCACTTAAGTTACCAATGATTTGTTTCACCATTCCATTTACTTTTGCTTAGACTCAGGAGTCATGTGACACCCCCAAGGCTCGTCACCAGTAATGATGTGGTCTGAACATTCATCTCCTTCCTGATCATATGAAATCAGAAATGGTAAAGCTCAGCTGAATCTTTATTTTTTATCTCCAGCAAGCAGTCTTGGTGCCCATTGACAACATAGTTTACAATAATTCAGCTTCTCTAAAGCAGTAGTGTACAAAACTGGCTTTGAAACCTCTGCAAAAATTAATTGGTAGCTGTGAAATTGTGAATTGTTGGAGCTGTCGAATTTTGTTTTCTACATTGTGAACCAAATCTTCAGAAATCTGAGGTCAGCCTGTCCGTGGCTTGTTATGATTAAATGTTCCTTGGGGTAGAGGCAACATTCACACACAAACTATGACCATAGATGATGCTGACTGTTATGTCATGCTGTAATGTGATGACGCATTAAAAGTGGACCGGGGGGGGGGGGGGGGGGAGATTTTAAATTATTTATTTACTATTTTTAGTAATTATTTTGTTGGCAAGAAACTCATAACTGCCAGATGGCAAGGAAACTGACATTGATATTTATTTTGTTCATTTGGCTTTTACACTGCTAGGCATATTTAAATTTTACTATTAACATACATCAATGCAATATAATTATCAAACACCAAACCTAGATGTTACAATCGGCCGATTTAGCAAAGCAAACAATTTACTGAATTTACGTTAATGTGATTTGAGAATTATCTAATGAAGTTAAATATTAAAGATAACAAAATATGTCTCAATGACAAATATCAGCAATTAATACATGAATATGAAAATGAATCTCAGGCACCATTAAATATAAGAAAACATTATGGAACTTATGATATGCAAGGGCCTCCACAACACACAATGTTCTGCAAAAATATGCCAGCTAGGTCAGATTGGTTTTGCTTGACGAGCAGAGGTCTTAGTCTCAAGTCACTTACAGGTCTGTTACAGTCTCAAGAAACCAATGATTCAAGACCTGGCGAGTGCACATTACCATCTTGCAGATGGCATCACTGGTGGTTGTCGCAATGTGTCTGATACCTACAGGGTGTCCAGAAAAGGACTCCCTGATTTCAAAATTAAATATCTCGAAAACAAAGATCGATAGAGGAATGCAGTAAATGGTATGTTTATCGTGACAGCTGTAAGAAGTGTATACAGCAGTTTGAAATAATAGTTACAAAAGCTGCTAACAGATGGTGCTGTAATCGCCGTACGTAATGCCTAAATAGTGATCCGAAGCTCAGGGCGATCAGTTCCACCATTGAAACGTGCCAATGGTGAACATTTTGAAAACATTGTGATGTGATTGTTTGCAAAGATTGTTTTCATATGATTATTTTCATACGATTATTTCACTTATGTATGCTGATATGAGCATACAGCGCCATCTGTTAGCAGCTTTTGTAACTATTATTTCACACTGCTGTATACACTTCTTACAGCTGTCACAATAAGCATACCGTTTACTGTATTCCTCTATCGATCTTTGTTTTCGAGATATTTAATTTTGAAATCAGGGAGTCCTTTTCTGCACATCCTGTATCTTGATGATACATAGATTTGATATTTGCGGTCACCAAGCTGTTGAACCAATTGCCCCGCAACAGCTAACAGGTCTTGGATGACATAAAGAAAAGTCACAGGTGAAATTTAAGCAATATATTCTTTAAAAGTCTGTGATGCTAAATTGGTTTCAGATCACACATTTTGCATGTTAAATTGGACTTGATTAGATTATTGGATTATGATGTGTGTACTACAATTTTTTTATCTGGTCTCATGGATAAGAATTCCTTCAAGCATTTTTCCAATGTTTAAAAAGTACCCATGATAAAATTAAGTTCACTATGGAAATTGAGATGGCCAAACAATATCCTTTTTTGAATGTGGTTGTGAAGCAGAAAAAAGATGGCTCCCTGGGCCACGGAATTTATCATAAGCCCATGCACACGAATCGCTATCTGCATGCAACCTCTCACCACCATCCAGCAGTGAAACGCAGAATTTTAAAAACTTTAACTGTCCATGCATCCATATTTACTGACGATGCGAGTATAGTTGCTGAAAGAGAAATTTTGAAGGAGACATTTCTGGCCAATCGTTATCGTTATCAATAAAGCCACTGCAAGGTTTGAACTTCAAGCATTGCGCTGTACTCCAGTGCTGGCAGAAGATGCCAGAAGACAGACATGCCCATGGCAGTGTTAAGATACATCGAGGGGGTGATGGATAAAATTGGCTCCCTTTTAAAAAAGAAAAATATCTATCTGGTATACAGGACACCTAGGAAGATTTCTGATGTGCTTGTAAAGGTTAAAGATAGGATGGAGAGATTGCTGACAATAGGTGTGTATCAAATACCCTGTAGCCGTGGCCAGGTGTATATTGACAAGACTGGATGCATGGTCAAGGAAAGACTGAGTGAACAAAAAAGACACTTTAAAAATGACGTCAGCAAATCAACTGTAGCACAACATTCAGGTGACAGTGGGCACTCTATTTTCTTTAGTGACACAAATGTATTGGTTCAGGAAAGCAGATGGTCGCCCAGGTGAGTCAGATAAATGTTAGAAATAATAATAATAAAAAAGACTAGATAATATAAATGTGAACTGTGGGCTACAACTTGACCAAATATGGTCATGCTTGCTTATGAAAATGTGGGACACAAGCCGCCATTGAACCAGCCACACTGGTGGTGGCAGTTTCAGTGATGTGATTCCGAACGGTTAACATACTTTTCAGTAGCTATATATTGGTACCCCAAGAATGATGGCTGAAAGGTCAGGTTTTGATAAATTAATGCAGTTCCATCTGGACAACCAAAATAACACGTTATGTTTGTTAATATATAAATATATGTACAAAATAGAAAGTGTGTACCTGACTAAAGTCATAATTTAACCTATAAATAATTTGCACCAGTTCCTCCGATTACCATTTCAAAACTAAACCTGTTACCAGCATTCTGTTTCCTTCACTGATAAAAGATTATTCCTTTAAGCTGTTATTAATAGATTGTAAACAGACACACGTTTCAAACTTTTTGAAACAAACACCTTTCTGAAATATTTAAACTATGATGCCTTAATTATACTGCATTACAACTTTCAATTACAATACCCAAACCACGAAACAATTGTTTCAGTTTATATTTAATGTCAGAATTAATATAGAAATGCTAATATGTGTTAAAAACTTTTGCCTGTATATAATAATTATCCTGATCAGAGTTTCACATGACTGGAAAGCTTTATCACTATATATCTGACCACTTTAATTGTTTGTTTTAAGGTGACCAAGCTGTTGAAATCCCAGCCTCAGCTCCTTGGTTTGAAGCCTGGAGGGAAACATTTCTACAAGTTCAATTTCCATCAGACCATGAATTTACAAAGCATTTCCTTGGCTGTATCCTTTGCTGACATGTTTTATTACAATTTTATTTCTACATAATAGTTATAAAAACAATTGCTTGTATGTTATGGAAGTTATCAGGGTTTGGTAAATTTAAGGTAATGTTGAACAATATTCTTTAGATATTTCTCAATATGTTGTAGTATACTCTCTTGCTTGTTCACTTAATTAAAAAAATATTGACTTTTTGGGTAATATCAAGATGGGGATACCGTCGCGACCTCGCGTAGTAAACACATAGATCACATAGTGTATATGACATCATTGTGACGTATTCAGTCTTCACGTTCCAACACTGTAACAGCTATAGATATGATCAGAAAATTGGATATCTGCAATATCGTGTGTTATGGTTACGTTTCACTTTGGTCCAGGCTGCATTACGACCGAAACGCATATTTATAAAATATGATTTCGCCAATCATCTTTTGAGTTTATGTTGTAATGCAGCCTGGACCATACATCACAATGATGTCAAATATACCACGTGATCTGTGTGTTTACTATGTGAGGTTGGAGCGGTATCCCCATCTTGATATTACCTGACTTTTTCGCAAATTGTAGACTTAATTTTCACAATTTAATAAAAGTGTGTTTATGTAACAGATAATACACAAACTACAAGGAAAACAAAAAATTAATAGCTGTAGCCTCCAACTATAAACTATCCTGTATGTTAACAATGACAGATATTGTTACTATGTCTAGTTTCACTGAAATCTGTTCATTACTTTCTTGCAGAGACAGACATACTGGTTTTGTTAAAATCCATTCATTAGTAACATAGCTCACATGGCCAACCTGTGAACAGGTACACAACAAGCTTTGTTTCTTTCACAGGCAGTTGTTCATGGTGTGTTTTAAGTTATTCTACAGAAATTCCTCTTCATACTTACTGTAAGTTTTTGGAAACTACACACAGTACTAGTGTATGCAATTGATTAATGTGTGGAATACTTTTTATCTGGTTAGTTGCATAGTTCCTGGTGGTACTGAAGCAAAAGCCATCAATATTCGAATTTTTGTCTGTGTGCATGCATCATTCACAAGCTAATGATCAAAAATAATGGAACTGTAAATTTTGATGGATTGTCTCATGAGATGACACACGGTAGTTCCTGTTGGTATGGAGATGAAATTCATAAAGTTTGAAACTTTTGTTTTATATGCATTGCAAAATCCTGATCAAAAGATTTCAGCAAAATTACACATAATGGTTGTCCCTGCTAACTGTAACAAAAAATAATTTTTATCCCCGTAAGTTACATATTTTTCATTGACATTAAGGATAAAAAGATCTGTTTGTACATATCATGCAAAGCTAGCAGATTTCAATGGAACAGCCCATAATGATAGCTTACATCGTTAACACTTGATGAGAACCATAAGCTTTGGAATTTTTGTCTGTATGTGCATGCGTCAAGCAGAAACTATTTTCTGGATTTCAGCTGGTAGCTGATGTCATTAGTGAACCTAAAATACACTTTTTATCCTGATGATTTACGTGGTTCCTGTTGACACAGAGGACAAAGTATTCGAGATTTTGTCAGTAAGTGCATACACCATTAAAATTATTTAGCTAATTTCAATAAAACTTACATACTGCGAAAGCTTATGTCATGGTTTAAATTATTCAATTCTTTTATCCCAATAAATTTCATAGTTCCCCAACAAATCACAATTGGGGTTTTAATGAAATGTGGCGCAATGATAGTTTATATGCCATATGTACTAATAAGTTTCCATAGTAATGATCATTTAGTAAATGCAAGCAAAGAAAAGTAGTAGTTTTGGTTTTCTTCTTTGTATATATGTACATACAGCTTTGTTATTATGACTTGTATGGAAGTAAGTCACTTACATGCCATCAGATTGCAACATAGCATTACATGTGCAGTGATGGTATATTCACATTATAGGGGACACTTTCGAGTTGAGCCTCGCACAGTTAGGGTGCCATTACTATTATCAGTTCAGACCTACTAGTAAGTGTTTATGACTATGTCCTTTGTGATCGCTTCTGTGAGATGGGTTTCTGATATTTAGTAACTTTTGATGGAGGCGATCAGGAGTTTACCATATTACAAAATTTGGAGTGATCTGCAAATCAGTATTGGAAATCCCAGCTTAATCCAAGTTGTTTTGTACCTCATTGAACCTCATGCTTCCTGTCTTATGGTTTTTGATAAGTGAGAAGATCTTGGCAAACATGTTGCTATCCATTCTCAGGTGGTGCCCATAAAATTTGAGCTGTCCTACTCTAAATGGTCTTAACAAATGTCACATACTGTATTTGGCAGATCAGACAACAGTTGCTTGATGCAAAAAATATTTGCTTTATGTTCACATGAAGTAGTAAATACTGATTAATGGCTCTCTAATTCTGTGCCATGTTTCTGTTTAAAATGCTAGTGGATTTAGTCATTCCATCCAAATTTATTGTCAGTAATACCTGTCACATCACTTAAGATACAATGCACTGACCATGGTGGGTGAGTGGTAATGCTCTGGTTTAGTATTCAGGAGAACACAGATTTGAATATCTGTCCGGCTATCCAGATTTCAAATTTCCATCGTTCTCCAAAATCACTCCTGGTGAATGCTAGGATAGTTGTTTCAGAAGGCCAAAGGCAAATTCGCAAATTCCTTACCATTCCCCCAAGCTTTCCCTGCCTCTAATGAACTCTACGTTGACAGGCATAAAGCCAGCAAAAAAGATGAAGTGCACTCTGACTCAGGAGCACTCTTAATAAAATTATATTGATATAAGGCAATGTAACTTTAAAATAAAAACTTTTGCATGTAATGTTCTCAACTTAGAAACTATACTGGGTATAAGTGTTTTTAATGTGTTTAATGTTTGTTGTTGTGGTCAATGCTGGGGACAAATTTCAAGTTTCTGAGTAGCACTGTATTTGATATAGGCCTGATGACAAGAATGGTCTAAATTTGACATTTCAACAGATACTGTGTGTTTATTATCCAAAAGAAAATTTGGGGAAAAAATCCTTCATCCTCTACTTGAAGAGTGTTAAACAACTATACCCTATGTTCTGGGGGTAGTATGTTTTCATACCTTATTTACTTCTGTGTGAACATTAGAATATAACTTTTACCGAGCATGGTGGGTGAACGGTTAACACTTTGGCTTTGCATTTGGGAGGACGCCGGTTCGATTCCCCGTCTGGGCATCCAGGTTACCCCAAATCACTCCAGGCAAGTGCCGGGATTCTTCCTTCAAAAGGTCATGGCTATACCTTGTCCCCAACCCCGTCCTGCCTCTATTGACCTTTATGTTAACGAGGCGTAAAGACATAGTTAATATATATATATATAACAGTTGGATAGGAGAAAAACCACAGCTTGCCATAGATGAGGATTCCTGCGGCGTCGATACATGAAAAAAACATGTTCACACATAGAGTAATAATTTTTGAGCCTGTGGCCCTTCTTCAGTAGTAGTGAGATGGCTGCATGTTGGAGGTCGGCAGCCAACTGAGTGAGCCCTCAAGGCTGGTAGCTCGGGGAAAAAAAACATGGTGGGGAGTGAGGGTGGGAGTAAGAAGGCATAAGCTAGAAAATACTAATAAATGGATAATAAACCTGTCCATAGGGTCCCAGCAGGGTAGGCGACAGCTGATGGTCTTAAATTGCCTATAAAGTAATGGATGTATGTGCAAAAAACTGAAGAATTTGCGAAATCACAATTAAAAAAAAGTAATTTAAAATTGGAAATTTAAAGTTAAGAAAAAATTCAAAGTTACAGACTGCAAAAAGGTAGGCTCTGGCGAGCGATGGTTCTGTGGGAGAAGGTAGGTGGTGAGGGGGATGGGTGGGAGGAAAATTGTTGCTATATTAAATTTAGTCCTGGTGGTTGTATGGTGCCCAGTAGATACTGATACGCCAGTTCCCACCTTCTGAGTTCCGAAATGTTACTTTTGTCTGAGAGGACGCTGATGGCTCGGACCGCAAAACATGTGTTAAGATTGTTGGTGCCATGAGTAGTGGCATGATAAGATGCAGGGTGGTCCGGTTCTGGGTGAATACCGATTGTCTGTCCATTCATTCTGTTGGCCAGTGGATTTGTTGTCAGACCGATGTAGGAGGCTGGGCAATTGTTGAAGGTGAGTTGATATATAAGGTGGGAGGATACACATGTGGCAAGTCTTGTGTTGGGGAAGCTTTCCCCAGTTACTGGGTTGGAAAAGGTGGTGAAAGGCAGGTGATACTGCATAATTTGCAGTGGGATCTGTTGCAAGGAAACGAACCTGGAGCTGTCTTGCAGGCTGGGGGGCCCGTGTTTATGGACAAAGAGTCGGTTGTGTTTGGAGGTCTGCTGAAACAGGTTCTGGGTAGGCGAGGGAGGTTTTTTGGAATGAGGTTTCTCATCTCGGGGCAGGCTTGAAGGAAATTGTAACCTTGTTGCAGCATTCGGTTGACGGATTCCAAACCCGAGAAATAACGGGTGATCAAAATGGGCTATGGTTCGTTTTAGAGGGTTGTGGGCTGTTGATAGGTTGAGTGGGTTTTGATGTTGTCCGTGAAACTTGTTTGTGATGTCTGGTTGATAATTGTGGGAAATAGGCTTCGGAGATGTTGCTGGCATAATGTTGGAGGGCCTGTTCATTAGAACATATGTGACTCCCCTGAATGCCAAGGCTATAGGGAGGGAGTGTTTGATGTGGTGAGGGTGGCAGCTATTGTAATGAAGGTACCGTTGTAGGTTGGTGGGTTTGATATGGACAGATGAGTTGATGTAGCCATTCAGGAGGGCTAGATCAACATCAGGAAAGTGGCATGTGTCTGTGAGTAAGTGCAAGTGAATTTCAGAGTGCTGGCGGTATTGAGTTTATTGAGGAAACTGTGTAGGTTGTCTTTCCTGTGGGCTCAGATTATGAAAATGTCATCAATGAATCTGACCCACAAAAGGGGTTTCAGATGAGATCCTGATAAGAATGACTGCTCCAGGCAGCCTAAGTAGAGGTTAGCGTATGAGGGAGCTATACGAGTGTTCATGGCAGTGCTGCTGACTTGGTGGTGTTAGGGGCCTGTGGTAGGTGAGCAGAGACACAAATTTTTGTTGCAATTCTTCACACTTATTTATTCTATAAATTGCTTTAGTACATCATGCATCATTTGGCCATGTTTTCTTGCAGTGGCTTATTTTGTAGTTGAAAGTGATAAAGTCAATACCTATATCCCTCCCCATCTGTCACAAATCTTTCTCAGTTGTATTAATGTTCTGATAGCATGCAGCTTGATAATGAACTTAAAGGCTCTATACAGACGGTAAAATTTCATACAAACAGTTGTTTGAAATGAGTTAACTGGCACAACAGAGGAAAAGTATGAATTATTGATCATTTAATTGCATAACCATTTTTGAAAGAGCACCCATTTAATATATCAGGTAGCAATGAAACATGAAAATCATATGACAAAAAATGCAACTGTTCAGGGAAGGTAATTCATTGTGGAATGTGGTGGTAGCAACTAAGTACTCAGTGGGAAGCATGTGGGAGCATGGTTATAAAGTGCAAACCTTGTTCAAACATTTTATTACAAGAATCATGGTCAACGATTAAACTTATACAGAATATCACAAATAATATAAAACAATATAATACATAAGAAAGCTTCGATCTTACAGATTATGATCTTAATAAATCCTGTATCAATACATATATATGTTAATGCGATGACAAGCTTGTTAAGCCATGAGAATATCCCTAATCACAATACCTTCACTTGTATTAAACATCCAAACAGAAAATCCTTACATGCTTGAAAACGTAATATAACAGGGCAGGCTCTTACCAATTTACCATCATACAACAAATTTACAGCTAGTACAAAACACAAATTTGTACACAGGAGTCGAAATACAGCAATTATTTTAAACAAACAGGAATCAGTTTACCTTAGCGTCCTTCAGTTTAACCTTAAGAATCAAGTTCTTATCAAAAGGTTTTGACACACTATAGTGTGTACATGCCGGCGCAAAAGTCGTTACCACCCACACACACTGATAAGGTAGCAGGAACGATTAGCACCACATATCGGGGAATTTTGTCCATTCCCGTAACAAAATTATTAAGCACAATTAACAAGAATGCAGTAAGTGACGCACTTTGTAGTTGGAATCATCAGGTATTCTACATCAAATACCCGACAGTGCTAGAAAATGGCAATTTATCACCACGAAGCCACTGCCAACCACTCCCCCCCCCCCCCCCCCCCCCGCTGCCGTGCTCCCCAATCGGCGGAAAACCGGTCACGAACATATAGTGCAGGGGAGGAATTCCCTCGATTAATGTGAGCGAGGAACGGTCTCGGTCGGGTCACAAATCCACATCATGCAGTACTTCCAGGCCGCCGGGTCAAATTACAAGTCCTCGCTTATACCAGCAGACCTCTAACGTCGCAGTCAATTAGGGAAAATATTAGGCCCAACGAACCAATCCACTGCTGCCGACCGACTGACTTCCCGGTTTCGTGTCCCCGAAAATCAACTCCATCAGCCGGTAGAGGGCACCACCAGAGCCACAGCGCGCTCTCACGGACGAAACTCACATGCGGGCTCTGCAGGAACCAGCATCAGAAGACAATCGAGGGCGGGGAAAATAAACAATGCGAGCCGAGCACGGCTCACATTGATAACCAGCATTTTTACTTGGTTGTAGTAGCACAGGGAACCATGCAATTCTTTCTGATCTCCATAACAAAACATTTGATTGTGATTTTATGATGAAAATTATATAATTTATTATTTAACAGCAGAAAAATTGTCCTATTATGTTATTACAAGTAAATAAACAGAAAAACACTGATAACCATAAATAATGGCAGAACATCACAGGTAGGACAGCAGAATTTTTTAGTGTAAACCCTCATACAGTAACCAGAGATAATATTTATATTGAGTTTTAAGATTTGCTACATACCGGAGGACTGGAAGTGTCCCTTAATTGGTCTGGTTCATAAAGGAGATGAAACAAAAATGACTGAGAATTACACACTGCTTAGTTTGGCTACATTTGTAGGTAGATAATGATATTGAAGTATCCAAATACAACAGGTGTGCTTGTGATAAAATAATTTTTTCTGTTATTTAGAAACAATTGCTTAGGAGTGTTAAAACCACAAAATGTAAGTATATCATTTGATGAGAAATTTAATTGGGGAACCATAGGTGATATTATTAAAAGAGGTTTATTAGTGAAGGTAATGAGAGGATGATGTTGCAAATATAAAACTATGGTAGGACTCTTTCATGAGTATGGGAGGATGGTATGGAACTCTTCATGGCTACCAAATACAGGAATTGCAAAGGAGAGCAGTTAGAATTATTTATGTAAATTATCATTGAATGCAGTTGGTAGCGGATGGGCTGGATTCACTTGAAAAAAGGAGGTACTGTAAATGTGTGTGAGGCATACATTGGCTGTGAGATCTGGGTGGATATCAGAAACAGCATTGGTAGTAGTGTGTTAAGGAAAAGATTACCATCCCAATCCCCGCAGGGGCCTGGTAAGCAAGTGCCAGGTATGGGTTTGGCGAACCCGCGGTGCCCGAGCTGGTAACTTGTGAGCGCTGCAAGTTTCCCGCACCATAAACTCCTACCATGCTTCAACGACCACTGTAGGGCGTGGCGGTGGTACGTTGCGTGCCTAGGAGAACAGGGATCTTGGCTTCATTGCCCGGATTGCGAGGACGGAACAAACATCTATAAAAAAAAAACCTCAACCTCAAGGTCAGACACGTGCCGAGGAGGCGAATGCGTGACGAGGGAAATCACTCGCTAGCTTGTAACCTCAGGGGCACCTACACACTCCTGTTGTATTAGCATTTCTTTTTGTATTGGTAATACTCGTGGGACCAAAAATTCAGCCTCACAAGAAAACCAAAGAACCCTGCGGTACGGGTGTGCTGCAGGCTAATAAAAATACACTCAGTTCTAAGAAGCGGGTAAGGGTTGGCAGCTCCCCCGCTTCGGAAAATAACTATAACGGAAAGGTATGCTCGATTTCGAACGCCTTTGTGGTAATGCAAAGGTTCGAAGGATCGTTCAAAAAAGTTTCGCCGTTCTACATCCAAAAAGGCTTAGAGGGTCTCGTAGGGACCCTAAATTCTGTAAAGAAGCTGAGGAACGGGATGCTGCTGCTGGAAACATCCACCAGTAGACAAGCTACCCTCCTCCTTAACTGTGTGAAGCTCGGGGAGTTCACTGTTACTTGCGAACTCCACAAATCCCTTAATTGTTCCAAAGGCGTTGTCACCTGTCACGACATAATAGAAATTGGGACCGAGGAACTGGTTAAAGCAGTGGCAGGATCAGAAAGTGGTCGAGGTACGACAGATAACGCGAAGAGTTAATGGCAGTATAGAAAAAACTGCCACCTTGGTCCTGACGTTTGACACTCCAGTACAGCCAAAGAACATCAAAGCAGGCTACATAAATCTGAACTTTCGTCCGTATGTTCCGGACCCGATGCGCTGTTATCAGTGTCAGCGGTTCGGACATACGACGGCATCGTGCAAAGGTAACCCCACCTGTGGTAGATGCGGCAAGGGCGCACATGAGCCTGGTGTTAGTTGCAAGCTCCCATAGGTGTGCGTCAACTGCTCCGGGTCGCACCCTGCCTGGAGTAGGGAGTGTCAAGTGTATCTTGAAGAGCGCAAGATACAGGAGCTGAAGACCAAAGAGCGGATTCCCTGTGGGGGAGCTAAAAAGAAAGGCAAGTCACTCGCCGCTCCAATTTTTTGAACTAGTTTTGCTAAGATGGCTTCAGCTCCCGGCAGGAAGCAGAGTATTGCTACCCAGACGTCCGTTGCAGACATGAGCACTAGCACCATGTGTTCATGTCAGTGCAAATGCGGTGCAAAATCCGCTATGGTCGTTAATCTAAGACCGCGGACATTGGTAGCAGTCGTCTGCGACATCGACCACACCAGCAGCAATAGTGAAGGTTCCACCAGCATTACCAGTTAAAGTCACTGCACCTCCAATTCCACCACATGCATTGAAAGGAGCAGTAACATTATCTGCTACCACTACTAATGTAGGCAATCAGAAGATCCGCACCGAGCGGGGAGGTGTAACGGTTAACGTTCTCGCCTCGCATTCGGGAGGACGGCGGTTCAAATCCCTGTCCGGGCATCCAGATTTGGGTTTTCCATGGTTTCCCCAAATCACTCCAGGCAAATGCCGGGATGCTTCCTTCAAAAGGCCATGGCCGAATTCCTTCCCATTCCTTGCCCCCATGCTTGCCCCCCATCCTATCCCGTCTCTAAAGATCTCGATGTTAAAAAGAGACGTAAAGCAGTTACAAAAAAAAAAGAAAAAGAAGAAGGTCCGCGGCCCGAAGTTCAGGCAGACGGACTCGACTCATTTTGTGAAATCCCCCTCTTCGTCCCCTCCCAGGTTACCTGGTAGTGGGGAAAACAAGGGAAAGAGTGTGAGGAAGAAGAAAGCCAAAGAGGTGTTTGGTGAGTTCGCTGAGTTGGAGATATCTGTCTCTTCGGAGCCAGAAGAAACTGAAATGCTGGTGGACGAGCCCAGTCCCGTTTCTCATTAGCCAGTGGCCGAAGACCCACGCGAACCGGGACAGGTAGCATGATGGATGGCTGGCCTCTTTACAGCCACCCATCCACATGCATTGATTTTTTTTCACTGATATAATTCATGTCTCGCTGGCCACTATACAGCCAGCGAGGCATGTAGAGTTTTTAATCCTCTTGTGAACCTGTCTGGCCTCTTTAGAGCCATCCAGGTGTTGCACTTTAAAATCCTGGTGGCCCCTATAAGCCACGTCAGATTTTATGATTTATTTTATTCGCTGTCTGTATGGCCGACCCCTTTACAGTCGACCATGCAGACAGCATTTTAGTACAATCTTAAGCCACAGTAATAGCTGGTAATTGTTAGGGCGCTATTGACCCCGCTGTCGGTTATCCTAAAGCAGCAACAACAACATTTTTAGACTTAAAGGCAGACGTTGGCCTGACCAACGATCTGTCTCTTATTTTAAACATCCAGCAGTGTGGCGAGTGTGATGGGTGGCCTCTTTACAGCTGCCCATCCTTTTGCATTTTTTAAATTATTATAATCCCTGTCTCGCTGGCCACTATACAGCCAGTGACACGTGTAGTGTTTTTAATTATTTTGTGCACCTGTTAGGCCCCTTTACAGCCATCCAGATGTTCTATGGTTTTAGGTCTTGGTGGCCCTTCTAAAGCCATATATTATTTGTGAATTATTTTATTTGCTGTCTGTATGGCCGACCCCTTTACAGTCGACCTTGCAGACGGCATTTTAGTATTCTTTTTAGCTAACGTATTAGCTGGTCATTGTTAGGGCGCTAATGACCTCGCTGTCGACGTGCCTTAAAGCCACAAAAACAACAACAACAACCATTCCAATGAACTGGCTCTTTATTTTAGGTGTAAGGGAATCTAGGACTGAAGTAAGTTATCAATGTATCTAAAACATTGAAAGAATTTTAATATATTGTGTAATGTCTATACAAATTTCTACTGGGACCCAAACTATCACAGTTAATTATTAATAATAATTTTAGCTATGCATAGTTTCCTCAGTTTACACAAATCTTCATCTGCACTTCACAATATAGACAGATGCCTGTTTCGATTTGTCATACACACTTTTATCAAATTTTGTTGTGCCATATTTTTAAAATTTCTTGGTGCATGTTATTCCTTGACCTAAGTTGACAGGTATATTGGTTATTTCATCAACAGAAAGCAATCCCCTAGATATGTTGTTACATATGGGACAACAGCTACAGCAACTGCAGAATGTTACACCAGCAAAACTCCCAAAGTGGTTTGGTCCAGAAATTCTCCGATATTATGTTTTGGTACATGATTTAAGTGATGGAAATATTGAAAAGGCAGAAAGTATCTTTGAGACAATGAAGACAACATATGGAGCAAACTTCTGTCACTTGTTGCAAATAAATTCCAGAACAACTGCTCAAAATGATGATGTTAATCAGCTGCCAGACCCATGGTGCCAGTTCTTGGTCAGACACCATGAGAGTCAGGTTTGAAAACCTTGTGTTTACTTTGACTATTTAAAAAAATTTGGTTAAAGTAAAATCTCGTGAGCTGCTTTAATGGATAAATTACAGCTTACTAATTTAATGTGATTTGAAAATTCTTGCATTACTGTATTTGCTACATTTTTGTGGTATATTAAGGTTATGGAACACACAGAATAGTAAAGGACTGTTTTATTTTTGTTGCTTTGGACAAAAAATAAGTACTGATTATAATGGGAAGGCCACTGAAAGGAATCATTTGCTTACCACAGATGATGACAGGATGTTCCAGTATAAATCATGTTGTTCAGGTTGTGAAGGGCTTGAAAATTGTTTGTTGTTGATGTGTTAGTGAAATTGTGAATTGCAGGATCCTAGGAATTTCTGTAGTAGGTGACAGTTGCTTTGTCTTAAATTTAATTTGGTTATTAGATTGTTTCCAGTCCAACCTGTTCATCAAAAATTAGCTTTGTGAAAGGAATCTTTCTATAACAACCAAGGCTCATAAACCACACCCAGGAAAATGTAGATGGTCCCCAACAACAACAATAATGATGATGATGAAAGGAATCTTAAGTAATTTTGAAGCAAGAATCATTGGGTATAATGAAGTATTATGTTACCCAGCTGATTAGTTGTGCTGATTAACCTAATGAAAGGGCAAAAAGAAGGAACAATGCTGATGATGCCTTTCTGTTCTTAATATCAAAATTATTCTTTTTTTTTTTTTTTTTTTTTTTTTTTTTTTTTTTTTTTTTTTTTTTTGTCCAATGTTTTCATATATCTTCATACTGATGATATTCAGCTGTACATTTTTTCTCTCTCAATTAATGTTAAACAAGATGTTAATGGTCTTGTAAAACAAAACAAATTGATTTTTTAATTGTAAATTAGTCTAGGTATTTTTTTCCCCTTAAATAAGCTATCACAATTTTGTGTGTGTTTATTTCTTGCCATTAAAATGTAGTTTCATTAATGCAAAATAATCTATCAGACATTCTGTTATGAAGGGAGCAATAGTGTCAGCAACAGATAGTAAGTTTTTGTGCAGGTTGTTAAAACTAGGTCTGCATGTCAGCTGGGACTTGGTTAAAAATTCTATTTTGTTATGATTTGACCTAATGTTTGTTTCTGTAGTTTGGATTCTATTATTTAATAAGTTTCAGATAATTTAGACTAAAAGAGCATTCTAATTAGTTCTTTATGTTGCAAGATTGTTGGAGATGTAGGAACAAATCTGTTGAAAAATTTAATTAAATCTAAAGTTAATATTAAATTCAAATAAGGATACTTTTCTTCCTTCATACACAAATTTTTTTGCAGGTTTATCAATTCCTTAGTTCAATGAATAAGTCAAAATAAGAATTTTGTTGTCTTCTATGCCTTAACTGCATTAACTGCAGAAAGAACATTTCATTCCACGATAGATTTGTGGGTATTTGTAATGTTTACTTTACTCCTCTTAGTAAAGACAAAACTTCACTTTACAGAGGTAATAGAAGGATAATGATTATAATGAAACTTCTGTTATTTTCAAAGGTAATACAGGGCGTTCGCCGGGAAACGCAACCCACTGTTAGCGCTACAAGGAAGAAACTGCTCCCGGCGAACGAGCGCTCAGTTTCCGGCATTGTTCGACCGTCGGCCGCGGACTATTTCATAATAATTACGCTTCATAAACTTGTGTGCTAAGCATTTAAATGTGACGTAATTCATTAGCTTACCTTATAAAAGATGCTGGAAGTGTTGACCCTCTTGTGTAATGCACATTCACATCCTCTGAACATATTACGAGACACACGCTGCCCTAACTGACTTAATGATTTTTTGGGTGACTGTTCTAGTCGAAAAGCAATATCGTCAGTTTTCTCCTCTGTGAGAATACGGTTGACCGACAGTCTCTTTTTGTTAAAAAAATGAACCCGTTTCTCTTACTTTTTTAACCAGACTCAGAATTGTTGATTTAGCTGGCAGTAAAGCGCCAGGAAATTCGCGACGAAATTTACTGCGACACTTTTTAAACGACTTCTTCTTCACATATGTATCGTAGAGAAATATTCTTTGTTGCAAACTGTAACGTACCATAATTTTACTCACACACAAACACGGTACAGATTAATAAGAGTATGAAGCCCCAAACCAGCCAAACCGCAAAGAAACGTTTATTCACAACACTGATTAATAAGAGACTGAAGTCACAAACTATCTACAATGCAAAGAAACCGTTCTTAACAATGTAAGGGTCACTGCACTGCACTGTTGGGGCAGCGGAGGTGTTAAACAGTGCGGTGATTCATGGTGCCGTGTGGCGGAAACTGCTGGCTTGACTGACCGAGCAAGTTGCCGACGGCAACAGACTGGGAGGGTAGCGTTTTATGGCGAACGCCCTGTATATGTAAATTCTGAAAATTAATTATCTTCATAATAATGACATGTGAACTACTTCTCTTACACGACACGTAAAGGAGCCTTAATTTTTTAGCTGTGCTCACTAATGGAATATGGTTAGCTGTTTTATGTTATTTCATGATATTAGATTAATTAAAAGTTAGACCATTATTGACTGGAAATATCAAAGAAGTGGACAAAGATCCAAATTATCTAAATCAATACCTCTAAAACAGGTAAAGTGGCTCAGATTTCTTTTTTAGTAAGTGACACAGTTCACTAAGATTATAGCTTCAGCTCATTGACTTCAGTATTGTGTGTTGGATAATTGTTCATGAATATTGTTAATAGTAAAGTGGGAAGCTTCCTTACAAGTGTTTTTTGGCTTTACTTATTGTTGTCGATTAAAGTTTTGATTTTGAATAATTTCATATTTGATTTAGATTTTGATGAGTAGGGCAGTTTATCAAGACATTTATGTAAGCTAAGCACATCAGAACTTTACATTTATTGATATGTTGACGTTTAAAAGACCCCTGATATGGTGTATTTGCTATTAATCAAATAAACAATTAAAAATAGTTTGAAAACAAACACCATCGCCCTACATTACTGGGTCAAGTCTTCATAGGTCAAAACAAATGATCTTGAGAATATACAGGTATTGTAATTACCATATTTCTGAAATAACAATTTTAAAGGATTGCATAATATTCAGTGTTAACAAAGGTATTTGATACATGATGCAACTGTTAGCTTATCGTTTTGTGGTTTAATGGGCACCAGTTACTCCAGACAAAAATTACTCATCAAAAATTGAAATAAAACAACTGCACACTACTTTGCACTAAGGGTTCATGGTTAAGTAGGACATGACAAATTTCTTTGTCCAGAGTGTTGCAGGGCAATGAAAGTATAGGCACATACGCTGAAGAAGAAAAATGAACAGCTGTATTGTCTTTACCGTTTCTAGAGGTTGCAGCAGGTTGCACCCATCACTTGAAGACACATGGCTTGAATTGTCAGCCTACACACACCAGCTGTATAACTCAAAATTTACCAAGTTCACCAAATAACTTCTACGTTTAAGATGAAGTCTTAAACTGGCCTGCGCTGTTGGCTCTTGGCACTGGAACCTGTTGAGTCTCAAGATGAAGATACGAATTACACTCCCTCTCAGAGGCAGTTTCCAAGGCAAGCACAAATAGGGTTTAAAATTGCAGGCCGATTAGTTTGGTTTCAGTGATACGGAAAATGGTGGAGAGATTGATATGCAACTATGTCAGAAAGGTCTGTGAGGAAAGAAACTGATTTGTAGATCAACAGCATGGCTTTAGGCAAGGATATTCATGTGAACCTCAGATTGTAGGCTATAAGCACGATATTTCAAATGAATTGGACAAGGGAGGCCAAGTTGATAGTGTAGCACTAGATCTTTCTAAGCCATTTGAAAGAGAGAGCCATAAAATGGTTGTAAATAAACTGAAATCTATTGGATTGGATGAAAAAGTTACGTGCTGTATAGAGGAATTCTTAAAAGCTAGGAAGCAAACTGTTAAGGTATGAACACAAAGGACACAGGTACCCAGCGAACCGACTGCCACTGCTTTTTCGCCTGCTCAAGCCAACATCATTTCACACAGTTTTGCGAACACACAGAAAGCAGGTAAAGCTGCAGTTGCCAGTAATATGTCAAATTCCTCAAAGGAGGATTTTCTTCTCATGGAGAAAACTTTCTTGAACTGGTGTTCATCAATAAATTGTGGTAGGGATACCACATAGCCAGAAGAGAATTGCTTTATAAACATAATATTGTTAGAAGTAACAATAAATAATAATTTTTGATGATTATTTGTATAAAAATTAATAATTTAGACCATAATAAGAGTTAAAAAAATTAAGTATTGATGGGCTTACCTTTTGTAGGGTAACAATAGAAGTTGACACACGGAAGATGTCTGTTGTTGATGTGTTGGGAATGGAGAGTGAGGAGGAAATTAGCTGTATGTGGAAAGATTTTGATGGCTCGAACTGTGAAGCAGTTATTGGAGTTGTGGGAATTATCCTGGGCACCTACTAGATTTCTTAGTTTATATTGATATAAAGCTTTTTCCTTCGACCATTCATCCCCGTATTATTTAGGTCAGTGGTGGAAATTAAGTTGATGTGTATGGTGTGCTGTTAGTGGGATGTCAAATGATGGGAGAGGTTTTGCTGGTAATAAGACTAGAAGAGTGATTGTAACAGGGATAATGGTGAAGTTTTATAATGATGTTTCTCATAGAGGAAGTATCAAGATGGTGGTTCGTATTATTATTTTAAACCACCATGTTTCCTTATTATGCAGTAGAACTTTTTGTAAAACTTGAATTTTACAACTTGCTGCTAGCTGCAACTATCTGCTTCAGTCATACAACTGCACAAACTTCCTTTATTATTGTATATGCCACTTGCACCCCAACACCATGCCTAAACGAACTTACCTTCCTCCATATTCGAATTTCGTGTTTAGACTATGCTACAAACAAATGGTCGCAACAGTCTACACTAAAAAAGTCTAGACAATCCAGTTGTTAACCATCCACTTCCCACAACTTCAACCACCTTAATAACTGCTTCACATTTAAAGCTATCATAATCTTTGCAAGAAACAATCTTCCCATCTGAGATAACTGGATGACAACATGACACTGACACTAGATATCCAGCTGGTCTCAACCTCTAAAACTCTACAACTAGTAAAGTTGTCACTATTTTTAATTGTTATAACAGCCTAAATCAGTGTTTCTCAACCTGTGGTCCACAGATATTATTATTCATTTGTTTAGTAAATATTAAGAGTTGTTCAATATGTAATTCACTTTTAATGGTTCATTTCTAATTTTGTAACTGTATTTCTGCAGTAATTCTAAACATTTATCATGTCACAATGGTGCAATGCAATATTTTCGAAGTGTTAATATGCACACAGATAAAAAAATTAGGATTACATAAGTTATTTGTCCATAAAATTATTTTTAACTTTTCACTGACTCTGGATTGAAAAAAGTTGAAAAACACTGGCCTAAATTATTAATTTTTAATCTGTTTTATTTTTAAAATTATCATGTTTTCATATATTATTTGTCATTTAGTGCTGATGTTACATTTCCAGTGTAATTCATTTTTGGTTTCTATGTCTCTGTCCATCACCGCCTCGCTATCTCCAATGCTCAGCATCATGTGCAGTTAATTAGCAAGGATAATTTTATATGTGCTCACTCATAGACCTTGTACTAGCTCCACATGACTAAAGGCTCAGTTAAAATCTTGTGTAATTTTTGGTCTCTTTTATATATAAAAATGTACATTTGGAGCCCTCCTGCCTTCAGGTTTAATAAATGGCGAGTTTAACTACCTTTTCTTAATACATGCCTCAACTTGAATTCATAGGCTTCTATGGATGTATTTACTAATAATATCCTGGTTTTCCAGGTAATGCTGAGTTTTTAATTCGTTCACTAAGCTTTTGTTGTCAGACTGCAGCTATCCTAGGAGTTATTATGTTTTCTCAGTAAAGAGTGCCAATTGTTATAGAATACTAGCCCACTGACCTTGTTGAATTTGTTTTTGTGTAAAATTACCAAATTTCAATCATCTAGGTTGCTGTGGAGATCTACATCTACATCTATACTCTGCAATTCACAAATATTGTGGGTGGCAGAGGGTGCTAAGCACCATTCCTAATTCTGTGCATTCCAATCCCAAACAGAACGAGGAAAGAAAGAACACATAAAATTATCAGTACGGCATCTTATTTCTCTAATATTTTCCCTCTTGTCATTGCGACCTAAATAGGTTGGCGGAAGAAGTATTTCATTGCACTCGTAAGATTTTCGCATATTCTCCAATAAATTCAAACAAAAACGACGTCATCTGTCCGTCAAACAGTCCCAGCCCAACCCACGTATCAACTCCGTGACACTTTCTTAAGGACTGTAACTAGCAGTCACGAATCGAGCGGCTCTCTTCTGTACTTTCTCAAATGTGTCAATCAATCCCTTGTGATACGGATTCCAAACTCCATAACTGTAATCCAAATGCAGACATGCTAGTGTTTTGTACGCTATTTCCTTTGTATGAGCATTACAACTTCTCAAAATACTACCTATGAATCGTTGTTTAGAATTAGCCTTGACCATGACGGAAGTTATGTGCAAGTCCCATTCCATGTTGATTTGTACTGTTATGTCTAGATACTTCAGGGAATCCACTGTGTCAACAACTGAATTGTTAATTTTGTACTCGTGAGCAAACGGGGTCTTTTTATTACTTACTTACTTGCATTGCCTTGCACATTTTGCAGATAAGTGTAAGCTGCCATTTATGGCACCATTCCAAAATAACATCCAGATCACATTGAATTTCTAAGCAATTGTCAGAGCACCTTACTTCCCTATAGATAAGTGCATCATCAGCAAACAATCACATCCTGCAATTAACATTGTCACTGAGATAATTTATAAAAGGAAAAGAAGTGGCGCTATTACATTTCCCTATGACCATGACCACAAGCTGGCACTCGATTTCAGGCACAAGGGTGTAGGAAGATTCTCTTTTTTAGGTAAGGGTGTCAGGGATTGGAATGAGTTACCAAGAGAAACGATGAATAATTTACCGAAAACTTTGAAGGAATTTAAAGAAAAAATTTGTAGAGGGCAAATGTAGGTGGGTGCAGGATAGGGGGAAGATAGCTGTGTAGGGAAATTGCCACCGGAGCCTGTGCTCCATTGCAATTAAATTAAATTAAATTAAATTAAACGCCCGAAGCAACATCTTCCCTGTCAACGATTACATACTGTGACTGACAAGTTAAAAATTGTGTATCGATTTGCAAATCTGATCCTATATATCATATGCTAAAAGTCAGTTGTGTGGTACAGAGTCAAAAGCTTTCTTAAAATCCAAGAGAATTGCATCAACTTGTGAACCTGAACTTTCATTATGTCATGTGAAAATAGGCCCAGATGCATTACACACAATCTGTTCTTCCGAAATCCATGTTGGTGTGGTGTAAGTAACTAGTTTTCATATAGAAACTTCATAATGTTACAGCATATGACATGCTCCAGAATTCTTCTGCAAACATATGTTAGAGATATGAGTCGATAATTCCTAGGGTCTCTCTGATCTCCTTTCTTGTAAACAGGAATCACCTGTACTATTTTCCAGTCAGAAAGTACTTTTCTTTCTTTTAATGATTTAAAAAATATATCTGACAGAAATGGTTCTATTTCTTCTGCGTATTCCGAAAATACTCTTAGTGGTATACCATCAGGACCCAGCGCTTTCTCCCACTTCAGTAGCTTTAATTGCTTTATAATACCGACACTATCAATTTGTACTGGCTCGATCTCAAATTCTACACACCGTGGAAAAGCGGAAATGTTTTTCATGTTTTTGTCAATGAAATAATTTTGAAATTCAGTGCTAAATACAGTAGCCTTGTCGCTGCTGTCTTCAACTTCCCGACCTTATCTTAGTAGAACTGGCATATTGTTGTCACTACCACTTACTTTTTTTTTACATACTACCAAAATTTCTTCGGGTTTTCATTGAGGCTCTTGAAAAGTGAATTGCAATGAAAGTCATTAATGGCCTTGCACATAGTATTCTTAACATGTCGTCTTGTCTCACCTAACTTTTCTAAGATAAGACCAGTGGCAGTCTAGACAGCTATGATTTTATCAAGGACAGCAGGATATTCATCCATGACGCTTGGTGCTCTATGCTGAGAAATTTGTAAACAAAATATATACATCTGAAGCAAGCTGCAAGATGATAGCCAAGAACTTATTAAACATAATAATAATAATAATAATACAGAATTCCACAGAAAATCAAGTTTAATGGCTGAACTTGGTGAATTACAGGAAGGTTCAACAAAAAATTGATATAATTATTTTGGGGGAAAGTAGAGCAATGTGTGCTGTGATAATGAAATCCTTATATTAAGGGCCAATTTATCACTTTGTTGATAGGTATAGATCCTAAGAGGGATTTGGGAAATGACAGAATTGGCAATTCTACTGCTTATACATTTGGCACAAACAGACAGAATGGTTTATGGTAATCAAGTAAATTGATGTTTAGGCCAATGATATAAATATGAATCTTAAAAAGGAGCTGTTATTCTTTTGATGTGTGATGATGTTCACATCTATTTTATTGCATAAATCTTTGTATGTTCACATCATTTTATAAACACATTACACTAGATACAGATGTCTTTCAGGTAATTATTTTTGTCGCTTAAACTAGTCGTAGTAACCACAAGTTATAAGATTTAAATGTTTACTTCAATTTTACTAGATTTATTTCATTCTTCCAAATATATATATATATTTCTAGTTATTTTATTTCTCAGTAACTAACATCTGAATTTGTTACATTTTATCTTCTTATCCTTTTCTGTGGTATAAGGAAATTGAATCTGATAGCTGTGTTTGTCTTGTTTGTAGGAAACCAGTGATCATGATAGTAGTCCAAGGACACCTGCAGAGGTTGGTGGGGTGACTGGTATGCCAAATTGTGTGAGTGCTGATACTGGCTGTGACAATGATTTACCAATAGAGAATGTAAAGCCTGGGAAAACTCTTGAAATGGCCCAGGAAGCTGGAGAGAGTTCACCTGTCCCAGTCACTCATCACCCTCTCAGTCCTGATGCTGATGCCAATCTTGATTTAGTGATAAACTCAGAGAAGGTACCCATTTCAATAAACTACCGTGTATTAATAATGGAATGTTTGTGGGGCTCGTGTTTCATTGAAAGAGGGTGTTACGATGAAATGTGTTCTTTTAAGGGAGAGTGTTGTCCACACAAATATTTCATTGTGATTACTTTTTATAGGTAACAGATTAATTAAGACATGAGTTTGGCATAAAACAATAAGAAAATGCAGCTAGGTATATGAATGATTTTAATATTTTGGTTGTGTAGTTGAGATAAAATGTAAAGCATAGCTTGGAAAAACTGTAAAAGAAAAGTCATGTTTGAAATAACTTTACAATTTTTAGCTTAGATATTGTTTTTGTAGCAATTGTAGCTTCAATTTGCTTATAGAAAGTATGTTAGCGATGGTGAGGTTTCTGATCATATCAATGTCTATAAAGCTGAATTCTTTTAAGTTTGGATTCATTCAATTCATATGTAATAATTTTCATATTTGACTTGAAATATGATAATTTATCATTAATGCATCCATTATTATAATTTAAACTGCAGATTCTAGACTCAGTAGCAATCACCTTCTTAATGTTGCCTCTGTACTTGTAATCTGATCAAATTCTTTTATAAATTGTAAATAAGAAAAGAAAGGGAAATTAACCCACCACATACCAAAGTGGACGGATGCGACGAGAGAATACTAATGCTGACAAACAACTAAACAATATTTTGGCATCTGCCTTGCTCACAAATAGAAAAACAGGCCATTAGGCTCGGAACGTGTGTGCACAACGAACCTTACCTAATGTCATTGAAATTTGGGAACAAACTGCGTGAATTTTGAAGTTTGATATGCATCAGTAAATTTCACATTACATAAATCAAAATATATTTTTTCCAATATTAGGAAGCAGGATTGAGTACAAAACAAATAATTGTGGGTCCATTTTCTCTTTTAGTAGCTAGTGCGTGTAGTAGCGTGTTAGGTGAGTGGTAACACTCTGTCCTTACATTCACGAAGATGTTGGTTCAGATCCCCATCCAGCCACCCTGATTTGAGTTTTCCAGTTTCCCCAAATCCCTCCAGGCAAATGGCAGAGTGGTAACTTCAAAAAGGCCATGGCCAAATTTCTTCCCATTTCCTGTTCCCAGTCCTGTCCCCACCTCTAATGATCTCTCGACTTAGACAAGGCATAAAGCCATAAGCAAAAAAGGAAAAAAAAATGCTGAAGATCCTGATACCAGAACCAGTTTTAGATAATTTATTATCAACTTTAAAATTACATTGTGAATGTTATATGTTTCTGTTTAGGTTCGTTGTTATATAGTGTTCAGATTGCCTTTGCATTAGAACGTGAAGACAATTCAAGGATTTTATTCATTTGTTATAAGTAGGGCCCGGATATATATGCACGTAAAACATCTAATATATGCATGCAAATATGCACAAAAAAGTCCTAAAATATGCACTAACAATTAAAGAATATGCACTAACAATTAACGAATCTACACTAACAATTAACGAATATACACTAACAATTAACGAACATGGACTAACTATTAAAGAATATACAGTTATCAAATGATTTATTTTATGTCAACTCACTGATATACACGTTTCATTCCTTACAAAATGATGAATCACAATATGTTACCAACAGTTTTTCAATGTTTTCAGGGGTCAAAGATTTTCTGTTGTCAGACAAAATTAGTTTATAAGCCGAAAATGATCGTTCCACGTCAACGGACGTTATTGGGCAATACTTGTACGATGGTGCTGACTGTTCGGAACATTCATCTGGCAAAGATTGTGTGGTTCCACTTAAATACGTATTAATTGATTGAATCTTTTGCAGACCTGGGTTTGAGTCTAACACCCTGCTGAGTTTAGATTTAACTTTTTCTCCAATTTCACCAGGGACGGCATTTAAAGAAGAAATTGTTTTGTGAAGCAACTGAATAGACTCGTGAAGGGGTGCACCGCTAGTTTCTAGACCCTTAATAGCATTAGAAAGTGACGAATAGTGTACATGGATGAAATTGATATCTCGATATACAGTATCACAATCAAATGCGCACTTTGCTTCACGAACACACGCAGCACGATCGTCATGACCAATACTTGTAACCACATCTTTCACTTGATGAAAGTTCTCCTGGTAGAACAGCACTGCAGACAACCAAGTTCCCCATCTAGTGAGAACAGGTTCCGGTGGAAGAGGAACCTCAGGCAGACGATCCTTATAAAACTGTACACGCGCTGGTGCTTTTAGGAACACTTTTTTTCCACTTGAAATTACTTTGTTAACTGAAGGAAATAGAGAACGTATCTCTTCTGCAATGCGATGTAATCCATGCGCCAAACATGTAACATGGATCAGATTGGGGAAAAACACTCGAAGCGACTGACCAGCTTTTAACATATATGAAGCTGCGTCTGTGATTAAAACACGCACCTTGTAACAATCACTCTCCGATTCAGTAGGCCACAGAAGTCGCAGGGAATCGTTTATAAATCTTGCAATTGTACTGTGGTTGGTTTTTCTCTAACACTTTGGTTGAAAGTAAATGTGGTTTTCCGGGTTCTTCTTGACATAGTTTGCCCACTATAAAGTTCGCTACGTATCGGCCACATGAATCGGTTGTTTCATCTACCGATATCCAGACACAGTTCCCTCCTATGTCAGACCGAATTGAATCCAGGACAGAATCGTGTAGAGAGAGCAAATAATTTTTCCTGAGGGTGGATTCATCCGGTATCCTTTGATTAACACAATACTTTTGAAGAAATGCTCGTAGATCTGGATTATTCAATTTATGCAGCGGGATATTGCTGCATACAAAAGCCTTACACAGGTCAGCAGAGAATGTATTAACAGACCGTGATACCTGAATTAAAGTAGCTGTTGCGTGTTCCTATTCTTTTCTTTTGACCTGAGATGTACAGCTGTTTTAGAATGCTGTTCAAGTTGAAATTTTTTCTCACATTTTATATTCTTCTCACATACTTGACAGTACACAACTTCACCGTCACTAGAATAGTCACTGTTGCCTGAAATCCACTGCTTAATTAAAACTGATCTTGTGCATTTTTCTTTAGGCATTTTTGGAGTCAGATTAAAGAAACTTAATCTTAGCACACGAACACTCCTGTCAACACAAACTTTGAGAGGCTACTGTTTTTGGAAAGGAATGTACACGTCCCTTTAAAAGTACGAATCCCTCAGGTCTGGAAGCCAGGAATCTGTTCTCAGGAAAACTGGCTCGTACCGCAATTAGGGGAATATTCCCGAAAAGATTAAAGAAAACCGCTGGCCTTCCCGGTAGTTGTCGCACGAATAAACACACAGGTAGATAACGAATATTCCAAGTGGGGGTAAATACTTGTGACTGTCGTCTCCTCAAACAAGAATTTGCCGCCTGAGGGAGAATAGAGCTATTCTTTGATTTTGCCGACCCCACCCGCCCTTCCCGTGAATGTTACCGCTCAGGGCAGTAGAGAAGGTCGCCGCCACACAAATTTTCCATTTGCAGCACCTCCAAACATGTCACTGTGTGAGTTTGGATAAGGTAGAAAATTCTCTACATGTGAATGCCAGTACAAAAAAATCCTGTTTACTCCAAGAATTTAACTTACTTGTTGCGGTTGCCAAGGATGTCCAACATACAGGTACATTAGGCTTTACAGTTTCTTCAGAAGTATCGGATATTCAGTTATGAGATGAAATAAAAGCTAAAATATGCACATATCCATAAAATATGCACTAACCCTCAAAATATGCATTTGCATATGCGCATATGCTTTTTTGAAAAATCCGGGCCCTAGTTATAAGCCCTTGCTGCAAATTGAGTAGTTTGCAGTGTAGCTTAATAGATTTGGTACATCAGAATGTTTAATAAGTGGAATCAGTACAGGTTTTTGCTGTTCAAGTCATGAATAGTTCACAATTAAATTTGTTGTGTTCTATGAGTGGCTGCATCCTACGCAAGTCTTGCGCAAGACCAGCCACCTCTCTGTTAACTTGAAAAAGGGGATTTTCATCCGAAATATTGTTTTTTCTTTGTTTGTGTGTTGTGCTGTGTTGCTGCTGCCCTCCTCCCTTCAACTTTGGTGAGTGTTGGGTGTATTTTCCCTTTCTTTTCCATGTTACCTATATCACAATTAAAGTAGTTTTACAAATTCCAATGGTTTCTTAATTTCTAATTTATACTGAGTATGAGGCTTAAATTGAAGCATGCTGTAAAAGAGAAGATAAAATTGAATAATTTTGTATTGGAACTAGAAGTAGGAACTATGATATTCTTGTTAACCTTGTTTCCACTTGAATGGGTTTGTTTTTTTAGAAGGTATTTTGTTGAACACAGCCATCATATTATATTGCAAGCATATTCTACCAACAATTCTTTAAGGTTGTGGCATGGTTTTTTTAGCTGCACACCTCTTCATTGATATAGATTTTTCAGATATGTAAGAGTATATTAATAAGTGGACACTGGACATGTTTTTGCAGTACAAGTCATGAATAGTAAGTAGCCCAGTATTAGTCACATCATTCTAAAATTTAACCTTTCTGTTTCAATTTCAGAAAATCCAAAATGAAGTCAATCCTACCCCAGGTCATATTAATGCCAATGTGTGGGCTGGTCATATACCTAATACTAACATTACTAGTTCCAGTGAACATGGAACATGCTTGAGTGCTAATGATTTGGAAAAGTTGAGATTATTTGTACAAGATTTCGCTTTAAAAGCACTTCTTCCTTTTGTTGAAAGACAAATACAATACCTTAGTGATATAGTGAGTACAATAAAAAAAAAAAATCATATTATATATTTTCAAAACTATTTTATAACTTATCATTGGATATTGATGTTTTTCGTATTCATTTATTTATCTGGGAGTTTTCTGTTCTAGATTTCTAATAAGAAAGGAGTTAGCAGGTCACTATTCAGTGCAACAAAGCGATGGTTTGGAACAAACAAACCAGGAGTTACCAACACTAATAGTCCTGTAAATGCTGTTATGTAAGTACAGGCTAATCTTTTCAAATATTTTAATTAACTGACTTCAAAAAAAGGGGGAGGTTCTCAATTCGTCTTGTTTTTTTGTATGTTCAGCAATATCTTTGCCAATTTTGAACGGATTTAAATGAAATTTTTTTAGTGGCTATGGTATACCTCCAAAGTGGTCCCATATGAATTTCATTGAGAAACCACCCCTTCTACCCCTTTCCACCCCTTAATTTTTATAAAAATACACATTTTTTATTCGATCTCAATGAAACGTTGGACGTATATAGCCAAAAAATAGAGAGAAAAATACTGTCAACTTTTGGTTTAAAAAAACGGAACCCCTCTCCCCCTATCCACCCCCTTAATTTATGCCAATTTTCTTTATTCAAAGCTCCAGTCGATGCCATTTAACTGATCTCCATTAAAGTTGGCAATTACATGTAGTTTTTCATGGAGAAGGTATCTAACCAAAAAAATAAAAATAAAATACCACCTCTCTCCCCTTTACACCCCTTAATTTTATAGAAACCTACATTTCTTATCTGATTTTTATTGAACTTTGTCCATGTATACTTTAAAACAGAGAAAAATCCTGTCAACATTTGGTCTGCCAAAGCTCAACCCCCTCGCTCATTCCACCCCTTTAACCCTTTAACTGCTACGGTTCGGCCGGCCGAGCCCTCGCTGAGTGCGGCTTTGTTTACGCCTAAGCTGTTTACCTGCGCTGGAATGCCGCATTAGACCGGACCGCTGTGTGCTGAATACATCTGGAGCGTTGTGTGTGGAGTTCTTCTGCTGTCGCTCTGCGATTTGAAACCGCAGATACAAAATAAATACAGTTAATATAACATCTAAAGTTTTTCAGTTTAAAGCTCCTCTAAAAGTAAATGTCTGCGTAATCAAACATGACGGTACTTCATATACTATATAGATATTACAGCAACTGAAATGTTTTTAGTTTGTGAGCGTAGTAATTTATCTGGAGAGAACCTTTCCGAATACCTTTCACAAATTCTGCACAAATTTTCCAGTCTTCTTTTTGACCCGGTTAATATATATATATATATTTTTTAAATTATTTTCTTTAGTTTTAGAGGCGTATAAATGTAATATAATTATTACTCTGCAGTTAACCATGGTTAGTAATTCTTTTTGTGTGATAAGCCTTGAAAAATGGTACAACACACAGTGATACATTACATGTTCTGCATTGGTTTCTCGACGCACTTTCTGTATCGAACATACAGCGCATTTACGCATTGGCGTGCTCTTCTTTGAATTTGCAATAAGAATGAAATTTGGAAAAAAGGTCTCAAAAAGTTGCGAGGGCGATTTCAAGGGGGGGGGGGGTGGCGTCTCACGGAACCTGATCTTACAAGACGGGGGGGGGGGTCAGGAAATCCTGAAAAATTCCTCACGAAATTTAAATTTATGGATGCAACAGACGAAACTCTGCAACTGGCATTTTTCGTCCGGTTACTACTCGGTGAAGAGCGTGAGCATTTAAAATGCAGTGTTCGAGAATGTGGAAAAAGAACTTTTTAAACCACTTCATAGTGAAAATATAGTGTGAATTGATTCTCGCGTATCTGTTGGTCTCATCAGCATTAGATATCATATGATATTCCGTTAGAAATATCAGGAAAAATGACAAACTGCTGGAATGTTAACGTAATCCACACTTGTGTCCTGCAGCTTAATCGACAAGCACATGCTGTCAAACACGTCACGAAAGCATTCTCTTTTTCCACACATTTCGCTCGAACAATCTGTAGCTTCAAACTCTGAAAAATGGTCATTTTCCACTAGCTGATGTACACAGCTTAGGAAAATTACATCGAGATCCTGTCGAAGGGTTATCACTGTCATCCATATTAAAGTGATTATATGCACTGTCGCTTCTAGTAATAATCTCCATGATTTCTTCCGCGGTACAAACACGACGGCGTATTCGGGAGGACGATGGTTCAAATCCCCGTCTAGGCATCCAGATTTGGGTTTTCCATGGTTTCCCCAAATCACTCCAGGTGAATGCCGGGATGCTTCCTTCAAAAGGCCATAGCCGAATTCCTTACCATTCCTTGCCCCCCATTCTTTAACATCTCTAATAACCTCGCTGTTAAGAGACGTTAAGCAGTTAAAAAAATAATGACTGTATGCCATTTTCTCAGCGAAAACTAAAAGGAAAAGAGCAACACAAATTAGATCGCAGCTGCCAATGCTCAAGGGCCGAATGAGGAAAACAACTAACCACCCTGGGTGGAAATATGGCTTCATAGCCAGGACCGCTAAGAGGCTAGCGTGTTAACACGTCTGGAGTACAGACAGGGCGGCGAGGCGGCGCGTGTATTCACGTCTGGAGCAGAGACAGAGCGGCAAGGCGGCGCGTGTATACACGTCTGGAGCACCTGGGCGCAGTAGTAGCCACGCGCGTTAACGCGTCTACAGCAGTCAAAGGGTTAATTATTGTCAATGTTCTTCATAAAAAGCCACACTCGACACCGTTTGACCGATTATCATCAAAGTTGGCATATACATGTAATTTTTCATGGAGAATCTGACCAAAAAATAAATAAATAAAAAACCACCCCTCTCCCCTTTACACACCTTAATTTTTATACAAATCCACAAATTGTATCCGATTTCGATGAAACTTTGGACATGCATATTCAAAAATAAAGAGAAAAATACTGCCAACTTTTGGTTTGAAAAAACTGAAGTCCTCTCCCCCTATCCACCCCCTAAATTTTTACCAATGTTCTTTATACAAAGCTACAGTCGACACCATTTAACTGGTCTCTATTAAAGTTGGCATATACATGTAATCTTTCATGGAGAAGGTTTCTGACAAAAATTAAATAAATAAGTAAAAAACACCCCATGTCTCCCTTTAACACCCCTTAATTTTATAGAAATCTACATTTCTTATCTGATTTTTATTGAACTTTGCCCATGTATACTTTAAAAAAAAAGAGAATCATTAGGCATTCTATGAGTGGCTGGTCCAACGCAAGTCTTGTGCAAGACCAGCGACCTCTCTGTTAACTTGAAAAAGGGGATTTTCACCTTAAATATTGTTTTTTCTTTGTTTGTGTATTGTGCTGTGTTGCTGCTGCCCTCCTCCCTTCAACTTTGGTGAGTGTTGGGTGTGTTTTCCCTTTCTTTTCCATGTAAATGTTGCCTCGCGGCATTTCTTTCCTTTCATTGTTACCTATATACACATGATAGGATGGATGAGACATGTACACAAACAACACATGAACACCCAAGCCATCAGCCGGGCTCGAACCACCGACCCTTGTCACGTGGAGCCAGTACTCTAGCCCCTATGTTACTGAAGTCGGCAGTTGTACACTTGACAGCTACGTACAACAGACTAACCTGTGTAAGACAACTTGCTTGTGGTGGGGTTCTGCACAAGCTTGCATCTTAACTTTGATCGTGCAAACCTAATGAATTGCAGTACTAAGTTCTTCACACAGTCGCCACCATAGTTTTAACCAGAAACTAAGGAAAAGGTTCAAGTTCAATGATAAAGTTCACTTCTGATATGATGAGTATATTCTTCAAAACATTACAAAGTTAAAGTACTGCATAGGCATTCAGACAACTTTTCCAAATTTAGTTTTACAGATTCGACTGACCACTCGAGCACGACCGAAACCCCACGTTACTATTACTTCTCAATTACATGAATCTTCAGAATAAAACTTCCCTAAGCTGATAGAATTTCTACTTATGTTGAACAAACTAAAAGTTTGCCACGCCACAAGCCAAGAGCTAGCCACCCGACATAACGTGTTTACATCGTCTCACTGCTGCTTCTAGAAGAGTCTTTACGAATGGTTCTTCACGAATTGGCGCGCTTAGGCTAAGGGGGAGGTATATATAGAATCGGACCGTGAGAACTTCCTTGTTTCGACTTTCCCAAGGATTTGATGCGATAGCTGATCAGTTTCTGACAACTGTTGCGAAATCCAATTTGATCATGACAGTAAAATTAATCCTAGCTCTCTGAAATTTTGATAGTAGCAAGATATTATTACAAACGTCAAATTAAGTTATTATAAAAAATGTTGTTACTTTAATAGTTTAGCCAGAAAAGAGTCGTAAAGATGTGATTGCCATAACTACCGAAATATTGCTTCTATCGAGCTGAAACAAATTTAATTCTATTCTCCTATTGCTCATCTATTACCTGATTTCAAATAATGAATTTTACCTATTTTTTAAAATGGTCTAAAACTCGAAAACAAAATTTAATGTCTTGAAATATTTCGAATATTGACTTTAAAATATCTCTAAGCAAATTTCCCTAATGAAAAACTATTACTGTAAAAATTTGGAATCTCTAAGTTAATTCCCTGATTTATTACGAATTTTTGTAGATATCACCCTCGGCGAATGTCGAGCGATTGCATCATTGCTTACTCACGCCAAAACCCATTTTATTTTATTACTATAAAATGCTTTAATCTTTTGAAATGAATCTTTTACAGAAGTCTTTAATTTCAAATAAACTTTACTCTGAATATAATTTCTTTTCATGAATCCCCGAAAAAGACTGAAATATCGAACTTTTACCTAAATCACATGTCTGGCTATATCAAATTATATTCAAAAACGATCTTTAGGTTACATGAATCTTTCTAAAACTTTAATATGTTATCTAAACCGAAATTACGATACTTTATCTCTATCACTTGACTTCTTAACTGTTTTCCTGATAGCTAAATGCTTCGTGTTTAGGTGGAAAAATTACGTGATAAAATTCAAAACCGACAAATCACTTTTAAACATATTCAGACTCTAAGCAAGATCTTTTAATAACAAAACTAATTATCTACTGGCTATATATCTACCTAAACATCTTTTAAACTAACGAAATATCTTGGTTTATTGAAACTAAATGAAAGTCAAACACTACCTATACAAATCTGAGGTTAAGTTTCTGATCAGCTGTCTAAATGAATTTAACTATTGAATTTACTGCTTATACTTGAACAAATACTTATTTAGGACATATTACTGGGAAATATTATCAAAAATTAACTATAAAAATGTCTTTAAAAGGGTGGTCCCATATACTTCAACTGAACCTGCTATCTCAGCAACTAATTTCGTTATGCGAAATTCTAAGATGTGTTACATGCCCCCCGAAGATTGAAGTTATTTTCCAAAGAAAACTGACTGAAATCTTAAAAAATCTTAGGTGGCGCAAAACTAAAATCCCCTTATTCTACCTACTTCGTGGGTTGGTCGGCCCAGTCATACTTCCTTTCATTCATTCTCACTCATACTTGTATCAAAATTATCAAAAATTCAAAATTACTCAAAAATCATAAATATGAAATCATCAAAATCTTCAAAAATCTTAAATTCTACAACATTTGTTTACATTTATGTACATAAAAATGAAATATTTTGTTTTCATAAATGTTCAGTTTTTAACTGTTCTTTGTTTCCTTATTCTATTTTACAAAAATACTCAAAAAATTCACTTTGTTCACTGCACAATAAATGTGTCCATTTTAACTGTTTTGTTCTGTTTCATTTACAACTCCCTAAATGGGCTAAAAGCCATGTCCTGTCACGGTCGCCATGTAAGACAACTTGCTTGTGGTGGGGTTCTGCACAAGCTTGCATCTTAACTTTGATCGTGCAAACCTAATGAATTGCAGTACCAAGTTCTTCACACAGTCGCCACCATAGTTTTAACCAGAAACTAAGGAAAAGGTTCAAGTTCAATGATAAAAGTTCACTTCTGATATGATGAGTATATTCTTCAAAACATTACAAAGTTAAAGTACTGCATAGGCATTCAGACAACTTTTCCAAATTTAGTTTTACAGATTCGACTGACCACTCGAGCACGACCGAAACCCCACGTTACTATTACTTCTCAATTACATGAATCTTCAGAATAAAACTTCCCTAAGCTGATAGAATTTCTACTTGATGTTGAACAAACTAAAAGTTTGCCACGCCACAAGCCAAGAGCTAGCCACCCGACATAACGCGTTTACATCGTCTCACTGCTGCTTCTAGAAGAGTGCGCCTTTACGAAATTGGCGCGCTTAGGCTAAGGGGGAGGTATATATAGAATCGGACCGTGAGAACTTCCTTGTTTCGACTTTCCCAAGGATTTGATGCGATAGCTGATCAGTTTCTGACAACTGTTGCGAAATCCAATTTGATCATGACAGTAAAATTAATCCTAGCTCTCTGAAATTTTGATAGTAGCAAGATATTATTACAAACGTCAAATTAAGTTATTATAAAAAATGTTGTTACTTTAATAGTTTAGCCAGAAAAGAGTCGTAAAGATGTGATTGCCATAACTACCGAAATATTGCTTCTATCGAGCTGAAACAAATTTAATTCTATTCTCCTATTGCTCATCTATTACCTGATTTCAAATAAAGAATTTTACCTATTTTTTAAAATGGTCTAAAACTCGAAAACAAAATTTAATGTCTTGAAATATTTCGAATATTGACTTTAAAATATCTCTAAGCAAATTTCCCTAATGAAAAACTATTACTGTAAAAATTTGGAATCTCTAAGTTAATTCCCTGATTTATTACGAATTTTTGTAGATATCACCCTCGGCGAATGTCGAGCGATTGCATCATTGCTTACTCACGCCAAAACCCATTTTATTTTATTACTATAAAATGCTTTAATCTTTTGAAATGAATCTTTTACAGAAGTCTTTAATTTCAAATAAACTTTACTCTGAATATAATTTCTTTTCATGAATCCCCGAAAAAGACTGAAATATCGAACTTTTACCTAAATCACATGTCTGGCTATATCAAATTATATTCAAAAACGATCTTTAGGTTACATGAATCTTTCTAAAACTTTAATATGTTATCTAAACCGAAATTACGATACTTTATCTCTATCACTTGACTTCTTAACTGTTTTCCTGATAGCTAAATGCTTCGTGTTTAGAGTGGAAAAATTACGTGATAAAATTCAAAACCGACAAATCACTTTTAAACATATTCAGACTCTAAGCAAGATCTTTTAATAACAAAACTAATTATCTACTGGCTATATATCTACCTAAACATCTTTTAAACTAACGAAATATCTTGGTTTATTGAAACTAAATGAAAGTCAAACACTACCTATACAAATCTGAGGTTAAGTTTCTGATCAGCTGTCTAAATGAATTTAACTATTGAATTTACTGCTTATACTTGAACAAATACTTATTTAGGACATATTACTGGGAAATATTATCAAAAATTAACTATAAAAATGTCTTTAAAAGGGTGGTCCCATATACTTCAACTGACCCTGCTATCTCAGCAACTAATTTCGTTATGCGAAATTCTAAGATGTGTTACACCTGGTATGGCTCAGAGTGAAGTGAGGCGATCATTAGTGATACCCTAGTTTGGATTGAGTCCTAATTGACTGGGGCCAAATGGCTTCAGGCAGCATGAACCGGTCGTATGTGGAGGCCTTCATATGTGCTAAAGAGTTAATTAAAAATCAACTACCGAGTGTGGGGGTGAGTGGTAATGCTCTGGCCTCACATGGACGTCTAGATATGGGTTTTCCATGGTTTGCCCAAATCACTCCAGGCAAATGCCAGGATGATTCCTTTAAAAAAGGCCATGGCTTAATTCCTTCCTATTCCTTGCCCCCCGTTCTTTCCCACCTCTAATGACCTTGACAAAGCATAAAGCAATCCAAATGAACACCATATTTTTGATATGAAGTAACCATTTATATTTCTTTACTTGAAAATTCCTATTTTACTTTTAACTTAATTTTATCTTCCTTCTATTATGATCCTACAAATATAATAATTATTTTAGCATTGAGTACATTGGCTGATAGTACACTCAATCTTGTTGAAAATATATAAATGTTTGATTTTTGCCAGCATAGTTCCTTTACCTTGGAGAATTGCATATTTTCCACTTGATTAGAAGCTTTTTTCCAAGTGGACGATCATCCTTCACAGTTTCAAGCCACTTACTGTATTTGCTTTTCACACAAGCTTCTCCATTTTACTCTCCATATCCACCATAGTTCAGTTCTCTCCTCAGTCCTTTTAAGCACACACTCCTTCCCTTCTCTCATCCATTGATCTATTTCTGAGCTGTTAGCCTTGTATCTTCATTTCATGTATTTTCCATGGTATTCTGTGCTCCTCCATTCTCTTTAACATTCCCATACCATTCAACACTTAGCTTATCTAATCTTTCATGCTGGGGTTCCTCTTTCATCATGTCTTAACCTTCTCATTTCTTTCCCTATCCATTCTTGTAACTCTCATTCTCCTTCTGAGAAATTTAAATCACTTGTATCTTATCGATATTCTACTGTCCAGATTTTGGTGGCATACATTAGAATAGGGACATTGTATGCCCAGTAAATAATTCCCTTACTTCTCTGTAATACATGCTTATTCTATATCAGGCTTCTGACTCTTCTTAATAATATTTTTGTCTGCACCGTCACTACCTTATATCTCTAACATTCTTGCCACATTCTTCCACAGCACTTCCTCATTCAAAACTATTCACCTTGGAGTCATGCAAACCCTGTCTAAGCTGGCTTGGTTTATTGCTGCCAGCACAGCCTCTGCTGGCTAAATGCCATAAATATAGCACAGAGGACCGAGCCAGGGAGAATCTCCAGTCGAACTGTAGTCTTGGTCTGTTATGCACGTGCTGTGTGATGATGGAGCAATGCTGCTACTCACTCAGTACAACTGAAACAGGCACCAATTGCATAGAGGTCTTAAAATCATTAGATAACCTGCATTATAAAAAGGTTGATGTAACTGAAAATTTAAAGAATGGAGAGCATGTTTTCTATGTGCTGTTATATCATTTTGTAAGATTCTGTACATTTACTTTCAGAAAGTTCTCATACTTAAAGTCTGGGCACTATGTTAATAAAGAGGTAAAAATTGGCTAATGTTCCGATATTCAAATATATCCTTTGTGGAGGAAAGAACAGCTATAAATGACTACATCAGACTGATGTGTATAGATATGGGATGAATGTCATCAACTTCTCATCCCTTATTCTTTTGCATACTGAACTATGTATTTTTGAATTTCTCAAAATTCAGGGACAAGACAGAAAACTACCTAGATTATGTTTCCTCTAACAATGCCAGTGAAGAAAACAGTCTACTTCCTAGATGGAAATTCAGAGCAAAAAAGTACCTTCAGGTGTTTAACACTGCTTCAGTGCAAGCACAGCAAGTGCACTGTAGCAGAGCTGACTTTATCATTTCAGTAAAGTGGGCAATCTTTCTCCTGAACATATTTACAATCTCTTATGGGAGTGATATCAAATGTCATTAAAGTGTTTTCAATGTAGTCTGTTAATATAAATTCTTACAAGACATCACATATATTTCAAGCTTCCGTATAAATCATAATTCACTAAATCTGTATGTCAGTAAGAGTAGATAACTTATTTATGTTATGGTTTTCGTTACACTTTGTTAGATTTTATGGTTTGTAATACATCTGTTAGATATTTTTTTCAATCACAAACACGTTTCTACACATATCTATGGTGGTTTAATTGATAGAACATAAAAATCTGTTTACAGTAGTCATTAATATACTGTAGTTTTGAGTGCCCTTGCCCTACAGTCTTGTCCGATTTTCTCTGATTTACCATCTTTCTTGTGCAGCACATATGTGGAAGATACTACGTGCAATTCATTTGTCCACCGAACGTTCATTTGACAACTGAGGATGGGGAAGCTCAATGGACTAATAATGTCCGAATAGAGGGGATGGGTCAGCATGAATAAGAGTGTGAGCAGACGGCAATATCCACGACACCAATTCACATTCGTTACCTGTTTTGCTTTTACTCCTACTTTCTTGTTGTGATCATATAATCACTTTTCACTGTATAAAAATTTAATGCAATATTTTTCCACAATGTCTGCTCATGAACTGCCACTGGACTTTAGCATGCCTATTGCCCCATATCATTATGCCATCTGTAAAAGTCATCAACTTCATGTTTTTTTTTATCCCTTTATTCCTGCCGCCTTCTGTACCTCATCCATATCCACCATAAAAAGCATTGTTGAGAGGGCACATCCTTGTTTTAACCCATTGCTTTGTTCTGCTCAGTCTTTCAAAATTCTTTTGTTTTACATGGCCTCTCATTACTTTCTTCTGTGTACACATACATTTTCACACTATTTAAGAAGTTGTTCAGCAGATCCTGTCTGTAATCATGTTTGGTTTTCCACATCTGTGTAGTTTGGTATTGGCAATGGTATCAAGTAGGAATGTCCATGAGTGCGAGGTACAATGGGCAATACTAGGCCCTAAAACCACTGCAGTAACCATGAAGTCCATACAGGAACCCTGAATGTGACTACTATCGTAGATGTGGTAATGAACTGTAAGGTTCATTGATTTCAGAATACAAATAAACTTAAGAAGGGATGGATCCAAATAGATCATATCAAGCTAAATTTAATCTTTATGCGATGTTACTAGCTTTTCACAGTGAACACTTGTTGGATTTCTTTTTCTCTTTTTACACTTTTCAGTTACAGCAGTGAGGCACCAGAGTTACAACTGAGAAGACTCGGAGATTTATGTTTCATGTTTGGCCATTATACTTTGGCATTCCAAGCTTATCATACTGCCAAGCGAGATTTTGGTGCTGATCAGGCTTGGCTGTACTATGCGGGTGCTCTGGAAATGGCAGCTCTTTCTGCTTTCATGCAGGGGGAACCAACTCGTAAAGCTCAGGAGTACATGGAGGAGAGCATTGCAACTTATTTAAATTCATGCAAGTATGTGTAGTTATACAAAATAACTTCATTATGTTAATAAAAATAAGATAGGATAGGGAAAGATAACCTGTCACTTACCACAGATGAAGGCAGGAGGGCGAGATGAAAATGTAAAAAAAAAAAAAAAAAAAAAATTACATTTTGTTGTGTGTTCATCTCGCCCTCCTGCCTAAGTGACGGGTTTTCATTCCCTATTCTATCTTTATTGTTTGTGCCCAATGGCTGTTTCTTTGTTTCCATTATCCATTCATTATGTTAATAGCTATTTAGTCAAGAATAAAATCAGAATTTATTTTTGGAAATGACTGAATGGTATCATCATGCAACGACTGGTCTTGTAGAAAATGACATAAGTATCCAGACATAAGTTGAGTGATGGGACATTTGCTAGGTTAAAATTTTGTTCAGTGTGTTTTTTTAGCTATTGTGGCAAAGGTTTATTTATGACTCTGATTGATACAATATAAAAGTAAAAGTTTATAACATCTATTCAAGTGATAAAAGCATCAGTTGAATTATATTACTGATTAATTATTACCGTCAACTAACTTTTCCATACACCGTAAAAGAAGAACAGCACTTACCTAATTTCATCTCTCTTTGTTACTATTTTTCCTGTTATTTGCGATTCCTGTTAATAAGAGATGATTATGTTAAATTTCATAATATTTTTCACATAAATATTTCAGTAGTAATTAATAAAAAGTTTTAGTTCACTTTGAACTGCTTAATCATGACATGCCTTCGCTACTGAAAGAAACAGCACATTATTTTGTTGTTCATGGTTTTGGATGATATTTAAAAGTAATTCTGATACAATTAGTAATATTTTTTGTTTGTTTCATTTTTGCTTAGAATTAGTAGTAAATAATTCCGAAAACATTGCTCACTCAGACGATAGTTCCTTGGTTAGATATGTGGGAATGAAATGATGGTTGGTAATGTAATTATGCTAGTAATGGTGAAAGGATTTCAATGTATGAGAGCTGTGTGAACGCTCATGCCTGAACCATCTTTTTTTTTCTAAATTAAAAAAAAAGCCAAGTGTCTGAATTACAGTTATTTAGTTGGTGTTATGAATGCTAATATAGTAACTGATCGGTTACAGATAACTTCCTGGTCACTATTGTACTCACTGAATAACTTCTCCTCATTAAACTTCACCTGGTCCTACTCTTAGACTGACATCACTTTTTTGGATGTAGACATCTCTGTACAGAATGGTCACTTACACACCTCTGTCCACATAAAACCCACTAACCTACAACAATATCTCCATTTTGATAGCTGCCATACAACCTAGCCACTTGAGGTAAACACATCTGCTCTGACCATGAGTCCTTTACTCTCTACACCAACAACCTGACCCAGGCACTCATAAACCACAACTATCCTCCAGAACTAGTTCAAAAACAGCTATCAAGAGTCACACCGACACAAACAACCTAAAGCCAACCAGAACCGTGTGTTTTTCACCCAGTTTTTCCCTGGCCTGGAATTGCTAAACCAAATTCTTCGTTTGGGCTAAGACTTTCTTAGATCCTTTCCTGAATGTGCTGCATTTTTCCCACTATCCTTCCCAACACACCCCGAGTCACCTTCAGCAGACCGCCTAATCTAAAAAAAACTTTCTTGTACATAAATATCAACCCTCTGATGCTCCTAAACCACCATTTGGATCCTTCCCTTGTAAGAGACCCCATTTCAAAACTTTCAATATGCATCCACCTTCCACTACCTTTAGCAACCCTACTACTGGTGAAACCTGCCTCATACTTGGCCATGCCACTTGTACAACCACCCATCTCATTTACCAGCTCATCTGCCTCCACTGTCCAAGTTCCTACATTGGCCTGACCTCAAACTCATTATCCTTCAGATTGAATGGTCACAGACAAACGGTTAACTCCCAAAACCTGGACCTCCCTATTGCTAACCATGCCAGTACTCACAACACCCACGAACTTAATAACTGCTTCACAGTCAGCGCCATTAGAGTACTTCCAGACACTACCTCCCAATTTGAACTCTGCAGGTGGGAATTGGCATATCAGCACATCCTGCATCCCCCAGTCCTTAATTTCCGTTAATATCTTCCTTCCTCACCCTATACACCCATCACTTGCCATCACAATAGGTTCATATATTTTTCAAAATTTTTCAATAATATTTTTATTTATTTATTTATATTTGTTATTATTATTATTATGTTTTCAACCATTTTAATCTTTCTTATACTCGCGGTTATATTATCGTTGCTCCCCCCACCACCTCCAACAGTCTATTGTGTTCTATAAGTGGCTGTGTCGAGTGCAAGTCTTGCGCAAGCCCAGCCAATTACCTCTGTTAACTTGAAAAAGGGGTGTTCACCCGAAATATTGTAATTTCTTTGTTTGTGTCTTGTTTTGTGTTGCTGCTGCCCTCCTCCCTTCAACTTTGGTGAGTGTTGGGTGTATTTTCCCTTTCTTTTCCGTTTAAATATTGCCTCACGGCATTTCTTTCCTTTCATTTTCACCAAAAGTTTTATTTGTTTGATAAGAGCTAAACACATATTATTTTTCATATTTTGGTTTAAAACCTTATTCATGTCGGTAGGACTTGGCAAGGAAAATGTGTTAAGTGGGTAGTGACAGGTAATTGACGAAGAAATTATCACACTGATTGGGCAACAGCTTTGCCCCTCTATATCACTGTGTCATTTTTGGACAAATTCCACTTTTCGTTGAGTGTCCAGTAAATCGAATTAACCAGTTTCTTCAAAGCTAGAAAAAAACTCCGTGAGGTAAATTTTCACAGTTGCCAAAAAAAAAAAAAATCAAAATTTTAATGGATGTTAACCTCACCAGTGTGGTAATCAGTTGATGTGATCTCCCATTATATATTTGAATATCAATTTTAATATTCTTTTCCAGCTGCTTGTTGGTTTCTGTGGCTTTAATTGGGTCTCTAATTTTCAGAATGACCTACTCTTAAGTGTGGTCCTCTTGTTGTATTACAGAATGCAAACTAGCCCCTATTCCCCAGTTCCATACCTCCATTTAAATTTGCTCTATATATCCTGTGCTATCTTCCAAATTTCCCGCTACATTTGTGCCTGACTGAGATCACCGACCCCTTGTCTTTCCCTTTAATTTCCTGTACTTGTTGGTTATAGGTTTTCTACTTCTGTGTAATGTATTTGAAATTCTCATTTTACTTTTCTTTCACTTTGAAAATTTTCTATTTAATTATATGATGAAAACCTAATTGAACTTGAATGATAGTTTCTTGAAATGCTATCTTAGTTTTTAGTTTAATCGCACAATACTTTTCGAAAATTGCAGTTAATGCAACTTAACCTAATTAAATTGTTTCTTCAGATCTGATTTTTTTGTTCCCAAATTTCTCTCCAAAGTTCACATTTGCTTCTGTTGACATAAAATTTAATTAAATTTTATTACGGATTCAGCTTGTTTGTGTTGACTTTTCTTTATTTGAATCCGATTTTCTTTCAATTAAACCATCACCTCTCTAAACATATCTTGCATACTCATTTCTTCTATTTCTCCTCGAAATAAATATACAGGCAAAGGCATTATAAAGTGGATACATTAAACATTTGGATAGGAGATACTGCTTACCAAAGTTGAAAATTGCCCTGTCGAAACATGGAAATACATGTACACAAATAGAGCATTTAAATTTTCAGGATGATATCCCTTCTTCAAAAATAGTGACATACCTGCCTAATTGAAGATGCCAGTCTATTGTTGAAGAAAGGATATCATCATCATCAACAGTTTCCAGCCACTGGCCAAAAATAGTGCCTAATTGAAGATGCCAGTCTATTGTTGAAGAAAGGATATCATCATCATCAACAGTTTCCAGCCACTGGCCAAGTCTGCCTCATGCACAAGCCTCTCCATTTTCTTCTTTCTTCCCCCACCAGGGATATAAGCCTGAAAATTTCAATGCTTTATGTGGGTGCATGTAATTCCATGTTCAGTGCTACAGCAATCTTCAACTTTGGTAATCAGTGGCTATACACGTATCCAAATGTTTTATTTATACAGAGAACATTACAAACACTTCCAAATTTTAAATTCCCCTTTTCCTGAGAGAGAAAAGAAATGTGAAAAAACCACTTCAATTGTAGTTTCAAAATTCAATGAGGAACAAGTACTTCAAAATTGTATATTGTTCCATTCTCTCTGACTTAATCCCATGCTCATCTGCGAGCTGTGTTCATTTTTTGTTGCGTAATCGTTTACCCACCAAGCTGTCTTCTGGATCCAGTCAACTTGCTGAGACTGATCTCAATAACTCTTCTGGTCCCTTTTCTTCATTTGTCTTGGCCTTTTGTTTATATACTTCTTCACAGTTACACCAAGCATGGTGAGTGTGCAATAATGTTCTGGCCTCACATTCAGGAGGACGTGGGTTGGAATCCCTGTCCAAGCAGCCTGATTTGGGTTTTCCTTGGTTTCCCAACACCACTCCAGACAAATGCCAGGATGCTTGCTTTAAAAGCCCATGTCTGAATTCCTTCCCATTCCCATTCCTTGTCCTGCCTTTAATGGCCTCAATTTCAATAAGGCATAAAGCTATTAGAAATCACAGTTACTACTAACTGACTAGAAGTATTGCCATGTTAGGGTAACTTAAGAAAAACTTGTTGTTGTTATTGGAACTTTAGGTCATGTCAACAGCCAGGTTATTAGTGCCCCATATAAGAACAAGAATTTGTGATTAAGTGGGTGGCAACAGATAATAATTGACAAAGAAATTTTTACACTGGTCGACAGCCTCACCTGCCAATGAGTTTGTATAGAACAACATTCAGGTCACTTAATTCACATGAAAATAATTAACTGAACTATATATATTGCCTATTACTTAACACTTTACGTATACTGCCATGAAAACAAAAAACCACAACCATCAACTTTATCAACAAAAAATTTATGAAGATTTACAAACTTAAGAAATTCCAGCAAAAATTGATATAGTATTTTTCTGTTTGAATACAGGAGTTTGTAAATCCCATTTGCCACTGAAATAACCCATTTTTTATGAAACAGTGAAAAATCTCTTTACAAAAATATAAAATTGCATATTTCTTATTCTATTCATTGTCAAGGTGTTGTCAGGGTATGTAATTGTCTTAATTTTCTTTGCAGAATGCCACAGTTTGCAACAAGGGCCACTTTACTTAGTACAGAATGTCTTAAGGGTAGAAGTTTATATGGTGAAGCAGCAAAACAGTTCATACGTATGACTAGCGAGGACTCAGATTTACGCAGTGCTTTACTGTTGGAACAAGCATCATATTGCTTTTTGAAATCGACAAAACCTCGCATGGCAAGGAAATATGCCTTTCACATTGTGCTAGCAGGCCATCGCTTCTGTAAAGCTGGTCAACGAAGGCACTCACTCAGATGTTATAAACAGGCATACCAAGTTAGTTTTCCTAAAAATTCCAAACTAGTTTGATCCGTACTATGTTTGGATACTAATTTTGCCTCCATCATTGTAGATATATGAAAACAAAAGCTGGAGCTTGGCAGAAGATCATATTCACTTTACAATTGGTCGTCAAGCAGCATATTTGAAACAGATTTCAGAAGCTGCAAAATCATTTTCTAAACTTTTGACTCCTGCAAGTAAGCAGTCTGCAGCTCAACAGGCAGCATTTCTTCGTGAATATCTTAGTATACATCAGGTAATTTGGATTATTTACACTAGTTTTTAAAACACAGGTAGAATATTTTGCTTTAATCAAATGAAGTATGATTCCATGGTGTTATATAAGAAACATAAATCATAATTCTTCATTTAAAAATGCCAAATATAAACATATTGAGAGGACTCAAATTTTAAAATACCTTCTATTTATCATATGCTTATATAATTACTTATCATAACATAATGAACAGATTCTTGAAATTAGTTTTTTCAGAGTAAAATATTACAATACTGCCATATTATTCTACTAGTATCAAAGCCTGTCAAAAATGGTAATTGAACACAGTATTCTGGTGATTCATGTCTTAACATATAATATTTAATTAAAATTGCAATGGCGCACATGCACTTGTGGCAATTTCTCTACACACCCATCTTTCCCCTTTCCCGCGCCCACCTACATTTGCCCTCTACAAATTTTACATTTAATTTCTTTCAATGTTTTTTGCAAAATATTCATCATTTCTCTTGGTAACTTTTTCCAATCCCTGACACCCTTATCAAAAAAAGAGAATCTTCCTACACTCTTGTGCCTGAAATCGAGTGCAGCTTGTGGTCATTGTCATCTTTTCCCTTCCATGCAGTTGCATGACTAAATAGAACTGTTAAGCTTGAATTCATAATATGTATGTAATATTGTAAATATTTTGGCTGTAGTTTACATAGTGATGTAGTCAGAAATTCTACTGAATTAATGACAATGAATTATGGAACCAATTAAGTTAAAAATAAATTAGAAATCTCCAAACCTTATGCTGCATGACATATTAGTTTTATTCCTTGTACAAAATGCATTCAACATGATAAACTTGGAACTACTTCCATTCACAAGAATTAATAACTTCAGCACCATGACAGTTATAAAAGCAGCTTAAATTGTCTAAGATCTACATTCATCATCAATTATGCTGTAACAAAATGTGTCAGTTGTCATCCTGGTCCTGGTTGCAAGTCACCTAGCCACAACCATTGCTGTTGGAAAATCATATCACGATTTAAATTTGACCCATTGGAACTATTTACATGCAGGTGATATAATGACAGCAGTAATAAAATGTAACTAATAATTAATATGACAATTTGAACACAATACATACTTTTTTGTAAAGTATTTTTACTATTCATTTCCTTGAGTTTACTGTAAAACAGACATGGAATATTATGGAAACAACTCCACCTGATATAATACCTTGTAAGCCGTGTTCTGGCAGTTTATTTCCTCGCAGGTGCTTAACTACGAGGGGCATTTCCCCTCCCCCCTTCTTTGTGAAACTGTCCTTTTTTTTCTGTCATCAGTCTCTCGACTGATTTGATGCAGTCTTCCATTCCTTCCTATCTTGTGCTAAACTATTCATCTCAGCATACCCCTTATAGCCCACATCCTCAATTATCTAACCGAGCATGGTGGGTGAACGGTTAACGTTCTGGCCTTGCATTCGGGAGGACGTGGGTGTGAATCCCCATCCAGGCATCCAGATTTGGGTTTTCCATGGTTTCTCCAAATCACTCCAGGCAAATGCCGGGATGCTTACTTCAAAAAGGCCACGTCCGAATTCCTTCCCGTTCCTTGTCCCCAGTCCCATCCTGCCTGTAATGACCTTAGCCGTCGACAAGGCATAAAGCAGTAAAAAAAAAAAGAAAGAAACTCAATTATCTGCTTTATATGTTCTAATCTGTTGTAAAGGATTCGCCGTGATTACAGTAGTCTTCACTTTGTGGGCGTTTTGTGATATTATTGAAATGAGCAACTAACTAGTGGGAGATTACTATAGAATTATATTGATTTGTCAGTCTGACACCAGGCGAGTTTAAGTGAAGCAGATTCGCCAACTGTGTTAATTAGTAGTCAATGAAAGCTACCATTACTCTTAGCAATAGATAAACTTGTACTTCTTACCTTGGGCACATATTACTCACATCATATACATTATACCTGAAACGACTGGGTAACTTACTCTTAACGACTGATAAATGATTGTGAACACCAGCGGAATGAATCGAATGAGAGTATTTATTCTTTAGATACCGAACATAATACATGCGTCCGCATTTCCAACTAAGTTATGACGGGAGGAATAACACGCGCAGTAGCTCCCAGATTTACCAATATGGTATCAACAATAATGGAACTAAGTCTTCTTCAGATGTGAGATACCGATTTAAATATGGCATGACTTGGAAACAATGATAACTGTTAAAACTGTGAATAACCAATTAGAACCCAACGCGAATATTATAAAACATTGATGCAAGAGACCCAAGTTATAAGTTAAACTATGAATTTAGGAATTGATTAACTTGCAGACAGACGAGCTATAGAACAGAATGAAATACTAATACTACAAGAAGACTAGGACAGACTAAGTCCAACTGCAGACCGACTTGCAACTATTACCTCGCTACATCGTGTCAGTCCGTTGGTCAACTGATCTGAAGAGAGAGAGAGGCAAGATGGCGTCTCCCTTTAAATATTATCAAGACACTGACACTAGCCAGGGTAATGCTCTGCGGTATGTGTATGGAATTCGTGACTCAGCAGCTGATACTGCTACGGTTGTGCGCTAAGTGGAGCAGCTCTCTTGAATGTTCACGAATCCATCTTACAACATTTATACTCACACCCATAATAATATTTGGACCTTTACACTGTCTTCCTATACAGTTCTTACTTTCGACTGTTCCCTTCACTAATAAATTAATCAATCTTGCTTGTCTCAAAATATGACCCACCATCCTGTCTGTTCTCTCTGTTAGACTCTTCTACTAACTTCTTTCTTCACCCATCATTTCCAAAACACGTCCATTCTGCACTTTGTCATCCACTTAATTTTCAGCATCCTTATATATCACCACATTCCAAATACTTAAATTTTCCTTCTTTTGGAAGTACTAAAGTCCAAATTTTGCTACCATAAAGTGCTGTGCTCCACAAGTAATTCAAAAAAGTTCTTTCTCAGTCATAGATGAAAATTTGGAATAAAAAGATTTCTCTTTTTGCTAGTGCTAGTCTGCTTTAACAGTTGCAATATTACTTCAGGAGTAGAAGAATTCACTTACTTCTCCTACATATCCAATTCTATTTTTATATTTAATCTAAGATTATTTCTATCATTTCTAATACATTTCATCACTTTGACCTTGCTTTGTTTTATATTTAGTTTAAAATTGTCCTTCAGTATTTTGTTCATGTCATTAAGTAACCTCTAAATACCCTCAGTCTGCTCAATAACAGCATAATGGTTCAAAGGATGTGAATCAAATTTGTTACAGAGTTAAAATATAGTCTGGATTAACCAATAGGATACCTTTTATACAGCAAAAAAAAAAAAAAAAAAAAAAATATGAATAGTAAGTTGAAAGGATACCAAAAATAACTTTATTTACTTGATAAGTGGATAAGTGTTTAAAAAATATTTTTGATAAAATAGAAATTCAGAAAACTTCTGTGAGGTAAAATGCCAATAAGAGCATTGGACATGTCACAGCAGCATACACCCAGTTTTGCTCAGTATGTTGAACCAATGTGTGTGTAGTATATTTAATGTTTTGAGTCAATCTATTACTTACTTTTAATTCTTAAGTCATTAAACAAATAATATTTGCAATGAAAGCTGAATTTTCCAAAGCAAACGGCTCTAATTTTCCCGAAATTGATGTATAAAGTATCCCACTGTTACTGTCAACTCACCTGAATAGTGATCAGAGGGTCTCCTTCTTACTTATAGATATCTCTTACGCTACTATTCTGCTTTATACAAGAACATAAATAATGGCAGTGTCACAAGATACGCTTGAACTAACACTAAAGTATTGTAAGCACCTTAGAATTTGGATAAATTCTAGTTTTCTTAGTTTCATGTATAAGGGAGGGAGAAAGCTTTCCTTTAAACATAAGGTTTCATTTCAAGTACAGGTTATAGGAGGAAAGTTTCATGTAGAAGCTGATACCACAAGCTAATTCATTAAATCAACCATTTTTAAAGCAGTAAAGACCCACAACACTTAATTTAAGCACTAAATGAACTTTGTTTAATAGTAAAGAACCTTTCAACTAACCTGGAATAGGGTAATCCATTATTATCTAACTTGCAAACAATTGATTTTTGATACGTGATCATTTCACTAATCCTCGACACTTTTTGATGTAGTAAAATAATTTTAAAATAATAATAAGTCAAAAGAAAGATAAATTTACTAAAATTCCGTAGTTTCAGGTTGTGTAAATAACTTAAATAAATTTTTAAACACCTCGTGGAACACACTTTCACTTTTAACATTTTTTATCATATGCTTTCGGTAATTTCTTAAACTGAAAAGTAAATTTCCTAAAAGATTGTAAAATTTGGTGTAACATATTAAAATTTCAGAGCAGTAGAAAGGATTTTATGTAGATTTGAAAGTTATTTCATCTTAAATCACAACGTGGCAATTTCGGAATTTATTTGCAATTAAATCAAGCCACTTTTGTAAATAAAACTACTGTCAAAACACGTAGCTAAATTCAAAGAAAATTCGGATAACTTCACTTTTTCGATATGAACAATACTTTAATAATTATTAACGAGAAACCAAGTGACTTCTAAACAGTTTCGAAACCGAATCTTGTTAAAGTCATAACTTCGCTATTTCACCAAAGATTATGATAAAATTTACATCACTGGAATCAGGAATTTACGTAGAACACTTTGGCACTAATTTTATTGCAATAATTTGCAATCCAGCAGGATTACTAAAAATTGGCTTAAATTCAACATAGAGATAGGGAAATCCCTATTACTGTCAGAGACTCTTTATCAATACACCATTTAAACTAAATTCATTTTTAAGCAAACTAATCATTCGTGAATTCTCACTAAGCACTTTTTATGTACCTTGAGGACGAGACCATATATACTTAAAGTTTGAACACTTTCTATAATCACAATCATTTTACACTATTTTGGAAAAGTAGGTGAATACCTGATGTCGCGCGGATGGGTTATATAAGCGGTAGCCCCGGGAGGGGGTTGTCTTTACTCCGGGAACGCTATGTTAGGTAAATCTGCGTCGGTAGTAGCAGTGTGTGTTGGTTTGTAACCGGAACTGGCTGAGCCAGGCTAGGAACGTGTGTCAGCCATGATGATTTTCTTTGCAGCTACCATGAACTTCTGAATTTTCTAAAAGGGGTCTTCGGTTGGTATTCTATCCTCTCCATAACTTTGCAATTTTTGGGAACTTTTGTTCGATAGCCTACTCAACTGTAGAATGCAAAATTTTAAAAATGTGACTTGGAAAATGAACTTCAAATTTTTATGCAAGTGAACTTTTTGTGATTTTGTAGTAGACTGAAACCTTTTCTAAGTTTGTGGTTTAGACAAATTTTGTGGCGACCTTTAAGCATCTCATTTGAGAATTCCAGGCAGGTAACATGGTCATTTAAAATTATTAACGTAAAGTCAAAGAACATTTTTCTAATCAAGTGAACTTTAAGATAAGGTACTAAGCCTATACTCCACCCCTAGTATGGCTAAGTCTCTTACAGTATATTCATCAAGTAATCAAAGATGCAATGATTTTACATTCAAAATTATGGCATACCAGGTCTTTTCATGACCTTCATTTGTAACTCAAATGGCCAGAGAGGAAAGAAAATATATTACCAAACTAGCTAATCCGGTCATGTGTTGCTGTGACTCAGTAGTTATACTACTTTCGATCAATATTATTCTAAACTTCCTAATGTAATCAAATTAATATTCACTAATAAAGACAAAAACGTTTTAGTCAATTTGGACCCCGCAGGGGCCTGGTACGCAAGTGCCAGGTACGGGTTTGGCGAACCTGCGGTACCCGAGCTGGAAACTTGTGAGCGCCGCAAGTTTCCCACACCGTAAACTCCTACCATGCTTCAACGACCACCGTAGGGCGTGGCGGTGGAACGTTGTGTGCCTAGGAGAACGGGGATCTTGGCTTCATCGCCCGGATCGCGAGGACGGTAAAAACCTCTATAAAAAACCCCTCAACCTCAAGGTCGGATACGTGCCGAGGAGGTGCATGGGTGAGAGGCAGATCACTCGCTAACGTACAACCTCAGGGGCACCTGCGCACCCCTGTTGTATAAGCACTTCTTTTTTAAATTGGTTATACTCGTGGGACCAATATGAAGCCTACACTAACCAAAAAACCCTGCGGTTCGGGTGTGCCGCAGTATAATAAAAATACACCCACTTCAAAGAAGCGGGCAAGGGCTGACAGCCCCCCTTCTGAATTGGAACAGAGTAACGGCAAGCGTTATCTAATTGATAACGCCTTTGTAGTAATGACAAGAACGGAGGGATCCTTTGAAAAGGTCTCTCCGTTCTATATACAGAAAGGCTTAGAGGGAATAGCTGGAACCCTCAAAAGCGTGAAAAAGCTGAGGAACGGGACACTGCTGTTAGAGACATCTAATAACAAGCAGGCTGTCCTACTTCTTAAGTGTGAGAAGCTCGGGGAGTTCGCAGTAAAATGCGAACTCCATAAAACGCTCAATTCTAGCAAGGGAGTGATCACATGCTGTGATCTGATTGATATAGCGTCCGAGGAACTCCTTAAGGAGTGGAAATCAGAAAATGTGGTCGAGGTTCGTCAGATCTCGCGAAGGATTAACGGCAGTCTTGAGAAGACTGCCACCTTCGTCCTGACGTTCGACACTCCAACGTTGCCGAAGTCCATAAAAGCCGGATATCTTAACCTAAACATCCGTCCGTATGTCCCGGACCCGATGCGCTGCTTTAAGTGCCAGAGGTTCGGGCATACGACGTTGAATTGCAAAGGCAACCCCACCTGTGGGAAATGCGGAAAATCGGCACACGAGCAGGGTGTAAGCTGCACCCTCCCACAGGTGTGCGTCAACTGCTCCGGGCCACATCCAGCCTGGAGCAGGGAGTGTCGGGTGTACCTTGAAGAAAAGAAGGTACAGGAGTTGAAAGCGAAGGAACGATTGTCCTATGGCGAGGCGAAGAAACGGTATAAGGCGCTTGCGCCACCGGTCTTCGCCACAAGCTTTGCCAAAACGCTGTCAACTCCCGTCAGGAGAGAAAGTGTAGCAACGCAGACGTCCATTGTAGACGCCGGCACGAGCACGATGTGTTCGTGCGAGTGCAAATGTGGTGCAAAACCCATTAAGGTCCTAACACCAAGGACCGCGGGCGTCGGCAGCTTCACTTCTGTAAACTCGATCACATTGACAGCAGGTTCAGCAAGTTCACCAGCAAAGGCACAGCCATCCGCTACAGCAATTGGTCACTCTGCAATAGCAGATGCGGCCCCTGTTGCAGTAACGGCAACGCCATCTGCCAGTAGCGGATGGCAAACAGTGCAGAAGATTAGGGGTCATAAATTCAAGTTCACGGACCCCACTATGTTCGTGAAATCCCCTCCAACTTCTCCTCCCAGATCCCCCTCTGGAAAGGAGAAGAAGGGGAAAGGGCCTCGGAGGAAGAAAAGCCCGCAAGACTCCGAGGCCTTGCAACGAGAGTCGTCTTCAGATAATGAAGACGACTTAATGCTGGTGGACGAACCTGGTTCCGTTCCTCAGCAGTCACGGGACGATGACCCACCCGACCCGGGGCGGGTGGTTTTAAATAAGTAGAATGGCTCCCATACTTCAGTGGAACGTAAACGGCTTTCAGGCTCACAAAGAGGAAGTCCAACTCTTAGCACGGTCTAATCCATTGTGTCTCTGTCTCCAGGAGACACATTTTAGACCACAACATCAGCCAGTGCTAAGAGGTTATGACATATTCCGGAAGGACGATACCGAGGGTGATCGAGCGAAGGGCGGAGTGGCCGTGTTTGTTCGGAACACAGTCCACTCCGAACCCATTGCTCTCACCTCTGATCTACAAGCAGTAGCGGTGAAAATACACGGTCCAATCCAACTGACCGTATGCTCTGTCTATCTGCCACCCAGTGTGTCAGTCGGCTACGACGACCTGGTTGGCATTATACGACAACTCACTCGGCCCTTTCTCCTTTTGGGAGATTTCAACGCCCACAGTGCGTTTTGGGGTTCCACCAACGATTGCCCCAGGGGCCGAGTGGTTGGTAGATTGATAGAGCAGGAGGAAATTTGTATCCTGAATACAGGGCAAATGACTCATTTCACCACTGCTACCGGTACGTCTTCTGCCATTGACCTTTCCTTGTGCTCCCCCTCCATCGCGGACTCCGTGCATTGGGAGGTGGATCGCGACCTACATGGAAGTGACCACTTCCCTGTTTCGATGCACGTTGAGTGTGAGCGGGGAGGAGGTAATAACCGGCGTAAATGGAACGTCAGTGGTGCAGATTGGCAGCTCTTCTGCCGTTCTGTACTGCTGCAACCCTGTGGCAGTATACAGGAGAAGGTGAATCACTTCACAGAAGTGATTCACCGTGCAGCTGACGTCTCCATGCCGAAAAGCTCCGGAACGCTGCGAAGGACGCCCGTCCCCTGGTGGAACGACGATTGTCGTTCCGCCATCCAGGGTCGTAGACGGGCGCTACGTCGTTTTAGGTTGTGCCCTACAACTGACAAACTAGCAGCGTTTCGTATTGCTAGAGCTAAGGCGCGTCGAGTTATTAAGGAGAGCAAGAAGAGGTCATGGCAGAACTTTGTGAGCACTATAAATCGTTCCACACCTTCATCGAAAGTATGGGAGTCTATTCGCCGTATATCTGGAAGGTACTCCCGCGCACCAGTATCTGGGTTACTGGATCACGGACGTATTATTACTGACGAACGAAGCATAGCGCAGCTGATGGCGGAGAACTTCGCCGCCATCACTTCGTCCGCTAACTTTGACCCTCGGTTTCAGCGACGAAGAGTCGCTGCCGAGAGGCGCCCGCTGTGCTTCGATTCGTCGAATACAGAGGCCTACAACTGCCCTTTTACATTTTGGGAGCTGGAGTCGGCTTTGAATAGCGCTAACGACACTGCTCCAGGGCCTGATTTGATCCAGTACCAGATGCTGAGGCATCTTAGTAAAGATGCTAAGGGGTACCTTCTGGATATTTTTAATGATATATGGACCGGAGGACACTTCCCCGACTCGTGGAAAGAAGCAACATTAATTCCCATTTTAAAACCTGGGAAAGACAAACTGTTGCCAGGTAGTTATCGTAGTATTGCTTTGACCAGCTGCGTGGGGAAGACACTGGAGAGGATGGTTAACCGCCGCCTCGTCTGGTGTCTTGAATCCCGTAATCTGCTGAGCCGCTTTCAGTGTGGATTCAGGGAGTTCCGTTCCAACCTTGGACAACCTGATCCTGCTGGAAGCGGCGATACAGGATGCGTTCATCCGCAGCCAACATCTGGTGGCGATATTTTTCGATATTGAGAAGGCCTACGATACTACCTGGCGGCATGTTATTTTACAACAATTACATGACTGGGGTTTTAGGGGAAACCTGCCCCGTTTTTTAAAATCATTTTTATCAGGACGTTGCTTCCGGTACCGAGTCGGTAGTGAAGTGTCAGATCTTTTTATCCAAGAAAATGGTGTTCCTCAGGGATCAGTTTTAAGCGTGACCCTTTTCGCTATTGCGATAAACTGCATATCATACGTAATAAGGAGTCCCATCCGGTACTCCTTGTACGTAGATGATTTTTTAATTTTTATCGCATCGTCCAGCCTGAGAAGCGCTGAGCGGCAGTTGCAGCTCACGTTGAACAGGCTGGACGAATGGTCAGTGCATACCGGTTTTCGTTTCTCTGCTGAGAAAACCCGGTGTGTACTTTTTACTCGTAGTAGAACTCTTTTACCGCAGCCCCACCTTACCTTGAGGAACACTGTTTTACGTTTTACTGATACTGTTCATTTTCTGGGCCTCATTTTTGACACAAGGCTCAACTGGCTACCACATCTCAAAGATGTGAAAGCCAGAGCCTCAAAAGCCTTAAATATTTTAAAATGTCTATGTGGCAGGTCGTGGGGCGCTGACCGCTCATGCCTGCTACAGTTTTACAGAGCCTTTGTACGGTCGCGTCTGGAGTACGGTTGCATCGTTTACGGATCGGCACGGGACAGTTATCTGCGGATACTGGATAGTGTCCACCATGCAGGAATTCGGCTCGCCACGGGTGCTTACCGCACCAGCCCCATACCCAGCATCTGTGCTGAATCTGGCGAGCCGCCGCTTTCCATCCGGCGGCATCTCCTCATGGTGCGACACTATGTGCATATTGCCACAACTCCTGGCAGTCCCGTGCTCGACGTAGTACTGAAACCGAGCAACGAACGGCTTTATGCTAATCGCTGTAGAGCGACCAAGCCTTTCAGCCACCGTACAAAGGCCATTTTAGAAGAATACGGATGTCAACTGCCCGCTTTTTATCACCAGGGATGGAGTAAATCTCCTCCCTGGCTTTTAAAAAGGCCCAGAACGATTTTAGACCTGTCGCGGTACAACAAACTGTTTACCGCTGACAGGGTATTGCTAAGTGTTTTTAAGGATGTTTTGAATCACCATCGCGATTTTACCCCGGTGTATACGGATGGGTCTAAGCAGGCTAACGGAGTGGGTTGCTCCGTTGTGTTCCCTCGAGCGACTCATACATACAAGCTGGATAGCAGGTGCAGCGTTTACACTGCGGAGTGCTACGCCCTGCTAAAGTCGCTCCAGCATATGAAGGTATGCCGCGACATGAAGTATATCATATGCTGTGATTCCCTCAGCTGTATTCAGGCGTTAACAACCATGTACCCAGCTGACCGTCGAGTCCAGGACATCCAGGACGCCCTCCTTTCCCTACAATCACGTGGAAAGGAGGTTTTATTCTGCTGGGTACCCGGCCATGTGGGAATCAGGGGGAACGAGGCAGCCGATGTAGCTGCCAAGTTAGCCTGCAACAAGGTCGAAACCAACTTTGATCCGGTCCCAAAGTCAGACCTTGCCTCGGTAGCGAAGAGAATTGTTTTTGAAGCATGGCAGAGGCAGTGGCTGGAAGTAGAGCATAATAAGCTCCGGCTGATCAAACCCACCGTTCAGCCGTGGAGCAGCTCCTTCCAGCGGGCGAGGAGGGATGAGGTCCTCCTAACTCGCCTCCGTATTGGGCACTGTCCTCTGACTCATAGCTTTCTTCTGCGCCGAGAGGACCCTCCGGAATGTGATGCTTGTGGCGTACCTTTGACGGTACGCCACATTTTAACTGAATGTGTATTGTTTTTAGATCTAAGGGCAGACGTTGGCTTAGCCAACGATCTGTCCCTTATTTTAAACGATGATCGTGACAACGTGGCTAAGGTTTTAAAGTTTTGTTGCTTGGCCGGTCTTGTCCCAAAAATTTTGGGCAGATCGGCCTAGGTTTTAAATTGGATTGGTGGCTGTTTACAACCACCAATCCAAGTACTGATTTTACTTGTGACATTGCTTATATGGCTGGCCCTTGTACATCCAGCCAGCTAATCGTTTTTTAACTGGTTGGCCTTTCTACAGCCAACCAGTTATTGTATGTAACTTTATATTTTATATTCTAGTCTTAGTTCTATATTTTATGTTGCCGTCTGTGTGGCCGATCTCTTTACAGTCAGCCACGCAGACGGTTTTTTAGTTAATATGTTAGTGTTTTATTGTGCTGTCTGTGTGGCCGACCCCTTTACAGTCGGCCACACAGACGGCAATTTTGCCACGTTGTCACGCCTGGTTTATGTTAGGGCACTAATGACCCCGTCGTCGACGCGCCCTAAAACTTAAACAACAACAACAAACAATTTGGAAATTCAAAAGTAATTGATAAAGAGTTTCGGAGAGTTGAAATCAAGGACAAACAAACATAAAAAATTTATTTACATTTATTACAAATTAATTTAACTAATTAATTAATTGAAATATAAAAAAATTGATATTTATAAAAAATAAATAAATAATTTATTTATTTATAGCTGATGCCCACGACTTCTTTTGTGTGGATTAAGAATTTGATTGCCAGAATCAAATATAGAAAGCTGTTGGTAATGTAGGATTGGTCCCAAACGACATCGATTAGGCATAATATGACAGGAAAACCATCACTATATCATTCTACCATTGAACCTGTTTGATGAAGAGGATCAATTTCCAGCATATTTAAGAACAGAAAAACAAACGAAGGTGCAGGGATGTGGGGGGAGGGGGGGTGTTAACTAAGGGCAGCTTTATTTCAGCTTGGTATTTTCTTCTTTCTTCAGCATGAGCATCCAATTCTTGGGTTCTAATAAATTTAGCTGCTAGAGCTATACCTTCGGCCAGTTTACGCCCGCAAGGCATGTCACTAAAGAAGGCAAATAAGCTGGTGCCAGAAACTTTTATGCAGACACAAAGTAATAGTACAGTATCTATACTAAATAATACATTTTGTCTCCAAACAAAATTTATTAACAAATCTAACACTAACATAATGCTTGAAAAGCACAGCTTGAACAACCAACGTAACATTACCGATTAACATACCAGTACACATCCATCGCTCTGTCACCATTCGATAAGTTCTCAAAATTTTGTGCCCTTCCTACAGATACAAAGTATTTTTTTGTCAAATTCCATCAATATCAGTATAGCCATTTCGTTGTCAAAACGTAACAAAAAGACAGAGACTTACTCGCGGATTTATAGTATTATTAGTGCAGACCACATACACACTGACAGCGAGAGTAACAACCCCTGAGGGATCAATATAACGTATAAAAAGTGTACACCTACAGCATTGCTTGACTACCTACGATTTCCTCGCATTGCACCCCTAAATTTGTGGTATCTACGGTTTAACATGCAATCTGAACAACCAACCGTCCAGGCATGACTCATACAATCACAAACAATTTTTAAAACCTTTGCTTCCACCGGGATTTGAACAGGAGACCATGCTCCAAACATCAGTAAGCAAGCGCTTTAACCACTGAGCTAGCAGATCGGTATATAGAAAGGTAGTACAGAGATTTACACATCATACGCGTCTGTCTATTGCCGTTCAGTAATTTTTCAAAATTATATGACAACATGTATTATTTATATAGAAAAAGTATGCTATGTCCATTCTAATGTCAAATAACATCTCCTCGTCAAATTTAATCACAATTGAATTAGCAATTTAGCCCAAGAAATGTAACAAACAGACAGAGAGACAGATAGACAGAGTTACTTTCGCGTTTATAATATTAGTATAGATACTCAGCACACTTATAAAAATGATAATACACGAAAATGCAAGAAACTCGGTTATGTCATAAACATTAACACATATGGCGTGGAATAGACTGTAGCATAAGGAAACCGAAACATAACACCATCTACTGGATGGTTAACCAAACAAGATAACCAAGTGTTTTTATGTCAATAAATTAACTTAGAAACTTCCGGATTTAGAAACTTATAGAACTATAATAATAATTTCGTGTGGTCGCAATGACCTGGTGACATGGTTTCTATTTGCTGCACATTCTGCCCCTGTCGTAGCCACCTTAACCTAGCCCGCCAATCCTGTGGGTACAGGGGACCTACAGTTTAACGTGGAATCCAAACCATGGTACCATCATGGTGTACTTCATATTACACAGCAAGCTGCGCCAGAAGTGAAGGCCGGTTTAAGTGCCTAAAAAAATCCCCGCCGAGACAGGGATTCAAACAACGAACCTTTCAATCTCCAGTCCGATGCCTTAACCACTGATCCACCAGACTGTTCAAACTTACGGAAGTTACAAATAATTACAAACCATTGTCCTACGACAAACATTTAATTGGCAATAATAAATATTGAGGTCAATAATCAAGATAAAAACTATCCTATGTTTTAAGTTGGACCAAATTACACTCAGTAAGCCACATTTCATCAAAATCAGTTAAATAGTTTTGGAGTTGTTTTTTTTTTCAGACGAACATTGTGACGTGAGATTTATATATATATATATATATATGTATGTATGAGCTTATATACTGGAAGAATGTTATGGCATAGAAAGTGAAAAAAAAAATTGATGCACATGATAGATAAAAAAAGCATTTTTTTTTTCAAATTTTTTTATTCAGACAGTGAAATGGCAAATATGGGGAGGGGGGGGGGGTAGTAATTTTCCCACAGACACTGAATTTTGTTAACAGGTTACAAACCTAAAAACGAAACATTTGATTTATGCTTATCCACTAAATCTTAAAATTGCCATTTTTTTAAATAAAAAAAGTTGACAGATTGCAATAGTAATAATATGGATAACTCAGCAATTTACTTGTTAAAGTAGACACTGATAGGATTTTTGTGATTAATTGCTGTCATTGCAAATGAATAATAGCTGAGACATTGATCTAAACCCACAAGGTTTTTCTTATCAAGTCCTGCCTTCTATCACAAGAAGTTTCCAAGACCCCCATCTGTCAAAATAAAAGTTCCCAGGCCCCTTCCATCAAATTAAAAGTTACCACATCTCCCCCCCCCCCCCTCCCACCACAATTTTATTATTAAAAAGTAAATGCCTACTTCTCAGTACAGTGACATTTCTGAGGTAATTCACTATGTATATGTATTTGATGTAAGAGGTTTTCAGCTGTAATAGGTGGTGAAGGAGACACAATACTTTCGACAGTAAAGAGCTATGGTATCATCCACATAGGCTGCGAAGCTAGCTCACACCTGCGTCTCCTCTGAAATGTCTTGAGAACATCTATGTTAAAGGTTCAGAATTGTAGGCTCTAATTATAAAATATGACTGCATGAATTATTGTAAATTTATTTTAAAAAATCTAACCTAAAATTAAATTATTTTGTGTTTTATTTATAAGAAAAGAAAGGGAAATTAACCCACCACATACCAAAGTGGACGGATGCGATGAGAGAACACTAATGCTGACAAACAACTACACAATATTTCGGCATCTGCCTTGCTCACAAATAGAAAAACGGGCCATTAGGCTCGGAACGTGTGTGCACAACGAACGTTACCTAATGACTAACCGTGTAGTGGTGGAGGGGGGGGGGGGGGGGGAAACGGATAAGGAGTAGATTATCGATATCGGTATACAATGTCTGAGATAATATATTTAATATTTTGGCAGGCGATGGTAAAATGAGCAAATGTAGTGATGGTATGGTATAAACATGGCGGAAAAAAAAAGGTAGTGATGGGTTAATTGGATTTTAATGGTGGTTAAGTCCAGGTGGGTGTCTCGTATCCAGGATATTCTGGTACACTAGTTCCCATCTCCGGAGTTCTGCTGCAGTGGTGCTGTCAGGGAAAACTCTGACTGCTCTCACAGTAAAACAGTCGTTGAGGTTGTTGGAATCATGGCTATTGGCATGTTCTGGTACTGGAAGGTACAGGTTACGAGTATGGACTGTTTGTCTGTGGCCATTCATTCTAACAGAGAGTTGCTGTGTGGTGAGGCCTATGTAAGAACTGGTGCAATAGCGGCAAATTAGTTTGTATATAAGATGAGTGGTTGAACAGGTGGAAAGTTTCTCCTGTGGTGGAATTGGAATATGTAGTGGTGGGTGGAAGCATGCTGCAGGTTTTACAGCGGGGTCTATTACATGGATAAGATCCATATGGTGCTTTTGGAGAGTCTAACGGAGTATATTTGTGGACTAAGATGTTCTTAAGATTGGGTGATCTGCTAAAACATGCACGAGGGACATTGGGTAGAATTTTGGGTAGGAGAGTACGCGTTTCCGGAAATGAGCGAAGGAAGTCATACCCCTGTCGCAAGATATGGTTAATGGACTCGAGGCTAGGAGAGAACTGTCACGCCCGTCATCGCCTGCCAAAATATTAAATATATTATCTCAGAAATTGTATACCGTTATCGATAGTCTACTCCTTATCCGTCCCCCCCCCCCCCCCACTACACGGTTAGTCATTAGGTAACGTTCATTGTGCACACACGTTCCGAGCCTAATGGCCCGTTTTTCTATTTGTGAGCAAGGCAGATGCCAAAATATTGTGTAGTTGTTTGTCAGCATTAGTGTTCTCTCATCGCATCCGTCCACTTTGGTATGTGGTGGGTTAATTTCCCTTTCTTTTCTTATTTATATCGCCTAGAAGCCGCTTCCATTTTCCTTATTTGCATCTTTGTTTTATTTATGCATTTTTGTGGCGTGGTTCACTTACATAGCAGTCCTTATATGCAGTGAGGTAAATACAATCACACAAAACACTTCTTGTGGTTATTCAAAAAGTTGTGAGATCTTGTTCTGATCCAAGTCTATGCTTTCAATGAATATTCAGTTCAGTTTCTGAAACAGAATCATTTCTCTTGGTGTTATGGATCATCTGATATAAAATAAAAAATTGGTGTCCTGGCTATTATGGATTTCATATGTACAATTTATTCTAAGACTTGTGAAATACAAGAAAAGTGCAAGGGAAATCTTGTTTTTTTTTGTGTATTTGTAAAATTGATGAAGCAACACAATTAAGATATTTATATAGGTAGAAATTTTAATATGTAGTTTGCTATAACTTTGCATCCATAATGGCCAACTCACCAAATTTTTATTTTAAATTAGCAATCCATGACTCCATGAACTGCTTCAGAAAGTTAGGTGAATGCACACAGTAGAGTTGGCTCAGAACAAGTTCTCATGACTTTTTGCCACTAAAGAACCACGAAACTTATCCTATTTTTAAAGTAAATGGTGAATATCATTTCTTTCTGTAAGTTGATTGCATATTCTGAGTCATTGCTCAATGGTAATGGTTTCATTTGAAAATCTTTGATTAGAACATTTCAGAATTTGTCTTATCGTTGTAAGTGTTTCTGACACCAACAGTGCACACACTCTTTGCAAACAATGGGTGTTGTCTTAGGCAAGCTGTGGTGGACTGACTGCTTTTTTTTGCTCTGCCACCCCCGAGAAGAACATTTGTACGTGTGTACAACATCTATGTCTTGTGAGCAGTAGAACACATGAATAATACTCCAGCTGGTTATATACAATATTTACCTTTATTCAAGTAAGTACATAATAACCATTTAAACAACCCATTAGGCCTTCCATTTCCTTATTCCAACCAGGTTATTTAGCCTTGCGACTAATGCCAACATCCCATTCGGCTGTACCATACTCAATTGGCTAACGGCATCTAAGCAGGATCATTCCCACCTCTGTCTATGTTGACACCATGCTGTGTTGTCGGGGAAGGCTGCTACCATTTCCGCCATTCGTCACGGGCCGCTGTCTTCTGCTGCGCTGCCGCTCAAGGCCCGGCCAGCTCCAGTCTCGATCGCTACTACTCCTTGGCCACCCAGTTCAACCTCGTTCTGTCGCTGATCCTGGAGTTTTTTTCATCTCTACCCAATACGTTTTCCTAAGATGGGGGCAGGGGGTGACAGCTAGCCAACCCCGGTGCATTTTGATGCCATCATTCTGGCTAACATATGCTGTCGATTGCGTGAAATCGCTTACTGTCCTAACCTACTAAGATGGTCGTTCGTGCCACAAGTGTATACATTCTTTCTGGCTTGCCTGTTTACAGTATCGGTCAAACTGACCTAGCTTTTATAGCACTTTGTAATAGTCGCTGTAATTAAAAATAATTCTCTAAATCCGGTGGTCCACCAGAAAGCAATGCCATTTGTTGTAGATTTAACTCCAACTGTAAATAAATTATGAGTAATTTTCAAACAACAAAGGAAAATTTAATATGTCAGTTATGATTGCTGATCTCTATACTCAGAAAAAATTGTCCAGAGCTGTGGTGGGACAGTATTAAGCTAAGCTAAGCATAGAAAGGGTGGATTTGAATGACAGTAATTAAACATTTGTGAAGCGTAAGATGGTTTGAGAAGGAAATGAAGTCAATTATTAGTAAAGCTTAAGTCGTTTCCACGAAGCAATGTTCCACAGCAGTTGGATGAATAGTTACAGTGTGGCGTGTATAGTGAGCCATGCTTCCGTTATTTAAGTATTTGGTAGACTGAAAAGCAGTATGATGCTGTCCCTTAATCATTTTAAACAAGTGCTTTGCGAAGGACGACTAGCTGGTAGTATTTAAAAGTCAGGACACAGTGTGTAAATTAGCTAGGCTGAAAGGTAATTGGTACCCACAGTTAGAGGAAAAGAAGTATCGATTAGCCTTATCCACGGTCAAAATGGTAAAGTTTAATTAATGGTGTTGTTGTAGAATATGTATGTGAATAAATCTAGTTTGAACTTTAAAGCGAACCATTAATTTACTTAGAGAAAAATTCGAACCTGCAAGCCTTAACAATCAATCACATTACACAAACCCACCAGTCTTAGCAAAAGAAGGGCAAGTGAACTTTATCGCCACAGAGCAAAGCAGTTTACTTACAAATATGTGGAAAACGTTTCATGTTTGTGGTTTGCTGTTGGATAAATACCTGGAAAATCATCAATATTGGGATTTTATTATTTAGGATTGAAAACTTATATGTGTACCAAATTAGCTGTTTCTTGGATCATGGGAAGTACTGTGAAGGTATGATTGGGTTTTATAGTTGGTTAATAACTTTGAATTTTACTAACTTTCCAAGTAAGGTGATAAACGAAGTAAAATTTAACATATTAGTTAAACTTAATAAGTTCCATCTATAATGGAAATCTGAAAATATAAATATATTGTGGTAGAAAGCTATTTCATGTTTGGTATAGATAACATGTAAATATATAATGAAGTTCACCAATTTTAGACTTGTTATATGGGGGCAAGACTGTATCTGTGTACAAAATTTCAGCTTTTTTATGAATATGGAAATTACTGTAGAGTTTTAATGATCATCAGTCAGTGTGTGAGTGAGTAACAAAATCAGTGTAATTTTAATTTGAATAACGTTTAAACTAAGAACAGGTATGAAATTAAATTTAATGTATTCAATTAGCTTGCTAATATTTATGTATGATAGAAATTTGAGAATGTAGTGTTATCCAGACTGAAGGTTATAAAAGAGGCATGAATCACTTTAAGAAAAGGGTAGATAGTACCACTATTGACTTGATTGCTGTACACCCAGTCATCACTGTTAAACGAGACAGCTCTACCAAAGCTCACTGCCTGAATGGTACCTCCTGACTGGTATTGAACTAAACAAATTGTTGACTTAACAGAAGAGATGCAACAATGGATCTCGCTTTTTTTTTTTTGCAGATTCCTCTGAGTGTCCCTTTCTAATTTTAATATTTTGTTATATGGTAGACTAAATTCTGAGTTTGGTTAATTTTATGTGTGTCCATACATATTTAGAACGTAAATTCCCCAGAGTTGAAAATTTTACAAACTCTTTTAATCAGTAATTTTGGGCTGAACTACTACCTTCATTTTAATACTTATCTAAAAATTATTAATACCATCAGAAAAATCTGAAAGCATGCTATACTTAATTTACTATTAAAAGTTAAAGTTTTTGCATTTATTTGAAAAATCAAAATTTGGGAGTAACCTTCCCATGAGTTGATTCTGTATGGAACAACCTTTTTAGTGTGGCAAATAGCATCCACAGGTTAGGAGTTGCAAGAGAAAATTTCGGGTAGCTGAAAATTACATTTTATGAAACAAATTACATAATTAAAGAGTGGGAACTTTTCTGGTATACCAGTTGTTTAAAAGATTCTTGGGCCTCCCACCAATGGAACATACCAATTTGATGTGATGCTTAGAAATAACTAGCTCTCTGACTTTGATTTCAATGAAGTGACTTTGTCAGAAAATGAATTTAGAGAACGACTTTGAAATTTGGCATAAAATTGACGTGCTCCCGCATTGTGGGGTCTGAGAATTTTTTATGTAATTTCAGGACGATTCCTGCAATCCAGCTAATGCTTTCTGATTGTGACTGTCTTCACTACTTTTTTCAAAATACCTGTTTAAACAGAAAAATTAGAAAAAATGTATGCTAATAGAAACCTTATGTATATTGCTTGAGTTCAAAAACTCAAAATTTAAGGTTAACTACATTAAAAAAATTGAATCATTACGTTTATAACAGACATCATGTCAAACTTAGGTAATGCTGTTTGGAGGGTTCTTCTGCACACTTCATTCGAACAATGACCGTGCCTGGTACCTCATTAATGAAAACTGCCATCAAACTATTAGGTCCACCCCAACAGATAAAGGTATTTTAAATGAATAACCCTGTAGATTTCTTGAAAGTTGAAAGATAATATGTTTTAAATAAAGTTTCTTTACAGTCTGCAGTGCCAGAGAAATTTACCAGACATCGAATTATTTTTACCAAATAATGAGATTGCAAGTTAAGCAAATTCACACGAAGTGAACTTCTTTCAGACCCTCGGTATTAGTAATATTTTTATAAGTTCATCTCAAAGAAAGCTGTTACTAAAATACTCAACTACTGAAAACTTTTCTTACATCGTGCCACCAGAAATACACACCTCCTCCTCATCCAATTTTTCAGCCGAAATGTGCTCCTTTTTCCTTGTTGTGTGTCCTCCTTATATTCATTCTGAATGTTGTGATGTCACAGTGGACTTTAGACTGACGAAAGGAACCCATCTTTTTACTGTGATTGCTTTTTGAAAATTTAATACAGTGTAGATTTAAATTCACCTTATAAAGACTTTCCCTCTAAGTGTGATCATTTCGGAAATAAAAATTCCCAAGGTTAAAAAATCCTTGAATTTTACTCTTTTTTTTTTTTTTTTTTTTTTTTTTTTTTTTTAAATGGCATTCGGCCGTGTTAGCCATTCAGCCAGCTCAATGTATTTGTTTTCTTACAGTGTACAGATTTCTTATATGTATGATGATTTTTCTCCAATGTATGAGGACGACACAAGACGAACACAACATTTAATTAAAACCACCCATGCCCTAGGCCGGACTCGAACCGGCGACCCCAGCAACGAGAAGCAAGCACGCTACCCCTACGCTACCGGGGTCGGCCATTTTACTCTTACTCAAAAAAATTCTTAATCTCCTGGGTAACTTTTGATATTAAAACAAACTATAAAAAATACTCCAACTTTTGGTTTATGTTACAAAACTGCCCTTACTGTATTTCATTCTAAAAATCTGACTTTAATGCTACTGCGTCATATTTGCCAAACTTTGATATTTAATTTTTCAGGAACTACAATACTGAATAAAGGTGTAGGCTGTTCTCTTAGGGAGAACTCTTTTTTTGGTCATTTTATACTTAAATTCATTATAACTTTTTAATTAAATTTTCTAGATCCTCAGGGTCAGTCTTCATTTTGATCGTAATCCTGTTTTCCACCTATGAAAATGAATGAGGCCAAAAGGCTTATAAAAAAGACAAATCTCTTTATTTTATTTTTGGTGACTTACGAATTTGATTGTACTTTACCTACTAACGTGTTTTATGACTCTTAAAATGCTTAAAAGTGGTTTGCTGTTGATGTTATTTATGCTAAGGACCTTTTAACCCATATTTGACGATACATTGGAAAAAATAAGGTTTTATGATAATCATTCAGCCCACTAAAATTTCTGTTATATCATAGATTAGTTTGAAATCAAGGGCTAAATTAAAAAAAAGATAAACTGTTGGCAGTGATTAGTAACATAAACTTTTCCATTTTTCTCTTTCATAGTTTATAATGTTAGATAGCAAAGTTCAAAAAGTGGTGAAATGTATTCACCCTCAGGTAATAGACTATTAAAGTTGTGGAAATTATCATTTTCATCATCTCATATGAAAACCATTTTATAATTTGCTATACAAAGTTTAATATTTTCTGTATTAAATAATGAGATTTTTAATCGACAGTTGGGAATATTGTGTTACCACCTAAAATGTTTTCCAAAAATAATTTTATACCAATGCAAAATCATTTCAATGGTGAAGGGCAGAATTTGCTTCTATCTTTATAAATGTGGTGAACTGATTTGTGCGTTAATACTCTCAAATATAATTAATTTTTGAAGAAGTGCAACAACCTTTGAATTTCAAACTGATTGAAGTATAAAAAATGATTTTTTTTTCATCAAATATTCCCTTTGGTGTTTTCAAAATTTTTAACAATATTTTTCATTTTTTTCCAAAATTGATACCTTTTTTTCTGTATGCGGTTGCAAAATTTTTGTTTTACATCCCTGATTTAGGAAGGCTATGTCACTCTGCATATTTATTTCTATAGATAAAAAAATCCAAACTTACATTTTAATGTACTACAACATATACCAAATGACTGAAAATGGATGGGTGACACTTGAGGAACCTTCGTTGTTAGTTAAAATGGCCGTTTCTCAACATCATTGAAGATTGAGGAATTGTTCTTTCTCAGGAAGGGTAAGAAGATGAGCTGTGTTGTATGGTTCAAAGAGATAATGGGGTGAACATGACCCAGATATGATAGAGTTGGATATTTTGGGGTTCATATTAAAAAATGAAACCTTACTGCTGTATGCAGTGATCCTTCTATAGTATGGATCCTAACCGGGGAGTGTGAAGACATGGCGGGGATGGAGGAGGGAAAAGGAGGGGATGCGAGGAAGCTTCGCTGCCCAGGTGGACAGTACCTTAGTTTTACACCATTGTAAGTACTATATCTCCTTTGCTGCATCTTAGAGTTGAAAACCTTTATTCTAACATCACATACTTTGTTTGTTAGTACCGAAAAGTAGGCATTTACTGTGTTAATAATAAAATTGTTGTGGGGGTGTTCTTTTGATGTAAGGGAGCATGTTACAATAAACCCCTACACTAGAGCTTACGACATACTGTACCTCCAAGAGGTGCATCTGCAACAACGATAGTGAAGCATTTACATTATTCTGCGAGACCAACATTTTGAGAATTCTGGATCAACAAGAACTAAAACTGAGATTGTAATTTAATTGAAATTCTCTTCTAAATTATTTTTGCTCCTTTATTTAACATCTTACAATGAATATTGTTATAATAGGTTCAAAAACTTTTTATTTATCATCATGAGATCAAAATTAATACCATCTTTATCTTTCAGTATTTTGACAATATCTGTAATCGTGATGTTCATGGTATGAGCATTTCACATCAGTTCTTCAATAATACAATTGGTACTCCACATGGTGTTAACTTCACAACACAAAAGGATCCAATTTTGAATTGTTATTTTGAACTAAATCACAAGATAGATTACCATGTAGTAAGGGAACATGCATAAACCACGTAGCTCCATTTTGGCCTCCTGTGAAAACCTTTCCCCCCCCATGTAGCCCTACGTGGCTTTTGCCTCTACCCCCCTCCCCTTCCAACGTAGCACGTAGCTTTTTTCCATTTTGATTCCAGAAGACATTTTGTACTGTTTTCTCGTGTCAGACTATTGTAAATTGCATACGGAGATAATTAACTCAGGGAAATAAATATCCACATGCTGTTGTATGTTCTGTTCCTCATTTTAACTGTGAAAAATGTCATGAAAGGAAATTTACGTGGCCTTGCTTGGAACCCCCCTCTCCCCCCACATAGCCCAGCGTAGCCTTCCAGGTGCAGTTGCAAGTCTTGAAGTCTGCCTTGAGCGTGTTGTTTGTAAACTGGCATGGCAACGACAGATGTTGTTATGTTGCCTAGCAGCATCTCAGATGTCATTAGACGCCCGCGGAACACAAAAAGCAGAGCGTTGGTGATGAGCAGCCTCAATTACATGAATCCATGCATCACTTATCTGGAATCCACAATCCCTGTTTACCAAATCAGACGCGAGGCGAATTTCAAATGCTTCATTAATGACGCTGTCCCAGAAGCCTCTCGCATGTGTCAACACCTTAGTCGCTTCGAAATCGAAACCATGTCCTTCTGTCAAACTATGTTCCGCCACTGCTGATTTATCTTTTTGCCCCAGGCAAACATGTCGGGCATGTTCCAAACAACGTTGTTGTACGCACCGTATGGTCTAACCGATGTATTTCTTCCCACATTCACACGGGATGCAGTAAACTCCGGGTGTACGCAGGGCAAGGTGCACCTGAAGATGGCGACGGAGAATAAAGTCTCCGAAATATTGTGTGTTAATAACAACATCACTCGGTTTGTTTCCCGAGAAACGTTTATAAATAAACAACGCCGAGAAAGATTACATTCATTTATAACTTACCTCTACGGGGAGAATACATATCGTCATGTTAAGCGACTGGAGAAGCTTCGTAAGAAGAGGTCAAGACTACTTAGTGCTCTCGCTTTTCTCCAAAGACCGGGACCAAAACATTGTACCTCGTTTTGCCGAGATTCGTCACCCAATTGAATCTTTTGCGGCGAAGAAAATTCTACGAAAAGCGAGTTTGTCTCTGGTGAGGGAGAGGATTCAATACACCAGGCGTGAGTTAGACTCTGTTTCTCAGTATCTTTTTGATTGCCACATGTTTTTGTCTAACTATCTGCACCGTGACGCCTGGGAGTGGGTAGACAGCTGTACCGTCGCTGAAAGCCACAGAGTTCAACGCCGTGCGACGGCACGGCAATGCGGGAAATTTGTCCGACTTGCCCGCAAAGTTAATGCCTCTCCTGCACCTGATAGAAGGACAGTAATTAATCTGAGTGGTGGTGAATTAGACGCTGCCACCTTTTCAGTTCTATCTAAAGGGCTAAATTTTGCGCCAGTACCCAAGACCATTCCATACAGGGAAATTCTCACTGGCGTCGAGCTAGCCGTTCGTGGTTTGCCTGTGAGCGCTGCTGAAGAGATAAGGCGAGAAACCAGCCGAATATTAAGCAAGGCCAAACCGCCCCAGCCCAACACCACAGCTGCTGAGCGTAAAGCACTTTGGTCATTGCGTCACAACCAAGATACTATCGTCCTACCAGCAGACAAGGGGAACGCTTCGGTGGTTCTTACGATGACAGATTATCAACGAAAAGTAGAAGAACTTTTGGTGGACGCGTCTTACCGAAAAGTGTCGAAAGATCCGACCAATGCGGTGGCGAAGAAAACAACAGCTCTGCTGAAATGTTCTGGGCTACCAGAAGACACTATTAAACAGTTACAACCCCGCGCAGCTGTTCCACCCAGACTTTATGGATTACCAAAAATCCATAAACAAGAAACACCATTACGGCCAATAGTGTGTACTATTGGATCGGCCACTTATAATCTGGCTCGATACTTGACGGGGCTGTGATCGCCAATTGTGGGAAAATGTGTTCACCATGTAAAAAACTTGGTGGAATTTATTAATACTGTTAAAGAACTTCACCTACGTCAACAGGATTTGATGGTGAGCTTCGATGTGGTTTCCCTCTTCACCAGGGTTTCTCTGGCTGATACGATGGCTCTACTACAACAGCACTTCGAGCCCAGGTTAGTTGAGCTGTTCCGCCACACATTACAATCATTGTACTTCTTGTATGACGGGCACTACTATGAACAGGTCGAGGGAGTTGCAATGGGCAGTCCCCTGTCACCTGTTATAGCTGATTTCTATATGGAACATTTTGAGGAGAAAGCGTTGGAAAGTGTCCCCCTGAAGCCCAGTGCCTTCTTTCGGTATGTAGATGACACATTTGTTGTTTGGCCTCATGGCAGAGACAATCTAGATAAGTTTCTCCTTCACTTGAACAGTGTCAACAAAAACATCCAATTCACGATGGAGGTTGAAAAGGAAGGCCGCTTGCCCTTTTTGGACATTGTCAGGGACTTTGCGGGGTACTGGGGTTAGGTACCCGGCTAATGCACCTGAACCAGATGTTGTCCAAAATATATTATAAGTCCATAAGAAAGTTCTGAAACCGTGTAAAACTAATAATGCTAACAGTTCAAATGACCACAGTCGCCACTTGCAGGCTTACCTTCTGCAAGAAAGGAATTATTTTAGTAAATGAAAGTCTCAAGTCGAAATCAAAAAGTCATATATTCTCCAAAAGTTTCCACATAAATGTTATAAAGCACTGTTAGCTAAGGCTATCGGATTTAAATCTTTTCCAAAGGTTGCAAGTTGAGATTCCAGAGCATAACCGCGAGAAAAACCCCAAAAACTGAATTTAGCTGACAATTTACATGGTTAGTCACTGTCGGTTGAAAACTACAACATGGCCGCTATATCCTGTTCCTTCGTCCAGGTTGGTCATGAACCAGCCTGTTCCGCCAGCCCGAGCGGACCTCGCGCCACCGTGCGTTCACCACCGAGTTACAAAAGACACTGGAGACGACAGACCAAATTCACACCTCTTAGCTGCCTTATATTAACTTGGGGATCACGTGGTACATCTCTCTTCAACAAATTACCAAATATGGATGTGTTACATGGACTACCACCTAAGTCAGTGTTCTGTTATCTTCTTATTTACCATCGGCTTTAGTAATTAACTTGAAATTACGTTTAAAATATTATTCCTGATTTTAGACTGTCCCTAAATATGAACTTTGTTTAAATCTGTTGAGTTAAGGTAAACTGAGTAATTCTAACAATCAAGTGTAACTATAATTTATGTTTTTATTTATAACTCTGAAAGTTTATTGAATATCAAGCCGGAAAAATTATCACTGTGTAGCCCGCATTGAACGGCGTATTCTGAAGTTTATTTTATCTTTGTAGCTGTTATTTCTGAGACACAATAAATTATTTAGTGATTTACACGTGTGTTTTATGTCGAGTGTTTTTAGGAAAATCATAACATCGGTACTATTGCTTCAAACGGCATGAAATAAATATGTAGGAAGCTCAAAGGATGGATTATTAAAACAAGCTACTCTTTAACCCGGAATCTAAGTAGGCTTTTAAATGAAAAAATGTCAAAGTCGGTTATACTATTTTACGTGTTCTTTTAATGTTTAAAAATACTTAGAAGGTTGGAAACTACAAGATTTAGATGAATTTACTTCGCCTTATGGCTATTTTAATTTATTCTCCCCTTTATACTGTATGGCAGTGTTTAAAATTAGTGTAGAAGCATTTTATATGTGTAGTGTTTCTAGCAAGTCACTATGAGATTGGATTATCCTACAACAGGTTAGTGAAATGCCTTTAAATGTGTTTAGAAAATTAATTATGTGTGTTAACTGTTATTTACATGCTCTTTGTGCTTTTGAAATGGGTTAAAAGTGTTAGAATTGATTCCGAAAGGTTGACCAAATTGATCGATTTACTGGCGTCTATTTACTCACTGATATTTCATATTCTACAGACTGAAACTATTTAAAACCTATTAAAATTGAAAGATTATTTTATTTACTGCCCGTTTTTCTACTTTTTAAAACCTGAAATTACTTAACAGACCTCCAATTATATATGTGAACTGTTTAAGCAAATGAGTATTAAAAATCCAATATAATTACTTCTTGTGGTTATTAGATGCTTTAAAACTATCAGAAATCTATTAATTTATCTACTAGGCTGTCTCAGGGATTATTGCTGCTGTTTTTGTAGCTTTAAGATGGTCAAGTTTCATTACAATGAATTATTTTCATTCTGTTTCAGACTATTATTTTATCATCTAGTTTATTTCTTTAAAAATCCTACTAAACTATATTTATTTCTGAAGTTATGGTTATAGTGAGTCTAGGCCTGTGTAATATAGGTTCTTTATTGTCTTTACTGTACGGAAATCTCTTCAGAAATACTAAAACTGGAATATGCCAAAATTTATGGGTTAGATTTTTCCTTTACTGAAATTACTTATTTATCTCTGAAATAATGTGTATTAGACATGATAAAAGGTTTATTTATGCCTACTATTTGCAATTATTCAACATTTACTTCGTTTAAATCTGCTCGAAACATCTCGCCAACCAACGTTAGTATCTGTTATTAAAAATTTACTCCTATGTGAAATAACCTATTTCCTGCTGAACTATCATGTCTTTATGGCAATTTATGGTTTATTTATGCTGTGTATGTGTTATTTATTTACTTTATTATACCAGAAATGCTGTTAACTTGATTTTACGTGTGGTATCGTGTACTCCAACTAACCTTAAACTTGACCGGATTCTAACGAAATATGACAAATAGAACGAGGGATACCTTACATGCCCCCTGAAGATTGAAGTCATTTTTGGAACAAAAACTGGCTGAACATCTTAGAAGAAAAAAAAAACCAAGAAAAAGTTAAAAATCCCCAAAAAATTACTGAAAAACTCCCAAAAATTTGGAAAATTCCCAAAACTAAACCTATCCCTAAACCTCAATTCTCCCTAAATCTGTGCGGTCGCTCTGTTCTCCATTCATACCAAAATTATTACAAAAGTATTAAACTTTACTCACTCACACCTTGAAATTATTATCAGTATCAAACATTGAAAAAGCTTATTCACATTGTATTATTATCAAAATCTCAAAACTATAAAAATTTCACATATCTCAAAACCAAAAATTCCACGTATGGAATAAAAATTAAGTTCAAAACATGCAACCAAATTACTCAATATCAAGTTAACCTTTAAAGAACCAAATATACAAGAAAAAAAATGGTACACCTTATATCTACACATACATAAAATTACAAAAAGATAGTATGCTTTACAAAACTGATGTTGCACAAAATTGTGTATACAAAAATTATATGTGTTTTTCACAGAAAATTATTAGGCTTTGCCTATTTCTGTCTTTCGTTACTTGAACGTTCTATCTCTACTCTTTCACACTCTTTTTATTCAGCATGGGTTAAAACCCAAGTCCTGTTCACTTTGCTCAACAATGGGTTAGTTTCCCAAGTCCTTTCACGGTCGCAGATCGTAGTGCTAAAGCTTTATATAAACCAAAAGGTCCCTAAAACTGCCGAGAAGTATTCGTGTCCCGGGTTCCTGTCACAGCAGTGGCCCCTAGGACCACGGTCAGTCAGTCTGCGAACAATTCAAAACAAAACAAACACCGTGTGTGAGCACTATCATATCTTGACACTTAACCTAAACATACAAAAAGGGAACTTACGAACTAAACAAAAAATAGTAGTAAATGACTACATAGACTTAGAAAATTATGCTTATTGCCGACATCCGAAGATGGGCAGGTTCGAAGAAGACCAATGATTATAAGAAGTACCCACAAAACAAAAAAAATTACAATATTGAAAAGAAAACATCAGTCCCAGGACTGGCTTTACAAAACGGGACTATACTTAATACTAAAGAAAAATATTGAAACAAGAATCAGGGTAGTATGAAAACTAAACAATAGAAATATCTTGAAACTTGGTTGTTAGAGTTTATAGAATATATACACCAATAGGAACTTAGAACTAGTGGAAACGCAGTTTCCTTCCAGCAGTACACTGCTGCCACAAAATCGGGATAGGTAGCAACAAAGTTGCGGGGAACCAGTACACTGGTTCATAGTAATGATAGGGAAAAGTGTTCTACATATGGGAAAATATAAAATCGCTACATGCGATATAAATGGGTATTACTATAAACCCAGGTAGGTGTATATGAAGTAAGTTATGTCTAACTGTAGTGTATGAAGAATAGTATGTCGTCTAATTCTCATTTAGTATGCAAAGGGGTATAAAGTTCACTATCATATCATGTGTAAGGGGATATATATATATAGATAATAAATGTGGGGTATATGTTATAATGAGTAGGTAGTATTAATGACAGTAGCGCCTTTAGGGGGGTATAATGTGTACATAAAGAATGGGAAAGGTCACTCTGTATGTGGCTAAGACCATAAATGTAATATAATGGGGAATTAAGTATATAGCGGTCTTCTTTGGAGTGTAGTAAGAAAAATATTCAAAGATCAATCCTCTAAAGTGTCGAATACAAACTAGTGTCAGTGTTGACTTCATGGTTAAGACAGTGTCTTATGCAGCAAAATCGATTGTGTCTACTCTCATCTCGTAAAAGTGTTTTGATCTACCATGTTTATATGGGGAATATATTAGTGGGGGGTATGTGTGTAACCAACACAGGGTCGCCATAGGGGAAAAATTATAGGTCAACCCATCTCTCTGGTGGTGAAGCCTCTACGATACATATACGGGACTGGGAGGGAGTGTCATGCTGGTCTCTGCCAGTCAAGCACTAAGTGTGGGGTGTGGTCGCCCTGCGTGGTACTCATGGGGTCAATAAGGGGGTCGTTCCCTCTCTGGGGTAATGCTTGGGGAAGTCAATGGGGAGGGTCATCTCATCTGTGGGGAGGTAATAATAGGGAGGGCTATCCTCTCGCTGGAGGTCATAATAATAATGATGGGAGGGGTTTCATTCTCATCTCTGGGGAGGGGAATTGGGAGGGCTATCCTCTCGCTGGAGGTAATAATAATAATAATGGGAGGGGTTTCATTCTCATCTCTGGGGAGGGGAATTGGGAGGGCTATCCTCTCGCTGGAGGTCATAAAAATAATGGGGTTTGGCATTCTTTCTTTGGGGGGCACAATAACATTGGAAACAACACAAATAAACGTAGGACTAGAGATCTTCACTCTCTTAATGGGTTCTTACTATAATACTCTGAGTTCACTTTTTCTAGTCACACCACTCCTATATCGGATCTTTCTATTGAAAGAAAATTTCAAAAATTATTATTCAACCTACTGGGGATTGAAAATTGAGGAAATATACCCTTTGCATGCATAGTGAGTATATGGAGGAAGAGGAAGAAGAAGTGAAGAAGTGAAGAAGGAAAGGTAGATAGTGGAGGTGGTGATATGATCACATGTAAACACTGGAAGCTGGAAAAGGACGTAGTCCTGGTCCGCAGACCCTTCGACCCACGCCGGCAAAAAATGGCGGTGTCGGAATGTCAAAAACTTCACGTTCACGATAATACAACATCAGAAAGACCTTAACCCAGAAAACGTAGTTCAGGTCCGTAGACCCTTCGACCTAGCTGGCATAACTTAGCGCAGTCGGAATGTCAAAAACCTCTCACGTAACCCAAAAATCAAAATCGTAATATTGCAAATCAAAAACGTAATGCTGAATGCTAAAATATGGGGACAACGTCAACCCAAGATGTACAAGTGTGGGGACAACCTCAACCCAAAATGTAAACTCCGCACCACATACTTCTCTCAAAGTTTCCAACGGGACTCCCATATCAGGAAGAATTCTCATTGAACTATGTGAATCTAGATTGCATTGAACGTACCTCGGAAGCTGATAATACAAAACATACGGAAACCTACTAGTCGGAAAGACTGGCTCAACTGTCTGTTGACAGACGCGCTGGTGAATGGAAAACGAGATATAGCTCCCGTGCCGTGCCCAATCAGCACCAGGAGTATATGCAGATAACCTCTGCAAAAAGGTTGAAATTTCCCATTTTTTTAATCAACCCAGAATACAGATAGCGGAATACTAACATGCTCCTGTGCCGGTCCCACGCGACACAAGGAGCTGTCGCGGAAAGCGAAACCAGAAGTTCAGAGGAACTATAGCAATGCTGAAAGCTGCTATCATCGCATTGATGGTGTTTCCGATGACGAGCTAATACAAAGAACAACGAGAACATCTATACCAACCATATTTGACTTGCTCCTGTGCCGGGCCCAAGCGACACGAGGAGCAGCCATAACGAAGGCGAAACGGAAATAATTCTAATCACCTAGATAGTGGTTCCGATAATGAAACTACAGGAAACAACCAGAAAACAACAAGCTCTCGGCCGGTCCCAAATGACACGAGTAGCTGCCGCTTAAGCGAAATATCCCATCGTTTAATCCAACCAGAATATAGGAAACCAGAAGTGAGGTGATCATCCCTACCTCCGAAGTGAAGGAAAAACAGGACCTGTGAAGGTTGTCGAAGAAAGAAGAGTTGGCTGAGGGTAGCCGACAGGAAAGATGAATGAAAGAAGCTGTCCCAAAAGAGGAAAGGAAGAAAAGACAGCCACAGCTGGGAACCTCGTGGACGCCAGCCCACGCATGCTAGGTGCATGTCCCTGAGGGTGTACTATTAAGTGTTATGTACTGATGTCTCAGGATCAGAGTGAAACGGTTTTAACGCTGATACATGATAATGACCCTTGAGTTGTTTGGTATCTGGATGCACTAGTGTATAAGTATTAGTATGTCTCACATTATCTACGAGAAAAGGACCTTCGTATAAGGGGAAAAACTTTTTAATTTCTTCATTTATGGCTGAGGACTTTACATGCTTATGTACTAATACAAGGTCTCCAATAGCGTAGGCAGTGTGTGTAATATTTTTGTCATGTCTGAGTTTTCTTTTCTCAGCCTGCTCCTTCAGCTGTTGCAAAGCAACTTTTAAAATCTGGTCTTGAGCCATTGATTGTGATTCAGGGAACGGAATGAGATCTGTAATCAGGTTGGGTGGCTTCTTTCCATTCAAAATTTCATGTGGTGACAATGATGTTGTTGAGTGAGGTAATGTATTCAAAACATCCTCAATGTGGGGTAGCTGTAGGGCCCAGCTCTTATGGTTCTCTGCACAATAGGTCCTAAACCATCTCCCAAGCTCTCTCATAACGCGCTCGACGGGATTGGATTGTGGGTGGTAATATGCAGTCTTTACCGTCTTTATGTGGAGGGATTCTAGGAACTCTGACCATCGTTTGCTAGAAAACTGGGGGGCATTATCGGTTAGTATAGCCTGTGGGTGTCCAACCTGTGTGACATAATGCTGAGCAATTTTTGAAAAAATAATATCTGTGGTAGCTCTCTTGAAGGGGTACAGTTTTACAAATTTAGAGAATACATCTAGAATGACACAGATATGTATTACGCCTCCTCTAGAGCGGGGTAGGGGTCCAAACAAATCTAAAGCTAACAATTGTAAGGGTTCTGTAGGGATAATGGGCTGTAGTTCACCTGCTCTCTGTACAGTATCAACTTTGTTGACCTGACAGACTTTACAAGATTGCAGTATTCGCATTACCTTCTTATGTAAATTTGGAAAATAAATATACTCCCTCAGGATTTGGAAACATTTGCGAGGACCACAGTGGCCATGGCTGAGGTGCTGGTATTTAACTACTTTTTCTATAAGATGATCAGGAATACATAGTCGCCAGTGTGTGGCTGAGGGCGAAGTTCTTTGAAAAAGCACTCCTTTCTTAAAAGTATAGTATGAAAACAGTTTATGGTCCGGGGATGCAATCTGTAATGTGTCAATAACTTCTTTGAGGGCAGGGTCCAACAACTGTTCTAGGTGCATGGTTTTAAAAGCATTCCTCAACTCCTCTTCAAATTGTACTCCTTTGATATAGTAGATGTGCGGTTCCCTTTCTTCTAACTTGGAATTACTCTCTAATCCTTCCGGCAGTCTGGAAAGCGCATCAGCGACAACGTTTTCTTCCCCAGGGATATATCTAATTTCATAGGAAAATTCTTGGAGGAGTAGGGTCCATCTGGTGAGGCGGCCATTTAGCAGTTTACATTTATGGAGAAAAGAAAGGGCTTTGTGATCTGTATAGATGATCACCTTACGGCCCAATAGGAGATACCGAAACCTCTGGAAAGCCCAGACGACTGCTAACGCTTCTTTTTTAGTTATGGAGTAATTCCTTTCTGCATTATTAAGAAGCCTACTGGCAAAAGCAATGGTATGTTTGGCAAGACCTGAATCTGTTTGTATCTCTTGAAAAATCTCCAAACCCAACCCGTAGTCCGAACTGTCTGTGGATAAACATATGGGTAAACTCCAATCTGGGGAATGCAAAACAATGTTTTGTAGGAGTGCTGCCTTTGTTTTGTTAAAATCCTCTTCGCACTCTGGGGTCCACTTCCAAGTGGAATTTTGTTTACGTAGTTGTTGAAAGTGTGGGCTATTTAATACCTGGTTCGGGATGAATTTCCTATAATACCCACATAGGCCTAGGAAACTTCTCAACTGTGTTTTGTTTTGCGGTCTGGGGAAATTCTTTATCACTGCCAGTTTATCAGGTGCAGCTGTAATGCCTTGGGGTGTGATTATGTGTCCTAAAAATTCAATGCGGGAAGTAAGGAAAATACACTTCTTAAGTTTGACAGTCATTCCCCCCTTTCTTAATGCAACAAGTACCTCAGTCAGTGTATTCCAATGCTCTTCTATGGACTCACTTGCAATAAGGATATCATCGACGTAAACGTAAACTTTATTTAATAGCTGAGGGCCTAAAACTAAGTCAAGTGCTCTAATAAAGTTAGCTACAGCATTGTTTAACCCGAATGGAAGGACACGAAAATGGAATGATCGGCCTTGATAAGTAAAAGCTGTGTATTGGCGCGACTCTGGGGCTATGGGAACCTGCCAATAGGAACATGTTAAGTCCAGACTAGTAAGAAATTTCTTCCCATGGAAGTTATGTAAAATCTCATCAATGGGTAGGGGGTGATCCCTCTCTGTTTGTAAGTATTTGTTAAGCGTACGTGCATCCAAGACTAAGCGTACTGACTGGTCTGACTTAATGACTACTACCAAGGGGTTGTTGTAGGGGCTAGTTGATCTTTCTATAATTCCCCATTCCAACATTCTATTAATCTCATCTTCTACCATGGGGCGTTTAGCAATAGGGATGGGGTATGGTTTTATGAAAAATGGTTGGGAGCAATTAACTGTAAAGCGGCATTGGTAATTTTTAATAAGCCCAGGTGTATCACTGAAAACATCTTGAAATTCCTCAATGAGGCTAGACATTCTATCTCTATATTGATCAGGGACATCTTTAAGGACTCTAGTTAATACATCTTCTCCAGGGATAAGGTTCAATTTGTTTACCCAAAATGATGTAAGTTTATTATGAAAATCAGGCTCTCTATCAACATTTACATCTACTGACCTAGAGAAAAATTTTATTGAAGGGGTATGTTTATTACGCCATCCTTTCTGTAAATGTACTGAGAGGCGTTTGGAATCCAATGAAAGCCATAAGATCTGTGTGTCACAGTGTAAAACAGCTGCAACATGGTGCAACCAATCAATACCAAAAATGCAAGTGGGTTGAAGTCCAGGAACTACATATACTTTAAAGTCAAAGGGAATATCTTCAATGGTGCCTTCTAATAGTGCTTGAATTCGAATGGGTTTACTCTTCTTTCCTGTTGCAGTCATTGCTGCCATGGGTGGTACTTCATAAAAAGGGACAGGGGAAATAGTATTTAATGTATTGAATAAATCTTCTGAAACACAAGAAAGGTCAGCACCTGTATCTAATAAAACATCAATGGTTATGCCTTTGGCACAGATGGGTAAAATGGGAACCTGGACTAGTTCCTCAACTTCCTTATCATCCTCTTCTTGTATCAAATCTTCCCTGGGATTATTATGAAACAAAGTGTTAAGATTCAATGAGGGGGGTGGTCCTTGAAAAGTTTCTGCCGCCGTGTGGACCAAAACATTGGCCAAACCTAGTTTTTTGAATGTTGTTGCCTTTGGTCCCGGTTGTCTTTTACAATTTCCTTTGTGTCATTCCTAGTATGATCATTTTGGGAAGTGTGTGGTTGGTAATTACCATGTGAGTGAACAGATCCTCCTCGACCTCTACCTCTGAAAAATCCTCTGTTATTTGCCCCGCCTCTGTGGGATTGTTATAATGGCCATTGTTATTATTATTAAAATGTTGGGATGGTATAAAATCTTGGGAATTCTGGGCAAAGCTGCTTTCAAACGGTGGAGCCTGTGCCTGGCCAAAATGATTGGGGAAAGGAGGGATGAGTGGTGGTATATTATAGTCGCTATGGGGTTGGGGAAAATGGTTACCGCCATGGGTATTACTATTACTGTGATTGTGATTGTTAAAATTCTTTTTCCTATGAGGGGCACGAGATTTCCTAGCAGCTTGTTGCATGTCGAGCATATGCAGGGTTTTTTCAGCTTCTGCAATGGTGTGTATATCTCTTAGGGTAAGGGACTCTTGAATATGCTCAGGGAGCCTCGCGAGGATATAATGAACAAGATCCTCCTCCGGTATCGGTACTGTAAGATGGCATGCTTTTACCACCTCCTTAAGGAAAAAATCAGATAAAGTTACTTCCCCTTCAGGGTTAAAATGTCTACCTGAGATAATATTGCGTTTCACTTCATACTGGGTAGTGTTGGACCAATAACGTTGAAGGAAGGCTTGCTTAAACTGCTCAAATGTTTGGGAGGAATGTTTATGTTGAACGCCCCAATTTCTGGCATTCTGGTCCAGGTGTTGGAAAACAGTTTCAATTTTTTCAACATCAGGTAGAAACTGAAAGTGTCTGTAGGCCTCAAAGCTTTTAATGAACTCTACTGGGTGTACTGGGCCTCTCTCTGAAAAAATTCTGTACCTGAAGTTTGGTACTACTTAATAAGGTAAAGTCTGGTATGTGGGAAACAGGTAAACCTTGTGTGGTTAATTGCTGTACTTTCGCATGGCAGTCTTGCAAATCAGTTTTAACTTTTTCGACATGGGTGGACAACACTGTTATTTGTTCAGAATTTTGGTCCTGTTGTTGCTGCAGGCCATCAACCTGTTCCGCCAGGGCAGTTGTGGAGGTAGTATTACTGTTTACCACTAGGGTCAAGGCATTGAGGTTGTCACTTGCTTTATTACTCATGCTTTGCAGGTCAACTATATTTTTAGTGCAAGTATCGACAATGGGTACAATATCCTGGACTTGTGAGTGAATTTGCTTAACATTATTATTGAGGGTGTGCATATCAGAATGTACTGTAACAACCTCATTACGAAGGGATTTAATTTCCGTATCTACTGTGGACTCTAATGTGTCAATTCGTTGTGTATGTGCGTTAAAGGATTCCAAGGTTGTGGTTTTAAAGTCGGAGACCTGAGTTGATAAAGACTCTGTGGTATCCTGGAGTGTCTGGAACCTCTGATTGCAAGATGAATTTTGTTGTGCAAGTAAAGTTTTCCACTGGGTTTCACTATTCATGCAACTATCACTAATCTTCTGCACCTCCTTGTGAAAAAGCTCCCTAATTTCAGTCTTCCACAGATTAGTGGAATTTACTAATGTAGTTTGGAATTCACTTCGCAAATCTTTGTAATCCTTCTGGCATTCTTGTAAAATATTTTCATGCGACTGGAGTTGCTCATTAAAATCTTTTGAATGGATCTCTAATTGTTTCTTAACAACTGTCTGAATTTCCTCTGACTGATCTCTAACTGTCTGTTGGAGGGCTTGAAATTGTGCCTCCTGTTGTAAAGAATTATTTTGAAGTTGTTTAAACTCGACTAAATGGTGGGTAAATTGTGTACTAAGCTGGTGGGTAGTGTCTCTGAGATCAGCAAGATCTTTAGTCTGTTTATCCAACTTTTGGGCAATGTTTTCATTCTGTTGTGCGAATTTTTGGTCAAACTTGTTGCTTAAGTCCTGGGTGGCTTGAGACTGTTGGTCTAATTTTTGGTCAAACTTGTTGCTTAAGTCCTGGGTGGCTTGAGACTGTTGGTCTAATTTTTGGTCAAACTTGGTGCTTAAATCCTGGGTGGCTTGAGACTGTTGGTCTAATTTTTGGTCAAACTTGGCGCTTAAGTCCTGGGTGGCTTGAGACTGTTGGTCTAATTTTAAGTCCAACTTATTACTGAAAGAATGAAAGGCCAGAAGGATAGTTTGTAAATCCATGTTAGGAGTTGTTACCACTTGTGACTGTGTATTCATATCCACAGGGGGAGAAACGGTTTGTACATTCCCCATAGGGGCGGTAGTTAAAGGTTGTGAAACCACCTGTGTTTGCCTATGTTGTGGTTCAGATGACTGGGTACCATCTGTTTGTGTATAGTTTTGTTCTAAAGATGCCTGGGATCTGGGTACTGTAATGGGGTTCCCATGTCTATCAAATGCCACTAGTAAACTGCTATTAGAACTACTGACTGAATTGTCCTCCTCATTACTGCGCTCCCCATTAGCTAATGGTAAATCTAATCTTTGTACTCCCTGTACCTCTCCTTCAAGTTCAACCTCAGAGTCAGTATCACTAAGTTGTGGTATATTTTCTGCCATATGGGCAAGCTGAAATTGGCTAGGTTGCTGTTGTTCAGGTTGAAAGTCTTCCCGAACTGGAATGGTATCGTTACTGTCATCTGATGTAGTATCGGGTGGGTTGTCCAAACTATGTTGGGAATGAACAGCTGAAGAAATTTGGTCAAGGGTGTCCTCTGTCTGTGAAGCAGATTGAGGCATATTGTCTTCAATATGTTGATTAAGGTTGCTTAAACTGCGAGATCTGGTGATCATCGCGTGGTGATTTGTATTAGTTGCTTCACTGGTACTAGCAATAACTTCAGAAGGAACTTGATTGGAAGCCATTATGAATTTAAGAAAACGAAAACAGCCAAAAAAAAAATAATTTCTAAACAGGAGGGAAAAAAACTCCAAAAATGAAGCTTAATGTTAATATTAACCTACTATATTCCACAAAACTAAATGTTGAGATACCAAGGAAAACACAAAAAACACACTCCCAAAACAAAAATGCATAAACCCAGAACTCACAGCCAGAACAGCTGTTCACAAAAAAATTTCGAAGATGTTGGTAAACAATACACAAAAATCCCAAATTTCCCCCAAAATGCACACACAAAATAAAATAAAGATAATGTAGAAATAAGCACACGCAAACCTGAAAAAGAAATACAAAGGAAAGAGAGAAAAAAAAAATTTTTTTCAGTCGGAACGTAAACAACACAGCGATGCTAACACTGTGTATACACATCAGCTGACACAGGGTAAAGAATCGTTGACTTGGCAAAGTTGCATCTCTGTGACACGAATTACTTTGGTCAAGCTCTCAGCTGTTCTCTGAATAGTAAACACCGAATAAAAACACCAAGGTATACGAAAATATGAAAAATGCACAAATGTCTCGACGAATAAAGGGAAAAACACAATTATAACCCGGTAAACTTGGGTTTGTGATATTATATCACTGGGTTGCTGTCGTAACAGCTAAAAAAGTAGAAAAATGTCCGCTGCTGTGATTGCAGCGAGGTAGACATCCAAGGATGTTTAGTTCAACTATTGGTAGAAGAGAATATTGCTGTGCAGCAGCTAAGGCGCCCGGTAAAATCTACTGCACTAAAAGAAAAGATTCCTCAGGCAGACCGAATTTGCACCGAAATTCGGGACGAGGAGCCCAAAACGATAGTTGGTACTTATCTTAGTTATCAGCCGGTTGGCTGGATGTCGATAGCAGGTGTTGCTGTCGAAGGTGCTGTGTCGTGGTGCCTGCATACACAGCTATCCACCCGGACGAAGTCGTCAGCGCTACGAAGGCGAAGGGTGGGTGGCGTCGCGTCTCTGTAGTAACAGCTGTAGTGGTGCGGCGACTCCTCGGGCAAAGCAGTCCCTCACTCGCTGCTGTTGTGTCGTCTCGCTGGTGGGCAGTGGTGGGTGGCGGTCAGGAAACATCGACGAAAATAATCCAAAGTGGCACTGAATGGAAGATTGCACTGTTTCGTTTGCTCTGGATCACTGCTCGGCTTGAGCACGCGTCACTACGATCCCCATGTCAGGGACTTTGCGGGGTACTGGGGTTAGGTACCCGGCTAATGCACCTGAACCAGATGTTGTCCAAAATATATTATAAGTCCATAAGAAAGTTCTGAAACCGTGTAAAACTAATAATGCTAACAGTTCAAATGACCACAGTCGCCACTTGCAGGCTTACCTTCTGCAAGAAAGGAATTATTTTAGTAAATGAAAGTCTCAAGTCGAAATCAAAAAGTCATATATTCTCCAAAAGTTTCCACATAAATGTTATAAAGCACTGTTAGCTAAGGCTATCGGATTTAAATCTTTTCCAAAGGTTGCAAGTTGAGATTCCAGAGCATAACCGCGAGAAAAACCCCAAAAACTGAATTTAGCTGACAATTTACATGGTTAGTCACTGTCGGTTGAAAACTACAACATGGCCGCTATATCCTGTTCCTTCGTCCAGGTTGGTTCATGACCAGCCTGTTCCGCCAGCCCGAGCGGACCTCGCGCCACCGTGCGTTCACCACCGAGTTACAAAAGACACTGGAGACGACAGACCAAATTCACACCTCTTAGCTGCCTTATATTAACTTGGGAATCACGTGGTACATCTCTCTTCAACAAATTACCAAATATGGATGTGTTACATGGACTACCACCTAAGTCAGTGTTCTGTTATCTTCTTATTTACCATCGGCTTTAGTAATTATTTACTTGAAATTACGTTTAAAATATTATTCCTGATTTTAGACTGTCCCTAAATATGAACTTTGTTTAAATCTGTTGAGATAAGGTAAACTGAGTAATTCTAACAATCAAGTGTAACTATAATTTATGTTTTTATTTATAACTCTGAAAGTTTATTGAATATCAAGCCGGAAAAATTATCACTGTGTAGCCCGCATTGAACGGCGTATTCTGAAGTTTATTTTATCTTTGTAGCTGTTATTTCTGAGACACAATAAATTATTTAGTGATTTACACGTGTGTTTTATGTCGAGTGTTTTTAGGAAAATCATAACATCGGTACTATTGCTTCAAACGGCATGAAATAAATATGTAGGAAGCTCAAAGGATGGATTATTAAAACAAGCTACTCTTTAACCCGGAATCTAAGTAGGCTTTTAAATGAAAAAATGTCAAAGTCGGTTATACTATTTTACGTGTTCTTTTAATGTTTAAAAATACTTAGAAGGTTGGAAACTACAAGATTTAGATGAATTTACTTCGCCTTATGGCTATTTTAATTTATTCTCCCCTTTATACTGTATGGCAGTGTTTAAAATTAGTGTAGAAGCATTTTATATGTGTAGTGTTTCTAGCAAGTCACTATGAGATTGGATTATCCTACAACAGGTTAGTGAAATGCCTTTAAATGTGTTTAGAAAATTAATTATGTGTGTTAACTGTTATTTACATGCTCTTTGTGCTTTTGAAATGGGTTAAAAGTGTTAGAATTGATTCCGAAGGTTGACCAAATTGATCGATTTACTGGCGTCTATTTACTCACTGATATTTCATATTCTACAGACTGAAACTATTTAAAACCTATTAAAATTGAAAGATTATTTTATTTACTGCCCGTTTTTCTACTTTTTAAAACCTGAAATTACTTAACAGACCTCCAATTATATATGTGAACTGTTTAAGCAAATGAGTATTAAAAATCCAATATAATTACTTCTTGTGGTTATTAGATGCTTTAAAACTATCAGAAATCTATTAATTTATCTACTAGGCTGTCTCGGGGATTATTGCTGCTGTTTTTGTAGCTTTAAGATGGTCAAGTTTCATTACAATGAATTATTTTCATTCTGTTTCAGACTATTATTTTATCATCTAGTTTATTTCTTTAAAAATCCTACTAAACTATATTTATTTCTGAAGTTATGGTTATAGTGAGTCTAGGCCTGTGTAATATAGGTTCTTTATTGTCTTTACTGTACGGAAATCTCTTCAGAAATACTAAAACTGGAATATGCCAAAATTTATGGGTTAGATTTTTCCTTTACTGAAATTACTTATTTATCTCTGAAATAATGTGTATTAGACATGATAAAGGTTTATTTATGCCTACTATTTGCAATTATTCAACATTTACTTCGTTTAAATCTGCTCAAAACATCTCGCCAACCAACGTTAGTATCTGTTATTAAAAATTTACTCCTATGTGAAATAACCTATTTCCTGCTGAACTATCATGTCTTTATGGCAATTTATGGTTTATTTATGCTGTGTATGTTATTTATTTACTTTATTATACCAGAAATGCTGTTAACTTGATTTTACGTGTGGTATCGTGTACTCCAACTAACCTTAAACTTGACCGGATTCTAACGAAATATGACAAATAGAACGAGGGATACCTTACAACATTCTGATTATAAAGAAATCTGATGGAACTTTGGGACACACGGTGTATAGGAAGCCAACGCATACAGACCTTTACCTAAACGCGCACAGTCATCATCACCCTGCACAGCGCAATACAGTACTAACTACTCTTGTCCACAGAGCGCGGGCAATATGTGATAAAGACAGCCTTCCTAGTGAGTTAAAACATCTCCGTGATACCTTCAGAAAGAATGGATACAACGAACATCAGATACAGTTGGCATTCCGGGAAATGAATCGTAGGCCTAATAAACACGATAATGGTCCACACGATAAATTAGCCTTCTTGCCGTACTCTGGCGCCACAACATCTAGGGTCGGAAGAGTCCTGGCAAGAAATGGCATTAAGACCATTTTTCTACCACCACCAAAATTGAGAAACATTTTGCGCTCTCCAAAAGATGACCTTGCCCTCCGTACACCCGGAGTTTACTGCATCCCGTGTGAATGTGGGAAGAAATACATCGGTCAGACCATACGGTGCGTACAACAACGTTGTTTGGAACACGCCCGACATGTTTGCCTGGGACAAAAAGATAAATCAGCAGTGGCGGAACATAGTTTGACAGAAGGACATGGTTTCGATTTCGAAGCGACTAAGGTGTTGACACATGCGAGAGGCTTCTGGGACAGCGTCATTAAAGAAGCATTTGAAATTCGCCTCGCGTCTGATTTGGTAAACAGGGATTGTGGATTCCAGATAAGTGATGCATGGATTCATGTAATTGAGGCTGCTCATCACCAACGCTCTGCTTTTTGTGTTCCGCGGGCGTCTAATGACATCTGAGATGCTGCTAGGCAACATAACAACATCTGTCGTTGCCATTCCAGTTTACAAACAACACGCTCAAGGCAGACTTCAAGACTTGCAACTGCACCTGAAGATGGCGACGGAGAATAAAGTCGCCGAAATATTGTGTATTAATAACAACATCACTCAGTTTGTTTCCCGAGAAACGTTTATAAATATTTCAGATGGTTGATTAATGATGTGACAGGCATGTTATACACATGCCAAGCCCAGTAGGTGGACCTGCAGGAGAAAGTTTCCTGTTGTGTATATAGATAGCTGAAGTATTATATCACATACAATTTATTTTTAATTAATTCCTTTACTGTTGCAGCAACTAATATCCGAGGGAACTGAAATTCTGGCAAATAATTTATCTATACTTCCTTTACCAGTGGTTGATAATGACAGTATTAAAGTCTTGCTTGGCCCATTGAGACAATCTGCAAGTCATCAGTCTGTTGTATATGCCACTGGTGTTACCTTCCAAGATGATCAAGGTGATGAAAAAAGGTTAGTTAAATTTTTAATGTTTATAGGTAACAATGAAAGGAAAGAAATGCCGCCAGGCAATATTTACATGGAAAAGAAAGGGAAAATACACCCAACATTCACCAAAGTTGAAGGGAGGAGGGCAGCAGCAACACAAAATAGCACACAAACAAAGAAAATACAATATTTCGTGTGAAACCCCCTTTTTAAAGTTAACACAGGTGGGTGGCTGGGCTTGCGCAAGACTTGCACTCGACACAGCCACTAATAGAACGCAACAGCCTGTCGGAACTGGTGGGAGGATCAAAATTAAAATAACCGTGAATATAAGAAAGATTAAAAATAGTTGAAAAAATAATAATAGTAATAAAAAAATATAAATAAAAATATATGAATCTATTGTGATGGGTGTATTGGGGTGAGGATGGAAGATATTAATGGAAATAAGGCCTGGGGAATGTCTAGTCTGCAGGATGTGTTGATATGCCAATTCCCAACCGCGGAGTTCAAATTGGGAGGTAGTGTCTGGAAGTACTCTAATGGCTCTGACCACGAAGCAGGTATTAAGATCATGGGTGTTGTGAGTACTGGCATGGTGAGCAACAGGGAGGTCCAGGTTTTGGGAGTAAGCTGTTTGTCTGTGACCATTCATTCTGATGGATAATGAGTTTGAGGTCAGGCCAATGTAGGAACTTGGACAGTGGAGGCAGGTGAGCTGGTAAATGAGATGGGTGGTTGTACAAGTGGCATGGCCTACTATGGGGTAGGTTTCACCAGTAGTAGGGTTGCTATAGGTAGTGGTAGGTGGAAGCATACCGCAAGTTTTGCAATGGGGTTTCTTACAAGGGAAGGATACATCAATAGTGACCAGGAAGCTATCTTTTGGTAGGGGTGTAGGGACTGTTGACAGACGCTCTAAAAAGTGGGAGTTGTCTGACATAGGATGGAACGGCCTGGACAAAAGGTTGTAGGTGCTGGTGAACGAATGCAATGCATTCTGTGGGAGACTCAAAGGCAGCAACCGTAGGACATCCAGGATTGCCCGTCTTATGTATCTTGGGCAGAAGATACAGGGTGGGGGTCTGGGGGGATCTTAGGTGTCAGAAGGCAAATGGAATGGTGTGAAAGACCCTGTAAGGGACCTTGGAGACTGAGGAAAGAGCGTATTTCTGTGCAGATTGAATTAGTGGGGCCAGTGGAATGAGGTAAGTAAGTGGAGGTGTCAGAGAGCTGCCTGAGGGCTTCAGCTGTGTACTCGCTTCAATCCATGACCACAGTGGTCGAGCCCTTGTCAGTTGGGAGGATTATGATGTTTTTATTTTTTGAAAGTTCACTCATACCCGCATTTCAGTACGGGTCAGGTTGTTGGAGTGGGGGATTGAATTCAGGAAGGAATGCGATGAGAGGGTTGACATGAGGAATTCCTGGAAAAGGAGTAGGGGATGGTTTTGAGGGAGGGGAGGTGGATCTAACTGGGATGGAGGTAGGAAATGTTGGAGGCTGGGTTCCAGGTTATCACATGGGCTGTCTCCCCTGCCTGTAGTATTGAAATAATACCTCCAGTTGAGTGTGTGGCAGAATGAAAGGGAGTCTTTAATAAGAGTAATCCGATCAAATTTATGGGTGGGAGAGAAAGTAAGACCCTTTGAAAGAACTGATAGTTCAGGTTCGGGGGGGGGGGGGATGGGTGGGAGTGAGAAAGATTCACAATAGAGATTTTTTATTTCTCCAGTGGTTGGGGTGATGGGAGTGGGTGGGGAAAGTTGAGAATATGAGAAATACATGGCATTGTGGCAATAAGTGGTGGAGGGATAATGTGTTGGGGAGATGAAGGCCCAAAACAAAAGAGCTCTTGCAGAGGGAAGAGAGCTTTGAAAGATGTTTTTGTTCTTGTTTGGTTAACAAATGGTTGCAATGATTAAGGATGTTATGTAAATAATGAATGCAACCAGGGAATGCAAGGAGAAGGCTTTTGTGTAAGGAAATTAGGTGGGATGAGTGTTGTTGGGCTTTTATGATATACTGTTGGAGAACTAGGTGAGTAAGTGCCAAGGACTATTGGAAGCGGAATGAGTGGAGTGTAGGATGAATTTGCGGGGGGCATCCAGAAATAGGAAGTTTTACAGTAAGACCATTTGGTGGTATGTTAAGAGAAAGACAGGATTGGAGGAATAAAATATGAGATCTCAGTTTAGCAAGATGAGTAGCATGGTGCATATTGTTTGTGTGTTGTTTTGTGTTGCTGCTGCCCTCCTCCCTTCAACTTTGGTGAGTGTTCGATGTATTTTCCCTTTCTTTTCCATTTTAATGTTATTAGATTGATATATTGAGTGTGAACCTGAACAAGTTAAATTTGTTTATTGATGACAGTCCTATGGTTTCAGTATTAAATTTATTTATTAAAAAGTTTATTTCATACTAGTGACTGCTTTTTGTGTATGGTCAAGGATATAGAATAGTTCCAGTTTTTATGGTCAGAGGTCATGACAGGTTTACTTAATATGGCTAAAATACAAAGTTAACCTGAATCCCACCATGAGGGTACTGTATGTAAAATTTGAAGAAAAAAAATATTTGATTTTGAGGAGACTTGGATAGAGATGATTTCGTTATTGTATAATTGTTTCCAAGGTCACTTGACTTGTATTTGACCTTAAATGTTCACTCTGCAAAATTTTAAGAATTTCTATTTAGTTTTATGGAAATTCAATCATCAATCGCAACAAAAATTGGTTTTAAAGATCTTGTTGTTCTTGATTGAGGCTGGCAAAATATTCAAAATCTTTGGCCATCGTGTATGTATTGGCCAGTGATATTACAACACTATAAATAACTTAATAACCCATGTATGCTGAACACAAACAAAAACCATTAATGAAAGTGGTTAGTAAAACATGTAAAAAACAATTAAACCATACTGCTTAAACTTTGGTCAAACAGCAATATTGGCGGAAGTTCGTTAGTGGCATGTTACTGAACAGTAGTACCACATTTTTTAGCCGTATAGTTTTTTTTTTTTTTTAAGAATGAAGTACTACAAAAATCAAACTAAATTGATGTATTATGGCAATTTCATAGCAGTTGCTTAGGTATTAAGCTATGCCCATAATTCTAGTCTAATATTCTAAGAAAAGGTGAAACCACAGATAGAATTGATGAAAGGTAATTTGTATTTGTTTCCTCACCAAGTACAAATTAATAATAATAATAAAAAATGTGTAGTAAGATTAATGAAATGGCATATTATAGTAAGATTACTGGATACCAGGAAAAATTGTATTTTGTATTTTTCAGTGGATATATGTCCTGACAAATTGTTTAGCATTAAGAATAATGCCTATTGGACACTCATCTATTGCTCTGATTACTGCTGTGAGTTGTTTAATTTATATACATTTTAGGTGACACAAATTACATTTTCCAATATATGTCCCTTATAACAGCAATTTGTCTTTCAGTTTGTGATGAGCATTGCCTGACACATATCATGTAATGGTACAGTGCTTTCAACTTTTATTATTTTCAAGACAGAAAATAATGTCTATGGATGTTTGTGTATGTAGTCTAGTTTAATATAGTTAGTAGTGCAATGCTACCAGCTCAAAAACCATTCACACTTCAGTTCTAGAAGTCAAATTTAACAGTGGCATGCTTTATTTTTTCAGGTTTTAATAATTTACCAGAGTTCAGCTAATCAAACCTTGGCAGGGACAGAAACAGAATGGTACCCTTACGGTTAATTTGTTCTATCTTTAAATGTATTGTCTCTTCATATCAGAGATGCAGTATCTGACCTGCAGTTGTTGGGTGTTCCTGTGTGAGGCATCGTATCAGGAATCCTTTCGAAACTGGATATGGCGATTTTAGAAAAGTTGAGCATGCTTCAAGTCTCAAAGGTTACAAACCCCTAAACATTCTGCTCTATAGAGTGGCTGGGATCCACAAACAAGAGGAGAATTGGGTTTGGTTGGAAATTGATGAAAGAGGCTAGTGTTGACATTTTTCAATGAAAGCTGTCTTCTGTGAAGTGCATCAGCTTAATAATTTCATTTGTGATAGATCTATGTTTTCAAAACTCAGGTTGTTCATGCTTGATGAAATAATGCTGGTTGAAAATGTCTTGGAGGCAGTTGTTGACCATTTGCTCAATGGCTTTACACAGTTTAGATGTCAGGCTGATGGCCCTCTAGCTACTTGAGAATAGGGAATACAAAGAGGTCAGAAGGGACCTTTTTTTTTTACCAACCCGCCACATGAATCCAATTCATTTGGTGGGTTGGGATGTGACCACATCTTTCCCCCTGCCATATGTCTCGCCTCCCACATGATTAAGACTAAAGTCGAAATATTGTGCAATTCCTTTGTTTTTGTGTTTTTACGTGTCTCGCCCTCCTGCCTTCATCTGTGGTAAGTGACGGGTTTCTGTTTATTTTCCCTATCCTATCTTATTTTCAGTGCCTCGCGGCAGTTTCTTTGTTTCCTTTATCCACTTATTTATACTTTGATATATTTATTAATTTTGGGTTTTAATATTCCCTTGAAGTTTTTATATGTGTGGTAAAAAGTTAATTTACACTTTATTTTTCACTTGCAAATATATGCCTTGTTGACTGGCTAAGTTCTGTAAGGAAATTCTGTACTTTTCCACTCCTAACAACTCAGCTCCTTGCATACCAACTCTGTCAATGAAGTGGATATAGGCCAGTAACCATTCCTTCTCTGAAGCTCTTTTCCTGAAAATTTTATCTATTTGTGTGTGTGGTTTTTTTATGTTTTTTCCTTCAGTGTGTTTTTACATAACAAATGGAAATTGTATACAATACTCCGGGAATTGATATGAAAGCATATGTGCCAATTTGGGTCTCAGATAAATCTTATCAAGATATTTTTATGTCTTTATGATTGAAAAAGAATTTTAAACACTTCATTAACAGAAAAGCCTGATTACCTGCAATCTTCATTATATTTTGATTCCAAATTAAATTATGGCATTAAAAAACATATATCAAATGGTGAAAACACATGTGAAGATTACAGCATCTCAAATACTATGTTTCCTGATTTATATAATATAATGGCAATGAAAATGAGAAGCAAAACACTTTAATTTAACATGGATTTTTTTTAAAAAAAATATAAGGAAAGTAATCCAATTGCTTACCAAAGGTTGAAGGCAGGAAGGTTGTAATGATACACAGTCACACAGTATTTTGGAGGAACCCTTATTCATGGAGAAGGGTGACCAAACAATTGTGCACATGTCATTAGTTATCTAAAAAATCTTGTGTGGTAGCCTTCTTGGCTTCAACCTTTGGTAAGTGATGAGTTTACTCATTCGTTTTTGTTACATGCACTTAATAAGTGGATTGAAAGAATACTGGTTAGCGAAAAAAAATAAACATGAATTCAGGCTTTATGTTTCTTTGAGATCATACGAGCCGCAAGAGGGTGGGGGATAAGAAAAAGGAGGGAATTCAGCCATCGCATTTTGAAGGAACCATTCTGTTATTCACCTGGAGTAATTTACACAAAAATGAAAACAGATATTTGGTTGGTCAGACAATGATATGAACCCCCATCCTCCTGAATGCTAGTACTACAGTAAATTAAAATGAAACTAAAGGCAGAGGACAATATCACTACTTACTGAAGATGAGGTAAGAGTAGATACAAATACACAGGACTGAAATTTTCGTCAGTGGAAAAACATGGCAGTCATCTCTCGTAAGTGGTGTTTTTTTTGTTCTATCCTTACTGCTGATAATATATGTAAAAACAATTTTCAATTATTTATTCACACAAAAATGCATGTTGTGAACACATTTTTTTTAAAAAACATCAAAGTCGAAAGTGGACATGAAGTCCAGATCATAAAACTAAAAATTAAATAGACTACATTCTGTCCAACAGCCACCATTTTGTTCAAGACGTCACTATTCTAAATCAATTCAACACCGGAAGCGATCACAGACTGGTCCGATCGAAACTTAGGATCTGTATAAAACAAAGGCGGAAGCTAATAAAAAGAAACCAATAGAGCATCAGTAGAAATAATCAGTCTAAAAAAAAAGAAAAACATCATTCAAAGCACATTATCAGAAAAACTAACTACCACTGACGTTGTAAATCTAGCATCAGCTGTTAATGCATTAGCCATAGAAATTGCAGGCACTATTAAAACCACCAAATTAAGTAAAATTAGCAATGATACAAAAACCCTCCTGAATAAATGAAGTAAAACCTGAAAGAAATATAATTGAATATGCTGAACTGGGCAAGACTATTAGAAAAGAAATAACAGCTGAAATCAAGAAATATAACAAAAACCTGTTTAGATCAGTTATAGAAAGCAAGAAAGCCTATAAGAAAGCAAAACCAAGATTGCTGTTAGGAAGGAAACAAATAATAGCTTTAGATGACGATAACAAACGTATTACAGACAAAATGGCATTATTGGATCACATCAGGAACTTCTATCAGACCTTATACAGAAAGCAAGATAAAAAATCCTTTAATGACATCAAGCCCAGACGCACCAATTCCTGAAGTCCTCCCATCTGAAGCTAGAAGGTCAGTACATGAAATGAAATAAGGATCAGCTAGTGGTCATGATGGCCTATTTTTTGACGTACTCCAATTAACTGGAGAAGAAACCTACAGACACCTAGCTAAAGTATTTTCACAATGCCTTGAAGAGAAAAATATCCCATCCAGCTGAAACAAAACAATGATTGTGTTGCTGTAAAAAAGGCAGTCGTTATAACATTAAGAACTACTGCCCCATCAGCCTGCTTCCTATAATTTACAAAGTGTTTACGAAGGTCGTCAATAACCGCATCAGTTCTACCTTGGACACAGTGCAACCAATTGAACAGGCTGGCTTTAGGTCAGGATTCAGCATGATAGATCACATCCAATTCATCCATGAAGTAATAAGTCGAGCGAATGAATGCCAGATGCCAATCTGTTTGACCTTTATCGATTTTGAAAAAGCTTTTGATTCAGTCCATCAGCAATCATGCAAGCCCTTCTAGAACAAGGAGTAAATCCAGGCTTTATCAACATACTGTATAACATCTACATTACTTCCACCACCTTCGTCAACATTGCTGAAGCCACCAGAGAGTTCCCAGTAGAAAGAAGGGTAAAACAAGGAGACACTATATCCCCCAAGCTATTCATATCAGTCTTGGAGTTGGCAATGAAAAAAATCCAATGGAAAAATAGAGGGTTAAGAATGAATGGAAAAAGTATCAACAACTTTAGATTCGCTGTTGATATAGTTTTACTATCAAACAGTCCGGAATAGCTAAAAGAACTGATAAATGAACTAGAGGCAGCTTTCAGAGAAGTGGGCCTTAAAATAAACCTGTCAAAAAGCAAAATCATGCAAAACAAATGGACAGACAAAGACAAGGCAGACACGAAAGAAGCTGCTATTGAGTCCTTATAACAGTGCATCTATCTTAGCCAACTGATCAATATGAATGGTGACTCAACATCTTAGATTTATCGATGCATAAAGTTGGGCTGGAGAACATGCGGAAGTTTTTAAATCAAACATGCCAGTACATCTAAAAAAAAACAGGTATTTGAACAATGTGTATTACTTGTCCTCACATATGCCTGCCAAACTTGGACCCTAAACAGTAAAATCAAGCAAAAACTGAGAACTGCCCAGAGAAGTATGGAAAGATCAATGCTAGGGTTTATAAGAAGAGACAGGAATAGGGCCATCTACATTCATTCGATACATCTTAGAATGAGTGACGACCCAAAAATGGCAATGGGCTGGTCATATTGCTCGAAAAATAGATGACAGATGGACTACGACAGTTCTGGATTGGACACCAAGGGACCTGAAAAGAGCAAGAGGAAGACCCCCAGATCATTGGGATAAAGACATTCGATGAATAACGGGTGTGATTTGGAAGAAGAGAGTTGCTCAAGATCGATTAGCCTGGAAGGAACTGGAACAAAATTATGTAGCATTAACTTGTACAGTTTAGCTCATCTGGCTTAAAGAGGCTGCATCCTGAAAGCTGTATAAATAAAAAATACTCCTCTCTATGCCTCTGTCATTCATAATTGCTTAATCTTTGATATAGCTTTATTTTTGCTCTACCCTTTCAGGTGGTCAAAACTAGAAGAAATTTTGGTTACAGAAGCACAGGGTACTCTTCCAATGTTATTCAAACCAACTCTTCAACTTCTATCAAATGAAACCATCAATACTGTAAGACCTATTGGAGTGATGGATGGTACGACAATGATTTTTCCTGAAGATATGAATTATTTTTTTACTCTTCAGGTTAAGAATGTGTGTTTTTTTTGTTAATAGAGCCTGTAAATGTAAGGATTCTTATGAAAAACCCACTGCGTATTCCGCTTCCATTACTGGATGTGCATTTGCTTTGGAGCTTTAAAAGAAGTAATGGAATTAGAGAGATAAATAATGAATCGAGTGTAAGCCAAAATTATGAAGAAGTGGAAACCCAGTACATTAAATGTGTGGTTCTTAAGCCAGAAAGTCATGAAGAGGTATGTTTATTTTTCTGTGCTTATGCTTTATTATATCCTGTGATTCACAGTTATTGTGATGTCACATTAGTATAAACAAGAGATTATTAATAAAAGATCTTCACTTTGTTTCACATTCCTCAAGTTTCTTTCTTGCTGTTATGTTAAACATTTACATTATGTGCAACAAAATTAATTCACATTATTGTTACTTAAGTTAAAATCACAATTCACAGTTATCTGCTAAGTACGTTATTGGTTTTATGATTTGTCAATAGACTTTTAATATCAAATGATTGTGTTGGTTGACTGATATACTAACCAGCAGATTCTTCTGACCAAGAAAATCGCAATATATTTTACAACAGCATAATGTATATATAAACCAATTAGCAGTTACCCTCAACTTTGTTTGAAGTATGTCATAAGTGTTTTCTTTAATAATAATAACAGTGATAGTAATAAATATTAAAATATAGTAATAAAAATTTATTATGTTCTATAATAAAAAAAATCCATATTTATCCCCCAAAATAGTAAAATTATTTGCTGTTTGGATATTGATTTTATTTTGATTCTTTCAGTTATTTCTGCTAGAAATTTACATGAATTAAAACTAATCTTATGCATAATCACATAAGTACATTAAGATTTTTTTTTCATTTGCTCTCATTGATGTCATAATTTCATCCACATGATAGTTCCACAGGATTGCCACAAACCGGAAAAACGGGGAATATTGGGAATTATCAGGGAATTTAATTTATTTTAATCATGAAATTTCTCATTAAATATTTCAGCTTATATGTATTTAACATAAAATAGCCAACCATAGTGTAAACAGCGTGGTAGCACTCGCTACAAATACCTTTGACTTGCACCAAAAAACCACCACCGATGTGTGTGACACTCGCAGCAACCAAATGAGAAGACCAACACCTGCATACCACAGGCTCCTACATTGTTATCTCGAGTTGCACAAGCTTGCACAAAAGTGTAAATGTGGCATTAGAATCTTCGATCTATATGCTATGTAGCTATAGATTGAATACATAATTATGTAGTTTTTCTCGGCGTTGAGAATATAAATATTGTTCTCGGCTGACTAGCCGAGTTATAGGAGTGTTATAATTACACAATATTTCGGCATTCTCAAGTGTTGTCGCCAGAAGATGGTGACAATGATTGAGAGCGCCGAAATATTGTGTAATTATAACACTCCTATAACTCGGCTAGTCACCCGAGAACAATATTTATATAGATTGCCTACTGGTCAGTTGTGTTTGCTAGCTAACCGACAATCACTTCATTCGTCATGAAATTTCGTCTTCTGTTTATAAACACACAAACGCATCTCATATGATCACATCCAATTTAAAAGTGGAAGTATTTTCTAAATATCGTTATTTTAGTTTATTATCAAACAGTAAGTTTTTCTTAATTTTTATGATTTATGTGGAAAAAAATTGTTATTTTTTAAATTATTAATTTATTGTAATTGTGAAATTTCTCATTATATATTTCAGCTTGAAATAGCTGATAAAAGGGCATAAATAATTTATTGTACTGATCATTAACTCTTGGGCTCTCTTTTTTCTTGCAATGATAATTACTCTTATCTGTGTTGTTTGTTCAAAGCTGTTTCAAATGTTGAATCGATGCCACAGCGTAAATAAACAGTGTACTAGCGCTCGAAAATGCTATCTCGATTTGAATAAGCTCGTGCAAAAGTGGAAATGAGGCATAAGAATACTCGTAACACATCTAATGTCATCACATCCAATTTGAAAGTGGAAGTGTTTTCTAAATATCGATGGTTTTAGTTCCTTGTCAAACATTAAGTTTTTCTTAATTTTTATGATTGTATCAAATTTTTTTTCTGTTATTTTTTAAATTAATAATTATTTTTGAACATTCATTGGGCGGTTATTGTAGATTGTTGTTTTTACTGTTGTTGTTACTAATATTTATTTATTTAATTTAATTATAACAATATCAATTTTTTAAATTTGCAGACTAATGAATTGAGCATGACAACACAATTTCAAAGTGATTGGTTGATTAATCCATACTTTAAGATTTGGTTAGAAGTAATTAAAAATGATTCTAAAAGTGCAAGATGCAAAGTTTGCAGTGTTACATTTTCTTTAATTAGAATGGGTAAAACAGCTATCAATAGTCACATTAAAGGATTGAAACATACTAGCAAACTTAAGAATTGCAAAACTGTCTACCCTCTTCAAAGTTTTTTAACTCAGCCGCTACGAAGTAGACAGCTAAACATGGTTTGTCTGACAAATTGATTATCTCTAATCCAATTATGACTCGGGAAAAAGAACTGCAAATTCCACCATCACAAAATACTATGAGCTGCTTTCTTTTCAAAGAAGTAATCCATGCATAAATAATTTGTTTATTCAGACACTGATGACTCACAAGTCAATGCGCTTCGCTGGAAGTGATGTACTGTTATTTTTTTTAAATGTTGAATGATAGTCAAATAGCCAGAGGAATGGAATTGCAACTAACTAAAATTGCCTATTCAATTCTTCATGTGATTTCTCCTATTATAAAAGTAGACTGACAGACTCCATAACTTCTTGTAATCATTTTGTTATACAATTTGATGAGTCACTCAACAAAGTTTGTCAATAAACTCAAATCGATTTATATATCATGTTTTGGAATACTGTGAAGAGTGAAGTTTGTACGTGATATTTAAAATCTACTTTTCTTCGTCGCACAAGATCATCAGATCTTCTTCTGTCCTTCAAGGAAATGCTTCAAACTCTTATAAGCCTTAATAAAATTTTACAAATTGGAATGGAGGGACCAAATGTTAATCATAAATTTTTGAGAGAATTGAAAGCTGAGCTACAGAAAACTAAAGAAATCAATGATCCATTGGTACTTGATATGGGCAGTTTTGGTCTTCATAATATGCATGGTGGATTTAAATGTGGATTTCAGGCCACTAACTGGAATATTGTTCACTTTATTAGGTCAATTTATTATCTGTTTAAAGACTGACTTCTCGCCGTGCTCAATTAACAGAATATTCAGGATCAACTCTTTATCCTAAAAAATTTTCTGCAGTCCGTTGTTTAGAAAATGACAGTGTTGCTGCTCGTACTATTGAAATTATTCCAAATCTTTAAAAAACGGTGGAGAGTGTATGGCATGATAAAAAAGAACTGACCAGCACCAGTTACAAAATTGTAACAGAAGCTCTTTCAGATCCTTTCCTACCAGCAAAATTTTTGGTCTTTAGCAACTGAATTACAACCATTCCTACAAGAATATCAAACTGATGCTCCTGTGGCACCATTTCTACACAGCTCTTTAGTGACAGTTCTCCAAAGCATAATGCAAAGATTTATCAAAGCAGATATACTGAAGTCTGTTGAGTCATCATCAAATAGTGATTTAACTGATGAAAACAATGTTTGTGCAGTCAAACTGACAGGAATTGGCACTAAAAAAGTTATCAAAGAATTATATATATCACTGATGTCATGATTTTACACTTCCAAAAAGATGCCGTGTCCGCTTTGAAAGCTTTTACGGGAAAATTGTTGACACATTCACCTTTATTTTATAAACTTACCAAAGCAGTCTCATGTTTTGATCCTAGTCTTGCACATTTCCTGAATTTGGCTGTAGGAGACTGAAAAGCCTACTCACTATTTTGAAAGAAAATAATCGAATCAGTGGTATTGAGGCAGATGAAATTAGTCTAGATTTCAACAATTTATGTTCTCAACCTTCAGCATTGCGAATTCTTAAAAATTATTCACAAACAAGTAAAAGCCTAGATCATTTTTGAAATGAATTAATTCTTGTGTAATTCTTGCACATTCCAATCCACAATCAATAGTAAAACTTTTAAAGATAGTCATGGTTTTATCTAATAGCAATGCCAATATTGAGAGAGGTTTTTCAGTCAATTCTGGAAGTTTAGTTGAGAATATGAAACTTTAATTGCTCAGCGAATAATATATGACTCTGTATTAAAAACGAAACAAATGTGGATACCTCAATTCTTGATATTACAAAATCTTCAGTTCTTTCTCACTCGCATTCAAAACTGTCTGAAGAAACTGAATGTTTAAAAAAAGAAGCTAAAATAACTGACTCAGAAGATATGAAAGAAAGTAATAATAATAATAAAAAAAAGATTTAGTATCAAAAAAAGCTAAACATCTAGCTGAGATTCAAATTATTGTTGAGCTATTTAAAAATCTTCAGTGATTTTTATATACCAAATATTAAAAGTTTAATTTGTTGTAGTTTATCATTAGCTTGTTTCTGTTTTGCTCATTTTAAATTACTTTTCATAAGATTATTAAATTAGATATAAAATACCAACTACAGAAATTTACTAAAAATGAATAAAATAAATTATGATATTCAAATAAACATAATTAGACATGTCTTCTTTTTAATTTTTGTGAGTTTTGTACCAGATTTAGCTATTAACAATTAAAGTTTAATCAAAACTTAAAATATTTTAATTAAGTGAATAACATTTTTAAATCTGGGAAAAGTATGACAAACTTTATTGGAAAATCTGTAAATATCAGAGAATTTTTAAATCATTACTTTGTGGCCATCCTGATCCAACAGTTTTGATCGCAACACAGTGAATGTATTAATTAATGCACATGTGACAGAAGTTATGATTTTTGAATGGCAATATTAGCAGAGACATGCTTTGTTTAAACATAAGGCACAATAGATTTAGTTTTATTATTTATGTGGTTTAGCATAAGGTTTTAGAATTCCTAGTTTTTAATTTCATTGGTTCCATCTTGCTATTGTCATTAACTCAGTAGCAGGAAGGTTTTAAGGTGATATAAACTACAAATGAAAAATTGCATAACAAAATCATGGTTTTGAGCTTTATTTAGTAACAATTCCACTTAAGTACTGCGAATAAATAATTTGCCAAAGTACTGCATTCAACCTGGCATTTTCGACTGACTTTGGAGCTAGTTGATATATAATCACCATTTTCCTAAATGCGAATTGATAATTACGTTTTAATCATGTATCCCATTTCATTTTAATGTACAAAACTGAAGAATTAAATAATCAAAGTCAATAAATAAATAAATAAATGTAATGCAAACAGTAGTAGTGTGATTTTTGATCGGTATTTCTTGAAAAGAGTGCTCATCACAAAGAGTGATTCCATCTCAAAATGATTATAATTTTTTGCTCCATTCTTCAGTACATGTTGTAAGCTATTTTCGCAGTTTTTAATCTGGGCCGTTAGCTTTTAATATTTGAATACACCAAAACTGCTGCAGTAGATTTTACCATTTCAAACTTCCAGATTTATAGAAGGGAGATTAAAAAATAATATGTTGTAATTCTAGGAATTTATTTTTGCTTTAGAAAGACAAATGTCTTGACTGATATTCACTAAAAATGTTTTTAGAAATAGTAAGTGTAAGGAAATTCTGTAACAACTGTCATGAAAATTAATTTTTAACCTTAATGACTCTATTGAGACACAACATTGGCAGACAGTTGTAGCAGATCTGTTAGTTAGGTTGTGAGGCTTTGCTGCCGTTGAGTCACACTATTTCTTCTACATACTTCCTTTTGAAGTAGTGTACGTGATGGTAAATCCATACGCAGCCTTACGTATCTTTTTTATTTTTACTTTCTTCCTTCTATATGCTTACCAGGTATTACCATTATTCGAATTGCTTCTTGCTGACTTTAAATGTCTGGTTCAATTGGACACATTAACATCTGAAAAATCTTTAATGTCATTGAAGTTTTCATTCATTTACTTTTTTGAATAATTTACTCAGTTACCTTATGTCATGAAACATACAATTTATTGCTGGAATTCATACTAACAAGATAATACACAATTAATACTTATCTTCAATTATTTTCATGATACATTCGCTCCCGTTGTCACACAATATTTTTATAAACCACACATTCTTTTTCATTGCTCTCTTGGACTGTATACATTACATTAAACATTTACACACTACTTGTCAAATACAAGTTCATTAAAAGTTTCTTCTTCAAAACCTCCTTTTTTATTTAATTCATTGTCCATTCATGCTTTCATCAAAAAGAAAACTTTCATCTCTTCTTTTCATGTGCTTTTTAAGGATGCTCTGCACTGTCTTTATGGGCATCTTTGACCTTTAAACTAAATTACCAAAGTTAAAATATATACTCTCTAACCTCCCTTTGTTTCAAATATATTTACAACACAAACGATAATTTCCACTAAGAACTATGTACTTTATAAGGTGGAATTGAAAGGAGGATGAAAAGTGTGGTTGGGAGTTGGTAAAAGGTCTTCATGTAAATAGTGAAGCTGCCAGATACTTCAGAAAATGTGGGGAGAAATTGGTTTGACCTATTACTAGAGTCAGTAGGAGGGAGATTCACATACATGTACAAGTAGGTAAAGTGAAACAGGCTTTTAGGAAGAAAAATAAAATGGGAAGAAAAGGTTCTGCTTTAAGTATTAATCAGGGGACAGATGTAGACCATCTTTTGCAGGATCAGTTAGGCACAATCTAGACAATCTACCAGGTTACAAATTTTTCTGAAACCTGGTGCAACATTAGATCAGATAATAGAGGATGTAGCATGAATTTTTAGTGGTTTCAATTGAGAATTGATAGGAGAGGATGCAGCAAATAGTTTTGATAGAAACATGACATATGGAATAGAGATTGACTTGAGGTAAGTTGCAAAGGAGGCACAACATACCATGGTGGAGCTCATACCGGTCATGAATCACCATGACTGGCCATAGTTGAATCGTGCTTCTAGGTGGGTAAATGTGGAAATCGAGGTGCTGCTTGCAAAGGCATTAGTTCTGTCTTGAAGGTTGTGTCTGTGCACAGCATTGGAGGTGGGGATTCTCTACGGATGACCTACATCTAAATATAAAAGGGATAACTTGTTAGCTAAAACTGTAAAGGAGCCCACCTCTAGTTATGAAAGGGTTGGGCAAGAGCCTTTTTTAGGTTAGTGGCTTCTGGTGGAGTATAAAAATAGCTAACCAAATAGATACTGAATGCACAATGGGAAAAAGTCATAAATGCTAAAAAAATTGATAAAGCAATAAAACACATGTTGACAATTACACTACTGTTTGTGAAAATTTCAACATCCAGAAGAAATGGTCTGAGTCACTCTGAAATTGGATGGTATGTAAAATAGTGGAACCATAATAAGTTAGTGGAAGAGTTGTGTTTGATCATATGAGTTTTGCCAGGATGTTTAGTGGTTCAGATTTCAAGTTAAACTATAAGTCCAGGCATAACAGAGGTGGAATGCGTGGTAAATGAAATCTCTGTCACTAGGTCACAAAACCACACAAATTTACTTTACCGTAACAAGTGATGAAAATTGTAGAGAGATGGCATGCACTTAGTCTTAGCAGCACCCTCTTTTATGACTAAAGGGGTGTTATGTAATGCTCAGTCAGTACAGAGCCATCAAACAATGTGGAAATGTGGAAGGATTGTGCACAGCAAAAAGTGGGTACTAGGCCACATAGTGTGGGATGACTGCCATCTTGTCTGCATGGCCATAACCAACAGAACATCCTTGTCAACAGTGTTGGCTTGATGTTGGAGCACTGTAATTGATGTGGACATTTCTGCGTAGATAGGTTCAACACCGTCTGGTGAACTGGTGGCATGCATACTATTGTGTTTGTTTCCATTGAGCAGTCTCAGATTGCAATTGCCAAGTGGAGGCCATGATTAGTGTGCTGGGTGTTAAAATGTATCACTTCAAGCAAGCTCCACTTCAACTTGTCCTATACAGATGGCCACATATTTGTTAGATGGGACCATGGTGAATGCAGGCAGACTGGGTTGTTGAGTGGAATAGTGGTCAAATGTGATGGTTTAGAGCACTATTGGCTCTAAAATGTAATTTTGGCTTCAATGTATTGAACACAATCTGAACAGCAGTTGCTGTATCGGGAAGGTTGCCCTTCCTGAGGGCAACTCCACGTGTCACATTGCAACAGGACAGTTCCCATCAACATTGTGAGTAGTGTGCAAGCCTTCTTCAAAGAACAACGGTTACCATTGCCTGCAAGTTAGCGTGACACGTCAGTTATCAAACACATCTGGGATATGGTCAGTAGGCAAGTAGTTTGTTCTGGACTTTTGTACCACTGATGCTTATGGCGGCAATTACAAAACGTGTGGCAATATGTTCCTCAGAAGCATATCCAGGCTCTCTCTGATTCCATGCCACAATGTCTAGAGGGTCTGTTTGCAGCATGTGGTGTCTGCAAACCATACTGAATTCTCATGGTCAAAGTGCTGTGGAATAAATCTCATTGTAATCACATGTCTCCTTCTTGGTGTTGCAAATTTTGCAAACAATAGTATAGCAAGGTGAAGAGGTAGAGCTTCAATTGGAGGATGGGTTTTCATAATGGTTAGCAAAGATTACTACAGTTAAGTTGTGTTCATAGATCATAGCCATGATGTACTGGAGATAGATTTCTGTGGTGATAAAAGAAGAAGTAAAGGATATTTTCTGCTTAGCACAGTGGAAATATGAATGTAAAGATAAGGCTTTTGGGGAGAAACTAAATACATCATATTCAAGAGTTTAGAGGTGAGTGTAACATGATGATTGTAATATCTCAGGTTTACATTGCTATCTACATCTACATTCATACTCTGCAAATCAAAAACATTGTGGGTGGCAGAGGGTGCTAAGCACCAATCCTAAACCCGCCCATTCCAATCCCGAATAGTGTGAGGAAAGAAGGAATACATATAAGCATCAGTACGGCATCTTATTTCTCTGATCTTATCCCTCCGATCATTGCGACCTAAATAGGTTGGCGGAAGAATTCCTAGGATCACTCCGATCTCCTTTCTTAAAAACGGGAATTACCTGGGCTATTTTACAGGTAGAAGTTACTTTTCTCTCTTCTAGTGATTTACGGAATATATCTGACAGAAATGGTTCAATATCCTCCACGTATTCAGAAAATACTCTTACCGGTATACCATCGGGACCCGGCGCTTTACCTCACTTCAGGAGTTTTAATTGCTTTACAATACCTACGCTATCAATTTCTATTGGTTCCATCTCTAATTCCACACGATGTGGTAAAGTGGGTATGTTTTCCATGTTTTCTCGCGTGAATGAATTTTTGAATTTGGTGTTAAATACGGTAGCCTTGTCGCGGCTGTCTTCAACTTCCCGTCTGTCTTTTATTATAACTGGCTTATTGTTCCCACTACAACTAACTTTTTTTTACATACGACCAAAATTTCTTAGGGTTTTCAGTGAGGCTCTTAGAGAGAGAATAGTCACGAAAGTTATTAAAGGCCTCACGCATCACATTATTAACACGTCCCCTTATCTCCTCTAACTTATCTAAATCAGTCCGATGCATCGTCCTTTTTGTTCGTGTATGTATCTTCCTTTGCTTCTTGAGTAACCTTTTAACCTCCCGTGTGTACCATGGGGTATCGTTCTCTTCCCTGATTGGCCGTTTCGGTATATACAAGTTCATACCTTCCCCGACTATATGTAGGAATCAATGCCACCTCTCTTCAACAGTGCCTCCTGCTACTAAGAAGGTGTGGTAATTATGCCTCAAATACGTTCTAAAACACTCTTTTGAAGCCTTTTCGAATCTGTAAACGAACTTCTCTTTTCTCTTTCTGCGCGTGGTTGTTAGTTTTACTGTAGCAATTACAGCTTTGTGATCACTTATTCCTGCGGTAGAAATATCTGTGAACAATTCAGGCCTATTTGTAACAACTATATCTAAAATATTTTCGTTAACGTTGAGGCATCGCGTTGGTTCAGTTATGAGCTGTTCAAGATTGTGATCCGAGAAGAGGTCTAGAATGATTTCGCAAGCTGCTTTATCCCTGCCCCCAGTAACGTGAACGTAATTAGTCCAGTCGATATCTGGCAAGCATTATTGTATGGTCCGGAAATTGCCGTGCTATATTATTTACATTATTTCTTAAGGCCTCAGCAATATTTACGCTTGCATCTGGTGGATGATAGAAGGAGCCTATCACAAGTTTTGTCCTAGCTACATAGAGCTTGATCCATATGATTTCACAGACAGTATGGACATCTATTTCGCTACATGGGAGGTACTTACTAACAGCTATAAATACACCACCTCCTTGGGAATGCAACCTATCCTTACGGAAAGTGTTCATGTTACTATTAAAAATTTCGGCGGAACGTATATCCGGTTTTAACCAACTTTCTGTGCCTATTACGATATCAGCATCTGTACTACGAATAACGTTTTCGAGTTCAGGCTGTTTATTACAGACACTTCTGCAGTTAACTACTAGAACTTTTAATGTTCGGGATTCTTTTAAGCTACCCCTAACACGCGGTGCTGAATTTATCTTGGCTGACCGCAACTGAATTTCCTCCTCAGGGTCATCCTCCCTCAGCCTAAAAAACCCCCCAATGCACTCCACATGGCCCCTGCCACCCGTGTAGCCGATTCCCAGGTGTAGTGCACCCCTGATCTATCCAAGGAATTCCTACAAGACTCAACCCCAGGGCGAAGATCAAGGAATCTGCAGCCATGACTATCACACAAGCGCTGTAATCTCTGGTTCAGCCCCTCAACACGGCTCTGAACCAGAGGTCCACAGTCAGTCCTATCGACACTGCTGCAAATGCATAGCTCGGCAGAAATCTTTTGCGGCCAATGGCCACAGAGTTCACCCTTTCTGCAAGTCGCCCAAAGGACAAGAGGATAACCTACGACCCCAGGCGGCAAGCATCATTGGTGCCGACATGAGCCACAATCTGCTGCTGGCTGCACCCCATCCGTTCAATGGCATCCGGGATGGCCAGTTCCACATCTCGGATCAGACCCCCCCCCCAGAATACACAATGAATGGATACCGGAATTCATCCCCGACCTATTCGCCATTTCCCTAAGGGGTTCGATAAAGCGCCTAACGTTGGAGCTACCTACCACTGAAACCCCCTTCTGCAGTTGTCCAGACTTAGCGGACTGTGGGGCTGCCAACTCACAGGCCGACGATTGCAGGACTGAATCAGTTCCAGACAATGCGTCAAACCAGTTGGACAGTGGTACAAGCTCACCTTCTTGGGAATCAGGCTTGCACGACTGCCCCCGCATGTGCCGTCGACGTCCAGACACCACACGCCAGCCACCACTAGGCGACGGCCGCATAGATTCCAACGTCTCGGCCTGGACTGCAGGTACGATGACAGGTATGGGAGAACCTGCGAGCCGCTTTGCTTCTACAGGGTCACCAATACCGCATCTACTGCACTCACTTGCGGCATCTTCCAGCTGTGTAACTCTTGTTACCAAAGCTACAAGCTGGTTGCGCAGGTCAGTCACCTCAGCCTGCGTCTGCACACAACAACCACAGTCCCTACACATACTGCCTTACAGAAAGAAAAACTAAGGGGTACAGGAAAAAAAAATGGACTCTCTGTGCATTCTCAGTAGGAGGCCTTTTGTCAATAACCAAATATATAAAGACGAAGCTTACGCTAACTACGCACTTTAAATTAAATTTGCACTGGAGGTACTACTTCACGTAACGATTCCGACCAATGACTGCTGTTGCTGCTACTGACAAGCAAATATGCAAAGATGAAGCTTTAACTACACACTTTGAATTAAATTTCCACTGGAGGTACTACTGCACGTAATGGTTCTGACGAACGACTGCATCTGCTGCTACTGACAAACTAATATGCAAAGATGAAGCTACAACTAACTAAACACTTGTAATTAAATTATCACTAGAGGTACTATGTCACGTAACGGTTCCGACAATGGCTGCTGCTACTGACGAACAAATATACAGAGACGAAGCTAACCACACACTTTGAATTAAAACTATCACAGAAGGCACTGCTCCCTGTAACGGATGCCGAAGAACGACTGACTACTGGGGCTGCTAAACTAAACACTATGTTAATAACTACTTGATTTTGTGTAATGCCTTGTTATTTACTTGACTGCCTAAGCTTTCATCTGATGTACTGCACCAATTATCAGGGATACTATCTTTGTTTACATAACAAAGAACACCAAGCATCAGAGTACAAATCTGCTGTCTTTGTTGAATTTTTTCATTTTCTTCAAAATTTCTGGTGCCTCCTTCATGCGCCAATGCATTTACCAGTCTTCTCTCCACAGCAGCCTCTTCAAATTTTATAATGTGACTGATGGCATGGAGAACTATGGCAGATTTGTCACTGTTGATTTGTTTATATTGGCAGATATATTCTTTAAGCCTTTCTGCTACAGTGTGACTTGTATCACCATGTCACACCATCATCCAACAACAAAAAGGTGCATACTGACATCATTGATCTTAAAAGTGTGGACAATAATATTCCTGGCCAATGCCTAATGTGAATCTGACATCAGATGTATCTGCTGTAATTTGCCATCCCATTAACACTAGGACTTCTTTAAATTTGAAGACATGAGGCTTCTGTGGAGAGAAGGCATCTACTCATGCAGATGACAGTAGAAATTTTGAAGAAAATCAACAACTTCAGCAAAGACAGTGGCTTAGTACTTTGTGATGCTTGTAGCTCTTTCCAATATAAACAATCACAGTATCTCTGATGAAGGCTGCAGCATGTCAGCCAAAAGCTTAGCTAGTCAAATAAATAATGTCATTTCCAGAAAACTGAGTTGTTATGATCATTACGGGTGGGGAATTAAATGTATCAGGTGTCATCTGGGTTGGAATAGAGAAGACAGTTTTGCAAATACTTTGGCAAGGGAAGGAGGCTTTACACAAATGGCAGAGCAAAGTGCAAGGGGACAAAATGTGGTGGATAACTCCTAATAAGGCCTGATAATAACCTTTTGGGATCTCTAGTTAATGAAGAAATAAGTGATCATGAAGCAGTTCTGATTGATATTAGAGGGTTCAATAAACCACTGGCCAAAACTGAAGGCAGTAAAAGCTACAATTATGTAATGGAAAATATTTCAGAACTGAAGAGAAGTGGAAAGTTCAGTATATGGAAGTAAAGCACATGTACAGAGGAATTAAAGTGAGAACAGTTCGAGGAGATAATAAGAATGGAGGACAAACCATTTATTCCAGAACAGAAAACAAAGAAAAGTATGGAACCAGCATACCATAATAGGAATGCTATTAAGCTAAAGAGGTAGTTAAGAACAGAACACAGCATAGTTAAGAGATAATTAAGCTAGGAAAGAATAGAAAAAATTAAATAAGAAATTAATATCATCACCAAGGGAGCTAAAAATTGGTGAAGAATATTATGAGTGCACGTGGACCACTGAATGATGCATTTAGAAATTTCTATGGCTATGATAGAAAACTGAGGAGGCAGGAAGTAGGATGGAGAAGTAGTTATAGAAGATTCGTGAAAGCCAGTGATATTAAGTAAATGGTTTAGTGAGAGAATTGTAGACTATGATTCAGGAAATGGAGAATTTAAATCAGAGGAGAAGTTTATTAATGCAGGTAGAAATGATCAGACTTATAAATTTCAAATTTATCCTCATGATAATGTGAAGGATCTAAGGGAAAAAATGTAAAAGGACCAGAGTAGATATTATTGCTACAGGTAGTCAAATTTGATGTTGTACCTTACCTTGAAATATTATTTAGATTAATCCTGGAAAACTTGGTGCTTACCAGAGGTGTTGAAAAGTGCCAATTAGTTCAACATCAGTGGTGGGTAAATTACTGGAGTAATTGATATGCAACCACATTAGAAATATCTGAGAGGAAAGAACTGATTTGCAATTTCATAATCTGGTGTTAGGCAAGGAATTTCACGTGAATTTCAGTTGGTGGGCTATGAGGGCTGTCTGAGAAGTTCTCGACCTCGACCATAGATGGCATCATTACCAATGTGACTTTTTTCCATGCAAGTTGCAGACACGCCTGCAAGAAATTGCAAGTCATTCATTCTATGTTGTAGTTTGGTCTGTACAGTTGTTTGATGCGGGCGCGGTGCGAAGTTGTATCAGAGATGGAAAAAATGGAGTATCGTGCAGTTATAAAATTCTTTGTAAAAGAAGGTTTAACGCCATCCGAGATCCACGGAAGATTTTTAAAAGTGTGTGGGGACTCTTCTCCTTCATATTCGACAGTTAAGAAATGGACTGCTGAGTTCAAACGTTGCCATAGCAGTCTCGAAGATGATGAACGCAAAGGACGTCCGAAAAATGCAACGACTCCAGAAATCGTCCAGAAAGTGCATGATATGGTTTTGGATGATCAACGAATAGAAGTGTGTGAGATTGATGAGACTGTAGGGATATCAAAAGAACGTGTGGGATACATTTTGCATGGAGTATTGCATATAAAGAAGCTTTGTGCAAGATTGGTGCCGCATTTGCTCACTGTTGATCAAAAGCGCATCTGCATGAGACTTTCTGAACAGTATTTAGACAAAAATAAAACTATTTTTTTGCATTGATTCATAACTATGGATGAGACATGGGTTCACCACTGTTACGAATGCTACGAAATGATCATAGAAACGATCAGGTACGACAGGTTGTGCAATGACGTGTTAAGAAAGTCGAGTATGAATGCTCAAAAGCAACAAGTTGCATCAGCCGGAAGCGGTATTGATGCATCGCGGCGCCCGAGCTGATGAAACCAGTAGAGGATTCGAGAAGCATGAGTGACTCACCCGCGATGCGTCACCGCGTGCCTATAAAAGGGACGGCTCGCCCGGAGTGTGGGATGGATGTGCCAGCAAGGAGTCAGTCGTCGAGGCAGCGCCGGACAGATGACAACACATTGTATGAAGGGCTACCTATTGATCAATCCTGAGGGTTATTCCTTCTCCTATATAACCTACCTCCGGGTGATGCGCTACTTAAGACTTCTACAGAAAGCTTACGCCGAGATAGGCATCGAGATTGGTGACAATCATTGGCATTGGATTCCGACAGAGGAATTGCACACATTGCACTTCCTGTAGGTTGTTTTTAAAAAACATTCAAGTCGTTCTTCGTGAGTTGAAGATTTTCCTCACAATTCTCTCTTGTTATTTCTCAAGAACCTTTTCCTACTCCGAGTTCCCGAGTTTGAAATTCCTTACCCACCTGAATTAGACTTCAACCAGCATAGTAGAAGCCTAGTTCCCATCTCCTGAACCGCTCGCAGGAGTTTTTAGCCAACCGGTCATAACACCACTACACGGCAGAATCAAAACTACAGTAAAAGCAGTGGACAGTAACTGGTTGTTCAGGTCCAAAGAAGGCCAGGGAAGGTGATGGCATCAGTTTTTTTGGGATGTTGAAGGTGTTTTGTTCATTGATTACCTTGAAAAGGGTAAAACAATAACTGAAAAATACTATTCCAAACTTTTATGATGGATGAAAACATTCGTGAGTAAAGGCCCAGTTTGAGGTAGAATAAAATCATCTTTCATCAGGGCAATGCACCTGCCCACAAGAGTCTTTTGGCAATGGGAAAATTAAGAGATCTGCACTACGACGTGTTGCAGCATCAACCTTATTCCCCAGATTTGGCTCCCCCCAACTTCCGTCTATTCCAAAAACTCAAAAACTTTCTTGCTGGTCACCATTTTTCTTCAAATGAAGAGATGATTGCAGCTGTAGATGGATATTTTGCAGGCCTTCCAGAAAGCCACTTCAGGGATGGTATAATGAACTTGGAACATCGTTGGACTAAGTGTATCAGTGTTCAGGAAGACCATATTGAGAAATAAAAATGATTTGGTAAATATCAAATTGGTTTTATATATTTAGGCTTAGAATTTTCCAGACCGCCCTCGTACATGCAAGAACCATTGGAACTCATTATTCTAATGACTTGTAAGCTACCTTAGAATTTCATAAGAAATTTTGCATAACGAAGTTCGTTTACAGTATCATGAGCATAGGTGAACTACATGATACCGCAACCTTAGAGCCATTTACGCAACTAAGTCAAATATATAAAGTAAACTAAACTCTTAATTCAGATAGTAACTCAAAGTTTAAATAGTAAATCCACATTCTAAATTTATTTAACCAGCTGTAAAAAAAAAATGCAACCTAACACCAGTATATGCAGTGTTTGGTGATGACATAATTTCGTTAAAATCAGTATTTTTCTTCACTCTGTGAGTTGTTCATAATAATAAACGGTTAAAAGATAATAAGTTTTGGAACAAGGAAACCATACTAAAGAGTTTAAAGGCGTTAAAAGCCTAAAAGCCGGTATGAAAAACTTAAAACGTAAATACACTCACTTCAAAATTCAAGAAATGGTTTTTCTGAAGGATATAGGAAGACATCTAATAATAAGAGCAAAACTTAATGTTTCTTTCACAACATACTAAAATTTTAAAGGTTGTTTTTTAAACATTATATAGCAAATCCAGACATGTGCAGATAGGGAAGTAATACACATAAATTCAAGTAGAGAAAACATTTTGAGAATATACTATAGTTTATTTGAAACAAGATTTAGTAAGCCTTTTGAAAAATATCCAGTATTGTGATTAGGATGAAACAAAGTAACGATATTTTTAATATGGCTGTTAGTCGAGTTTCCCCATTCCATCATCCAGTAGGGAGTACATTTCAAAAATTAATTATAAATCAGAAAAAACAGCCAAAGACTCCAAAAGCAAGCCATGGGCATTTGAGAACACATAGAATCTTTTTAAAAATGTTTTAAAGTTAGGATGAAGATATTAGCGGTGTCAAAAGTACACTATTTCATCATAAATCATTTTGGCTAATTGAAGAATAAACAGGTCATGTTTGGTATCAAATAAAAGAGAATTAAATTAGAAGCTGAGAAAATGTTGTTTGAACCATGTAGCTTTAAAATTGTAAAAGTTACATTATGTTAGGTTTTAACTTTCATGGCATAAACATTTATCACTTAATTCAGCTTTCTCTGAATGTTTCAGATAATACTAAGTGTTACACCACATTATGTGGGTGAATTAAAGATAACTGGTATTGCCTATCACTTGACCAGTCCCCAGGTGCAGCAAAGTTCTGAAACTTCAGTGAACACTGTACCTAGTTCTGTAACTGTACCAGGGAAACAGTTACTTCATGTAAGATGTTTACGTGCAAAACTAAGTAAAGATAGAGGAAATCACGAAATAGAGGACAAAAGATTAGAAGTAAATGTTGTAAAATCAGCACCTTATTTGCAGGTAATGTTGATCACCTACTGGTCTGTTTGTTGTAATTGCCTAATTCTTGTGAATATTATCATACAGCTTAAGATTTTATATTATTAGATTGATCATAATTTGAAAATTTAGTCGCCTAATCTTCAAAAATATGGAAGAATATATCTGTAAATCTGCAGAATGTGTCATTTGTTTTAATTTAATTTTGCTATTTTATTATGATATTACAGCCTGTCCACTGGAAGTGACCATGTCTCTTAATTTCAGGTATTGTTCCATAATTTGAATTCTGAAGTACTATGTGGTGAGATGCAGCAAATCACTTTAGAATTTCAAAACACGGGTAATGCAGCTCTCAGCAACTTATACATTGCTTCATCAACTCCAGAACTTTTCTTGGTTGGTAGTCATTCTGATATTGACACAGGACAGAGATTACCTTCAGAAGCTGTAAAGATCAATATACCTGCTGAAAAACTTCAACCTGGACAGAAGCACAAAGAGTGTATGTGGCTTCGAGCTCCAGATAGGAAAGGTGTTACAAATCTAGAAATGTTGTTCTATTACGAGAATAACAGTGATAAACCTATCCCACGGTAAGAATTGTGCCTTAAACTCAGGTAGATACTAAAATCTAACACTTAATCAAAGAATTATTATTTTATAGAAAGTTCATATAGTCAACACTACTAAATAATTTGATAGAATTATTAATTCTTTCAGGAGCTCAATTTTTTTTACTTTTTTTATTTTTTTTAGAAACTAATTATGTGTTTTCATTTATATTTTAGCATGTTGAGTCTAAATCTAAATGGATTTTATTTAACGTAAATGGTACAGGCTTTTTAAGTTATCTGCATTCTGGGATCTGTAAAGTAAGATGTCAATGTGGTTCTCATATCAGTGATTTTTCAGCTGCCATTGCAAGAGAGAGACTGCCAGAATATTGCATCTAGAATATTGCATCTACTTAAGTAGTTACTTACAATTTTGCTGCTGTTTGCATACAAGCATTGTCATGGGCAGATCTTGCGGATTACGTGTTTCTGCCACTAAGCGTTTATAGCGCAACTCATTGTTAGTTCATTGCCACCTGGCTTGGTCTGTTAATCTGCAGTGATTGTTTTTGCTAGCGCTGTTTTGTTTTTGATGATGGTATGTTTAAGTGAACAACGTGCAGCTGTGAAAATTTGTGTTTTACTACTCAGTAAAAATGCTGCTGAAACTGTTTTAATGTTTAAAACAGCTTACAAAGATGATACTATGGGAAAAAAACTCAAGCGTATAAGTGGTTTGTTCGGTTTAAAATGGCGACATGTCGATTGATAACAAACCTCGTTCTGGACGTCTATAAACTGCCCGAATCGACGAAAATGTTGCAAAAAAAATCGAGAGATTATACTCTCATACCATCGACAGACAATTGATCAACTGTCAGATATTAGTGGGTTATCTTGGAACTCGGTTCAGCGAATTTTAACCAAAGATTTGGGAATTAAAAGGGTTGCTACCAAGTTGATCCTCGTGCTCTGACCAACAATCAAAAAAAAAAAGAAGTCAAGTTAATGTGTTAATGGTTTACTGTCAAAAGTTAGTTTGTGGGCAGATTATATAATGTTATGTAATAACATCAAAATGGGAGAAGTCTGAACATCTGCAGGATGACCTGGATAGGATTTCTAGCTATGTCGTGCTTTGACACAATAGCTTGAAATTGATCCAGATTTTCTGTCAAAGGTCATCACTGGTGATGAGTCATGGTGCTATGATTGCGACCCAGGAACAAAGAAACAGTCAAGTCAATGGAAGATGCCATTAGCACCCTGTCCAAAAAAATGTAGTCAAGTCAAGTCAAATCAAAACAATACTTTGTGAGTGTAGACTTTCCCGTCGTAGTGATAAAATATAATCTTCACGGGTGTTCAGCCGGATGGTGTCAAAGTAACATGACGTTTCGACAGCAAGCTCGGCTGACACCCGTGAAGATTATATTTCAAAACAATACTCATTTGCTTTTTTTGATGCCATGGGCTTAGTTCATTCAGAGTTGGTTCTCCCACATCAGACCGTCAATCAAACCTTTTATTCGGAAGTTTTAAGAAGATTACACAACGGTGTTCATCAAAAAATACCCGATTTGTGGCAGACAGGAGACTAGTTCTTCCACCACAACAATGCACCTGCATACGCACCTGTCTCTGTTGGACAGTTTTTGGCTAAAAATGGCATGGTTCCACTGCCTGATGCACCTTACTCCTCTGATCTGGCTCCCAGCGATTTTTTCTCGTTTCCACGCATGAAAGGACACCGATTTAACAACATTGAAGTGGTCAAGGGGGGGGGGGGCATGGGTGGAGCTATCAGCCATTTCTAAAGACGATTACAGAAAATGAGAACAGGGGGACATATGTATTAGTAGTAATGGAGAGTATTTTGAAGGGAATAAGGTTGTTTTGTAAAAAAATTGAAAATATATAGCTTTAAAAAAAAATTTTTTTTTTTTTGGTACCCCTTCATAGGTGAGTTGAGTTTCACTGTTGCATATAGTCTTTGAGAACTTATCAGTCTTAATGGGGGAAATAACAGTGATTTGCTGTATGTGTTAAACATCAGTTGTTTTGAAGGGTAGATGAATGGTGGCTTATACAAGTGATGATGACATTGGAAATTGCAAAGAAACAATTTCAAGAGGACAGCAAACTAAGGCCTAAAACATATGAAGTGACTTCCTGCCGTGCGGCGTTGACCGCACGGTGGCAGCCGCCGCTACTGTTCACACATTAAGAATGTATTGCGCGAGGCCTTCAATGATTTTCATTCCAACTCTCTCTCTAAGAGTCTCACAGAAAACCCAAAGAAATTTTGGTCGTATGTACGAAAAGTCAATTGTACCAATACCAATAATCCAGCACTAATTCGTGAAGGTTCCGAGGTTAATGAAATCCGCGATGAAGCTAACGTACTAAATACTGTATTCAAAAATTCATTTACTGATGAAAATAAGCATAGTATTCCCGTTTTCCCACGCCATGTCGAGTTGGTGATGCAATCATTACGAATAGATACTGCAGGTATCATAAAGCAATTAGAGCTCCTGAAGTGGGGGAAAGCACCGGGCCCAGATAGAATTCCAGTAAGAGTATTTTCAGAGTATGTGGTGGAAATCCGGCCATTTCTGTCTGATATATTCAGAAAATCATTAGAAGAGCAAAAAGTACCTACAGACTGGAAAATCGCGCAAGTAACTCCAATTTTCAACAAAGGTGATCGAAGTGATCCTGGAAACTATCATTCCATATCTATAACATCTGTTTGTAGTAGAGTTATGGAGCATATTATATGCTTGAATATTATGAATTTTCTAGATGATAATAATTTGCTTACAACAAATCAACACGGATTTCGGAAGAAAAGATCAAGTGAAAAACAGCTGGCCCTATTTGCACATGACGTAATGAAAGTTATTGATGCAGGTTCACAAGTAGATGCAATATTTTTAGATTTTCAGAAAGCCTTTGTCTCTGTGCCACACAACCGCCTTTTAGCGAAGCTTCGTGCGTACGGTATATCGGATCAGCTTTGTGAATGGATAAAGGATTTTCTAACTGGTCAGTCGCAGTATGTCATCGTTGAAGGGGAAAGTTCTTCTAATGAAGATGTTACATTGGGTGTACCCCAAGGAAGTGTAATGGGACCATTTCTTTTCTTAATTTTTATAAATGATCTCAGAGACAAAGTGAAAAGACTTTTTAGATTGTTTGCTAATGATGCTGTTATTTATAGGGAACTCCGCAGCTGTGAACTAGCCTACCAACATATCCTTGACACCAGACACACCCCTGGCCTAAATCTATGTTAAATCAGTCACTTGCTATCTCTAATTTTATTTTACAGTCAGTTACTTATATATGTACATTTCATCTATTCATGTTATATATTTTTATAAACATATATATATTTCTATCTCCCTTTAATTTCATCCATAACCAATCTAAATAAAATTATAACTTTTTGTATTATGCTACTCAAAGATTATTTTGTTTCACTTTTATCGCTGGTCAAGCTTATCCCCCCCGCCCCCCGCTCCCCCCCCTCCCTGGCAATTCCACCGTGCGTTTTCCGCCTGTGCTTCATTCATGTTGCGGGTTGGGATGTGACCACATCTTTCCCCCTGTCATATGTCTCACCTCTCACATGATTAAGACTCGTATCGAAATATTTGTTTAACTTGTATGTTTTTTTGTTTTTTTACGGGTTCGTCTTGCCCTCCTGCCTTCATCTGTGGTAAGTGATGGGGATCTGTTTATTTTTTCCCTATCCTAAAAGATCGAATTATTTAGAGCTGAAATATCGCCTTACCTAGAATTTTAGCAGCATTCAAAATACACCCTAAAATGATCATCATCTATGCTTTCTTAGTAGAAATGAATGCAACAAACGGGATTTACATAAAATTTTCACTTTTAGCCTTTTTTTTCGTTTCTTTCCAAAAATGTTTAGAATTCAAACTAAAGTGTGTTTTATTTTTAAGAAAATGACGATAAAAGTTGTTTACCATACAAATATATGGAATTTTCCCCCTTCTAAAAAGTTTTAGCTAGATAATGGATGTATAACAAGGTTCTGTTCTAAATTGAAATATGCTTTACTATTGAAAATGATTATAAAAGTTATTTGCTATATGCATTATATGTAATAGGCCACCTGCTGAACGGTTTAAGTTAGATAATAGATATATAACATATTATCTTTCATACTTTCAATGTTAAATTCCTCCCCCGTCTACTTTATGAATCTTAATTTTTAATTCCTTCAGCATTTGTGGTAAATTATTCACCACTTCCCTTGGTAAAACATTGCAGTCCCTGACACCATTACCCACAAAAGAAAATTTTCCAGCTCCCTTTGGCATAAAATCAGGTGGCAGCATGTGCCCATGTTATTCTTTCCCTTTCCATGCACTACTACTAATTCTTTGACCAATATCCTTCCAAGCCCCATGACTAACATACACCTTGTACACTCCCAATACTCTTTAGCCTCCTCCTGTATTCCAATGACTCCCAGTTCATTTATCATATCAGTTACTGAATTGATCCTGTGTAATTTCCACAGACAAATCTGGCTGCTTTTCTTTGCACACACACTCTCCAACTCTTGTGTTGGATAAACAAAATGTTGTCCCAAACTACACAATCATATTCAAGCAATGGTCTGATCAAAGTTTGTAGCCCAATTCATTAACTTCTCTGGTACATCATATCATCACTTTCTCCAGTAAATGAAGGTTTTTGTAACCTTTTCTTACCACCTGCCCAGTTGAGTTTATTATAAAATGTTATACAAAGATATGTTCACTTCGAGCCTTCAACAGGCAATTCTATCATAAACAACCTTTTTTAAAAAAATCTGTGTACCTAATAAGCTAACTTTTCTCGACATTTATCCTCATAACATGATGACTTACCCAGTTTAATATTCTGTCCATACCACCCTTGGTTGAAAGGAGTATTAGAAAATGTAGTTTTCCCTAACAGTTAGGGAATGTCTCACAGTGATAGAGGATCAATTATACCTTGCTTACCCATAACTGGCGGTTCAAAGTCACATTCCACCTTGCCCGTTTATCACCTCATCGCCCACTCCCGTTGCCTACCCCACCAAGTAGATGGCTGTGTCAAATGCACAGAAGTGGCAAATTTGTCAGCAGCTTTCATCTTCGCATTTGCGGGTAAGGGCGACGGCGGCGGATTGGTGATAGTGTAGAGTGACCTTGAACTGCCTCTGCTAACTGAACACTTTATAACGGAGGTGTATTCACATTGATTATCAAAGACTACTACTATTCACTGGTGTTTATAGCAATGGGGTGATAAAAAAAGAAAAAAATCTGGGTATTGGATGCTCTGTAGTGGAAGAATGAATGATAAAGATTGTGTTCGGAGTTCAGATGTGAGCATAGAATGCCCATTATTTTTGGGGATTTAAATTTGCCTGGTATCAGCTGGTAAGGAAATAAGATTAATAACATAAGGGTAAAGAGATTACCTTAGTGAGGGAAGGAGGCTTTACACAAGTGGTAGAGCAGAACACAAGGGGACCAAAGATTTGGGATGTATTTCTCAAAAAGTATATGAACAAAATGTGATGATGAAGCAGTTCTGTTGCATATTAGAAAATTCTGTAAACCAGTGACCAAAATTGAAGGGCGAAATAGGTAAGATTATAAAAAAAAACACAAATTTTAAAAAAGAAGTACTTTCAAGAGAAGGTTACACATATGGAAGGAAAGCACAAGTACATTGGAGTCATAGCGGAAACAGGTCCAGGAGATAATAAAGGGCGAAGAAATGTTTATTCCAAAACATAAAATATATAACCTACATACTGGTTAGTGACAGAGTTAAGAGTGAATACTTGAAACAACCAAACAAGGAATTAATAGTAGGTAAGAGTGAAGCTTAAGATGGGTTTATGAAGAATATTACTCGTGCTGGGGAACCACTGAATGATGCATCTAGAAATTTCTGGGTCTATATTAGAAAGCTGAGGGGGAGGGAAGGTATGCAGATACTGTACATAAGGCTGGAGAAGAAGTTAATGAGAATTTGAAAATGGTAGCGATAATGAGACCATTAGGGACCATCACCTGGCAATTGGAGGTTGTAAATCAGAGGAGCAGATACTTCATATAGGAAGAAATGAATGAACTACAAAATTTAAAATAGATCCTGAGGATAATGAAAGAGCTAGGAAAGCTAAAGAACAAGCACAAATGGGCTGGTTTAGATAATATCACTACAGATGTATTAAAGTTAGTGGGATACAATTTTTGATCTTACATTGAAATATTATCTAGATTCAATCTGGAGTCTTGCTGCTTACCAGAGGACTGGAGAAAGCGATAATAGTACCAGTCCATGAAGGAGGTGTGATAAATAGGTACAAAAATTGCAGGTTTATTAGTGTAACCTCATTGAAAGACAAAATGATTGAGAATAATGTGCAAAATGGTTTGCTAATTGTCAACATGACATTAGGAAGCAAGTAAAACTAAGTTTGTGAACTATTTGTAAGTTATTTTGAGTGAAATTGTCAAGGGAGCCAAAGTTGACAGTGTAGCACTATATCTTTCCAAGGTATTTGGAATAGTGAGCTATAAAATGGTATTAAATAAGATGTAAACTATTGGTTTCGAAGAAAAAGTGACATGCATAAGGAAGGGTGAACATTTTCTTTTGCAGATAAGGGAATCATGGATTGAAAGAAATATCAAGGTTAAATGTTTATTAATTTACAAAAAATGCTGAAAAATAAAAATCCATAAAGAGCTATTGTAGATTGGTGGAGGAATTTACACTCGGAGGTTATAAGATATTTTAAAAAAAATGTAGATGAAAGTTATAAAGTTATTTGGGAAATTCCCACTGGAGCAGGTGCAATATAGCAATGAAATTAAATACAAACCAAACTCTTACCTATAGGGAACAAACGTAAATCATAATTTAGTGCATAAGTTGTTAGTTGTAGAGCCAGTAAATATTTTTATTTTCTTGCAGTTTATCTGCCTTGAAGCTCCAGAAAAATTAGTATTTTACTTTTTTTCTGCAAAGTAGTCATAATGTTAATATTCATTGCCAAATTTTAGTTGGTGTCACATCTGTGGTTTTGTATTTGATATTTTGTTTGCTAGTATGTTAGAGTGCTGGTAGGGTTTTTCATTTTTGTGTCCTGAATGATATTAACACATTGGCGACCGCACCCGAGCATAGGTCGGGTGACTGTTTCTCGGAACTCACATCCCTGTTTTCTACCCGGAAGAGGGCCAGTACTAGAGCTGTGTGTAACATCTCCCTATATTCTCCTTGACTGGTGCTGACTCTCTCTGATGTGTTTATGGAATTACTTCGAAAAAACAGTAAGCGGTGCCGGACAGCTTCAGCTGTGCGATTGTGTATTTGTGTCGTTGCGAGTTTTGCAAGTTCTCATTAGCTTCTCTCAAATATGTTGCACTTTTTGAGTGATCAAGAAATTTTAGAAGGCCTAGAAGAAGAATTGAGTGATTCTGGATTGGAGGGGGAAATATATATCTCTTTGCATGCCAGATTTGACATTAACATTGTTGTTACCAACTAAGATAATTAAAATAAATATATAAAATAAACCTTGAAGATTATTCTTTGAGGCAGTGCTACTACTACTAACAGACAGTAATTATCCACAAGGATACAGTGGGAAGTGTGTGGGAACATGGTTAGCATTTCAAGCCTTGTTTAAACATTGGTTTATTACAATTATTAATGATAATGCTGAAACTTACAGAAAATGTTACAACTATAATATCAAATACCACCAATCCTGATCTAGCAAACAAAGATATGAATAATCTTGTTATCACAAAATGATATAATATTATGGACCAAACCTTGGTCTTGCAAACGAAGATATGAATAATCTCGTTATCACAAAATTATATAATATTATGGACCAAACCTTGGTCTTGCAACTTATACCTTGAATAACCTTATAATTACAAACAATCCTACTTATACCAAATTATAGAAAATAACCAGACTGGCTCTTAATAATTTACTAGCCAAATACAATTTTATATTTGAGCCAGACCACTAACGACGAGATAGAAAGCGACACACTGGTAGTAGTAATTGACAGAGAAAATGACTAATATAATGTCAAATAACACCGGCCTCGATCTTGTAGATTAACGTATGAATAATCCTGTAATCACCGACAATTCCACGTAGATCAATAACAGAAATAACAAGACCGGCTCGTTCTCATCTACCAGCATCTAACACTCTGCCATTAGGACCAAACACAATTTATGGTGGAGGCAGACCGCTAACGACGAGGCGGAAGTCGACACTTGTGGTTGCAGTTGACGGCCACTACCTCCAATACCCTCCTAGGGTGAGAAGGCAGGTTTCAGCTCGAAAAGTACCACCCGGGTCGATTGCCACGGTGTTCCCGAAGCTTCGGCACAGCACTCTCGGTGAAGAGTGTATCGGAGAAATTCCCTCTCTGCAGGTGGTCGAAGCAACGGTCGCGAGGGACCCACCAATTCACCAGAAGTATAATCCACGGGCGGCCCGGTCAAACCATCAAGCTGAGTCACAGCCACTGCGAGAAATACCAGGCATAACCAATCGACTGTTGACTGCCTCACTGACTGCTTCCTCCTTAGTCCCGCAACGCTATCACTCCGGGAAACATTAGCGGAATGCCGATCGCGTGCCTCCAACTGACTCACTCCTTCCGTGAACCCCTCATATATACCCGCTATCGCCAGGAGCCCCAGCGCTCTCTAACGGGGGAACACCAAAGAGGAAACAATCGCGAGTGGAAGAGAAGAGAAGGCAAAGATACAACAAGAGCCGAGCACGGCTCATTCTTTTATTATATGAGTTTCTCTTTAAAATATGTCAAATATAAACATCTCAGTGACATTTTAAAGAATGCCATAAATGGCTGGTTTTCCAGGCCAAGAATGTGCCTAAGCTGCTGGTCCTTAAAGTGTTAGTATGTGAGGTATATATATTCATTCATAACATTGAACAGCCCAGGCTTGAAGCATGTCTTGCTACAGTATCTTTACACTGGGTCTTTTGTTTAGTATGCTTAATATTTCCAGCCACTGTTACAGTTTACATGCAGTTTTCTTTCATTTACATGTACATTATTCACTCTGGCTTCAATACTTATTTTATTGTACTGAATGACATGATTCTTGAATTATAAGTACACAAAGAGAAATTCACTGCATGTGTCAGTACTTTCATCAATTCTACAAAATACCTACAACATCCAGTATATTGTATTAGAATTATAACCTGACTGAATAACGAACCTACAAATTAAAAAGATCTCCAAGTAAATTGGATAAGTGGTTATTGAATTTTAAGCATACAAACAAAAACAAAATCATTGAATACAAATTAGATAACTGGGTCCCGGGTTATAAGCCACTAACAAAGAGTCTCCTCATAAAACACTGTTTAAACCAGGTATACTGAACACCTACTTTATCACACATAGGAAAGTGCATATTAAAAACTGATGATACAGATTGTTAAGAATATTGAATGCAAATGGGATAATATTCTAGAGTTATAAATGTGCTAACAAAGCTGCGATTTAAAAAGACACAGAAAGCTAGATGTTGCATTTCATAATATGTAATGATAGCCAGTACATCAGTTCTGTGGGATATTTATAGAATTATGTGGAAGTTAAGCATTTCACTATGAGACAGTGAAAAAACTTGTTTTCAAAAGTAAGTGTTCTTTATGTATTTCTACTTTCTGAATTCGAAAATAATACTCATAATATTGTATCACCGACATTTTTGGCGAAAATCGTATATTTTGCCAATATTGGTGTAACGAATTGAAGCAGTACATATGTCTGTCAGGTATTGAAGAACACGAATCATGATAAGTTTAAAATAACTGCATGGTGAAATATGCACACAGAGAACAGGTACATACAGTGAATGTGGTACTAAACATGAATTAACCTCATTCATTCCGTGCTTTTTTACTTGCTTTTCCTCTTATGGCGCATTTCTGTGTGTTTACGGCAAAACATCCAACAGTAGTTGCCCATCATCCGAACATCACAAGTTTCCTGGTATCATCGTCCATTGCCCATGATATCCTTATAGAATCTGTCACCCTGTTCCTCACTTAAGCACTCACGTTTTGAGGAAAAAATTCAAGATGCATCCCAGCATCTTCAATTTTGTGAGCATTTTCTCAACTATGTCAATATACTCCAGGCTATGATTGCTTCCCAGGTAGTTTTCAACCACACACCTAAAGGCAATCCACACTTCTCATTCCAGCAGTCATTGAATGAAGGAAATCTTCATCTAGCATTCAAATATTGTGACCAGTGAACACACCCTCTTTCATCTTAGCATCTGACAGGTTGGGTAACATATTACATGGATATTTGAAACAATTGCCGCACTTAGGTAATGTCTTAACCAACTGCTTCATTATGCAGAAGTGGCACTAGAGGGTCATACTTGATATTTTTGTCCCCTGGAACCAATTCCAACCTTTGGGGCTACTGTGTTTGCTCCCAATATTTGTCATGAGCCCAACTGTTCCATTCACAGATGTAACAGGGGAACTTGGCATATCCTGATTGTTTTCCTAGAACCATACCCAACACTTTCAAATCACCACACATCATCCAGGCGTGATCTTCATAATGATCAGTGGTAAGAAGATCTTACACATTGTCATATGTTTACTTCTGATACACAGAAAGGCTGACAGGTATTGAGGCATACATCTTACCACTGTGCAGCAGAACTGCTTTCAGGCTTCTTTTATATGAACAGTTTTCTGCCGGTGGGCATGTACCGGTACGGAATGTTGATTTGACCCATCAAACCTTGTACATCACTGCAGTACACTAACAAGTCATTTTGAGAAAAATATTGTGTGAATATCAAGTCCCTGCAAAATGTAAGGGATGTACCAGGCACTAACAAATGCCTTTCATACAGTCTTGACCCTAGGAGTTTTGCTTTATCCTTTGTCAGTCCCTGATCATAGACTGCAAGGTTTGTTAAAAAAGTGAGGTGACTTTTTAAATTCGCCGGATTCGTACAGTTGATTTTTGATTTTTTGTTTTTATAATTTTGAAACACTCATCCCTCATATATCTTCACAGTTTCAACTATATAGCATCCTTTGCATTGTTTGTGAGATGCATAATTGTTAGAAGTGTTTTGTGTGATCGGCGATTTTCTGCTGTCAAAAAATAGATCAAAAAGTTTGCATCAAATTTAGCACAAAAAAATGGAGTTAAGTGTCCAAAAAATTTGAAATGTTGACAGTGGCATTCGGTGAATCTACTTTGAGTTAAAAAAATGTGTGGAACAAGCTCTTCCAAGATGGCCGAGAAGATGTCAATGACGAACCTCACTCTCGATGTCCCAGCACATCAACAACTGATGAAAACATTGAAGAACTGAAGAAACTGGTGTTGGAGAATCATCGAATCACCATTAGAGAAGTTGCTGATGAAGTCGGCATCTCGGTTGGCTCCTGCCATGCAATTTTTTTCCGGATGTTTTGGACATGAGATATGTGTCAGTGAAGTTTGTTCAGAAACTGCTGAATTTTGACCAGAAGAATCGTTGCATGAGTATCACTCAGGAGCTGTTGAATGATGTCAAAGATAATCCTGATTTACTCTAAAGGGTCATAACTGGCGATGAATCATGGGTATAAAGTTATGATGTCGAAAACAAGGCCAGTCATCCCTGTGGAAGAGCCCAGAAGAACAAAGACCAAAAAAAGCAAGCCAAGTTCGATCCAGTGTCAAGGTTTTGCTCACTTTTCTTTGATTACCACAGCGTATTGCATCAGGAGCTTTTAAGCCAAGGTCGTATGGTCAATAAGGAGTACTACCTTGAAGTTATACGCCTTTTGCGAGAAGTAATACGAAAAAAAGTCCAGATTTGTGGGAAAAGAATTCGTGGCTTTTGCGTCATGACAATGCTCATTGTTGCTTGTGAGTGATTTTTTGGCCAAAAATGACACCACAATCATACTTCAGTCAGCATGTTCACCGGATTTGGTCCCCTGCGACTTTTTCCTGTTCACAAAATTGAAGAGACCAATTGCAAGATTGAGGAGATAAAGTTTGCATCGCTGAAAAAGCTCAAGGCTATAACAAAAAGTGCTTATCAGAAGTGCTTTGAGGATTGGAAAAAATGTTGGCACAAGTGTATTATATCTGAGGGAGATTACTTTGAAGGGGACAACATAAATATTGATGAATAAATAAATATTTTTCGATAAAAATAAAAAGTCACCTTACTTTTTGAACAAACCTCGAAAATCATTTAGATCTGGCTGAGTGAATAGAAGAGGGCCCTCATCTTTGTCTAATTCAAACTCAGTATCATCAATCTCTTGCATGGTTTCTATGTCATCACTGTCGTCCGTATCTTATGCCTGCAGAGGCTATGGTATAGGTATAACCGAATCACTTAACAAATGTTGTTCTGGTACTTAGTAGTCTTCTTGTTTTTCTTATTGAAACCAGTGCCGTTCAAGAACAGAAGTAACAGTTGTCAGTATGATTCCATTGCTCCTGCAGACCATAGGGATGCCAGATCGTAGTGAAATCTTCTTTCCTGCCACCCACCATTATATATCTTCTACACTCACGACCTGTGAAGTCTAAGGTTTATTGTTGTAACCTAGTTTCACTCCGAAATAAGCATGATAGACTGTTTTCATGAAAGCAGTAATGTTTCTTTGGTCTTTTATCACCGCACGTTGACAACAAATATAACAAAAACTGTTAGGAAGGTTTACATAGCATCAGGTAGACATTATACACTAACATTAACATGTACTTACTTCCACAAACTCTACAGTGACATACAGGCAGCGACATTTGCAACATGACAGTTTGCTGTGTGCCGGTATGGGTCCAAGCATCTGGGCTTCGAATGATGTTTTTGTGTATATTATAATAATCATATTGTGTTGTTATTAATTGCAACTGTATGTATAAACTGTGGGTGATATGATGTTTTGAATATCATTTACGAATTCTGGAGGGTGAAATATATAAAGAACCATACATTTTTTTTAAAAAGTAGTTGTAACCTTGCAATTTGTTGCACGGTGATATTAATCTTCCAGTAGTGAATAATTATTTTTGTTCCACATTATGTATGAAATAACACTCTATACTGAGATTCTGTCATGTATCTTCTCAATGTCTGTATCATCACAGCTTGAAATGCTAACCCTATTAAGTGTATGTGGAACACGGATACAAAATAAAGTAATAATATAGTAAAAATGAGTACTTAAAGTTTATGAATACAAATTTATAAGTAATTGTAAGGATTGTTATATGAATGGCTGTTAACTTATGTTGTAATGTTTGTTTCAGTTATCGACTGATACGCCATTCATGGAAAATATCTATTTTGGGCTCAATACAGGCAACTTGTACTCCACTTCGAAGTTGCTCAACTGAGAAATGTGAAACGAAACAGGTTTTAAATCTTGCAATGCAAGTTAAAAACATTAATCAGGTGTGTAAGAGAATTTCAGTGCTTGAGTGATCTAGGTGTTACCTCTTGTTACAGTGGTGTCTTCTTTTCTGTGTGTACTTTACAAATGTTTGTTAAGTTATATCCATTCTTAATGATAAGTTTTTTTGTTTTGTTTTTGTTTGCAGAACACCAAATTGCTATCATAGTACCTTAATAACTTAGCAGAGAAAGTAGATTAAAGAAATTTGACATCCTATAGTATAAGGGTGTTTAGAAAAGTAGCAAAAAATTGCATTTTTTGAAATGTATAACTTAACTGCACCTACAGATGATTTTTCCTGCAAAATCTTTCTGGATTTTTGATAAGTCATTGATATGCCACTTCCTTGATCTTGCCATCGGTCACAAATCTTGATCTCATAAAAGCATTCTTCAGGGAACTATTAAGTTGTGAAAACTAGTGATATTAGGCTTGAATGGAATCATCCATAAGAACTTAAATATCAGTCAGCTAATGGTGGCAACAGTGTGGGAGCATTTTTACTAATGAAGAAGAACACTCATAAATTATCTGTATTTTTGGCTTCCCTGTTCTGAATACATTATGCTTTTTTGGGCACTGTTCACTGTTTAATATATTTTTCTAATAGTGTTCCACAATTTATGTACAAAAAGAGAATGAACTGAAACTTTCTAACACAGGGATGCGACTCGAATTTTTTCTTGGCTCAAAGAGATGTGTGCCACCATTCTAAAGATTGTATTTGATTTTTGGGCTTTGATGATGTGTAAGTAAATTCTCTCCATCGTTTTACTAGATTCAAGGAAATGTGGAAATCTGCGTACAATTCATCCTGTGCTCATCAGTCAGTTTCTTAGACATGTAATGTGCATACAACTTGTGTTGCTTGAAGATTTCTATAATACAGATTTGTGCAGATTTTAACAACTAATTTCTAAAGAAATTTATCTGTTTCAAAATGACAAGTAGTGCTATTGAAACTTACTTTATAATTGACAGATATACTCGGTCATATGTTTCTAAACAAATTTCTCTGGTTTAAAATGATTGCTAGTTTGATTGCAACTCACTTTTTTATCAGTGTTAGCCAAACTAGGTATTTTGGCATAACAGTACAAAGAGACAAGAAATAGGACTTGCCCATTAATTCGATTGTGTGTAGAGTAATTCTACGCTGTGCTTCATAGGTCGACTCTTGAAAAATTGTAATGCACAAACAAAATTGAGATATCATACAAAACTCTCATGCGTCCACGTTTGACTACTGTTGTACAGTTTGGGAATCGTTTTCCAAGGGGTTGATTGACAGTAAAGAGAAAGCACAAAGAATAGCTGCTCAATTCATGACTGCTTGCCACAGTCATTATGAAAGCATCACAGAACTGATTTGTGGATTGGGTTGGGATTCTCTTGTAGACAGATGATGAAGGTTCTGTTTGAACTTATTGGTAACGATGCATACGCCCACTTTCATTTATGAATGGGATGAAATACTTCATCCATCAACCCCTTTGGGAAGCAATGATAGTATAGATAAGATTAGGAAAATAAGGTGCTGCACTGATGCTTACATTAATTCTTTCTTCCCTTGTGCCATTCGGAATTGGAATGCACTGACTAGAGATTAGTTTTGTTTCAAAACACCCTCTGTCACCTACAATTTTTCTAATTGCAGAGTATATCATTAAATGTAGAAGTAGATATTATTTATATACATGTCCAGTAGAACAATAAATGTCAATAAGTTTTCCTACATTAATAGCATTGTCATTAGGCAATAGAAGCTCTTTGTGTGTGCGAGGGGCCTAAAGTTAAGTACAAATAAAGAGATGGCTGGGATCCTGACTTGTGATGCATGCACACAGAATGTTCAATTCAGCTGAAAGCAGATTCAATTTTTTTTCACTCTGGTATTACATTTTAGAACTTATATTGTTGTGCAATATATTGTTTTCCATACCGTTAAAGTTTATTCTCTGCTGGAGGTCATATCTTCTGCAGCTTGAATATCAAGAGTTCTTTAATTCATCTGGTGATTAAACTTTATTCTCACTTTTCCTTGTAAAATACTTCCTTATTATTTTTATGACAGAAAATTTAGTATAGGTTCCACAAGATAGTGTGAATATAGCAATTGACTGGAAATGGTTTCCATTTTTGTTTTTCCAATTCTGTCACCATTTATCTTTGGATGTGAGGAAAGTCTATACCAATCAATGAGTATAATTTATGTACTGGTCCTCTTCATCAGACTTCCTGTTATGATCTGAACAGTCCTGTCAATAGATAAAATATCCACTTCACATTTGCAGAGGTGAACCATTAAGATCACAGATGACTTCACTTTTTGAGGGGTAGTCTCCCACATTTTATTCATCAGCTTGCTGATCTCTTTACTGTGAGCATGCACTTTTTCCTTTGTGTTAAAGTGCTGTTTGCAGATGAGATTGCTGTCTGTGGTGACAAATATTTTGGTTTTGGGCTGTAGGAGTTGATTGCCTCACTAAGTAATGTCTTGCTACCCTATTTTATTTCCAATGTTTTAAGATTAAAAGTGCATATCTCAGTCTTGCTGCTTTCAGTTTTAAATGGTTTGCATCATAATAGCTTGAAAATGAAGCCAGTGTCTCTGTCAGTTTATCGTCAGACCCTTCGAAATTTTTAGCCTGAGGGACTATTTCATTGTTGTCAGCATAAATAGTATACATATTGTAGTTAATTATCAAATGTTTCATCATCTTTAAAGGGTGACAAAGCAAAGAAACAGTTTCATAGATCATTTGGGCCCTTCCATGGCTTAGGAGAGCAGTTCTTCAGCCTCTTCCCTACATCTATAAAATAAAGGAAATTGCTGTTAGGCAATGAAAATACAGCAGTCTCATATTCATCGTTCAGTTCTGTCCTAGCCTTGTGTCCATTAAGCAGATCCTTTGTCGTAGGCATGAATTTCCATGTTCCTTACCTTAAATGTGCATCTTCCTTCCCAGAATTGTACCTACTGCCCCACACACATACAATAGACGCCACTGCAAAACTTGCAGCATGCATCCAACCTATTCCAATACTACCACATAGGAATATTTTTCTGTTATTGGACATACCACCCTCACATCATTTATCAACTGACCTGCCTTCTCTGCACCACTTCTTACATCAGCCTCGCCACTAACCAACTGTCCATTAGGATTAACAGACACAGGCCTAGACCATCTAATGACAGTCAAGTCAGCTCACACAAATTTAACAATCTCATCACCTGTTTTACAGTGACGGCTATGACATTTTTTCCTGGTACTAATATCCCTTCAGCACTTCATAGGTGGGAAACTAGCCTAATGACATATGGTTGAAACCAGACATCCTCCTGGTCTCAACCTCTCTTAAGACCCCATCTGTTAACCTGTTACTTAGATTGTTATAAATACACAGTTACCTTTCATTTAATTATTTATTATTTAAATGCTTGTTAAAAATCATAGTTATCAAGTATGGTAGTTGTAGGAATTTGTTCAGGAAAATTTTCTAAGGAAAATTAAGAATTAGTTATTATCTTTTTTATCAATATTTATCATGATGTGTGTAATCTTTCTCTGATTAGATTCTTGGAGAATTTTCAATAACTGCATTTTATTTTAAATTTAAGGAGATTTTTATTCTTGTAAAAAAGCTTTTGAGTAAAGTATAGTTTCAAAAATGAAATGAATACTTATTATTTGCTTAATTGACATATTTTACAATTACCATGTTTCATGTATACATTGAGTTTTTAATAAGCATGATAAACCTTATTATCTTCTTTGGTTACATCAGACCTTGTTTTAGTAACTGCTACAGAAAATACAGCGTAAAAATTTGATGCTCTACTCCTTAGGTGAATTTCAGCATTTAGTCCTTGCAAATGAAACAAAAATCAAAATGTTAATTTTCTTAATCTCTACCTTGCATTCTATTTTTTTTATTATTATTATTATCTCTGCCATTCATATTTTTGTGCAGTTACTTCCACAACAGACAACTGTCTTTTAGCTGACATTGCAGTAACATTTCTTTTTTAACAATGTAAGTGAAAATAAAATAAAATTTAGTTATTTGAAATTTACACTTCCTTTTCACAATATATGTGTGAATAATGTCAAATGCAGTTATTTATTTGAAATTTTCTGGCTATCCGGCCAATATAACTAACACTTTGGGCATCATCAGACTATCCGAAGGTTGCCAGGGTATTGGGGACATGTCCAGTCTCCAAGCATAATTCATTTTATTTCACTAAGGTTTTTTACTGAAATATTGTTAAACCCTTTCATGTTTTGCATTATTGTTGTGGCCCTCTGGTCTTTATCTGTGGTAATTTATAAGTTTATTTTCCCTATATCCTTAAAAATTTGTATGTTAGGAATAAATTTGTTTATTACATTTAGTATCAATTAAAATGAGTTTTGACCTGCTTGTATTCCAGCTCATTGTCACTGACATTTCTCTCTCTCTCTTTCCATTGTGTAAATTGGAGCCTTTTTTGGTCCAGTATGTAAAATATCTTCCTTTTCTCTCTGTCATGCACCAGATTCTTTAACTTTTTCCCAGTTGTTTATCATTACACATGACCAGCTGATTCCACTTTTTTCAGGCTTTATGCCATGCCGAGATAATTAGCAGATGAGAGAGGAACAGGAAGGAATTCAGCCATGGACTTTTCCAGGAAATATCCAAGCATTTGCTTGGAGAGATTTTGGGAAACAATGGAAAACCAAAATCTGAATGGTCTGATGGGGATTGGAACCCACATCCTTCCTAATGCTAGATTCACTTTGCTCACATATCTGCTGAAGAGTTTCCAGATAGTATTGTTGACACCCATGTCTAGGCTCTTAATTAGATTCAATTTTTTTAAATTTCATTTATAGCCTACGTTAGATCCTTTTTTTATTTTCATTGGCTGGGGTTCACATCAAAGTGATTGTATTCAAAATGCTTGTTATAGTTTAAAGAATAGTTTAGAGTCATTAGACATTCATTCATAAGTGAACCATGTTCTATGTTTTCCTTGAAATTTATTATACAAGAGGGATGAAAGTACTATACAATATTTGTTGAGGCATGATCTTCACCATGTACACTTCAAGGCATATGATGAATTCTTTCCAGTTTACTCTTCAGAAGTTGAACCTTATTTCCAAGAGATCTTGATTGAATTTTACCAAATTATTAAGAGTAGAGATAACATTTTAGGCCACAAGTTCGATGCAGGGGTTGCAACACTTTGCCTTAACTGTGAACATAAGTTCATGACCAGTGTAGCCTTGTGATACCTTAATATTTAATAAAACGGTCACCAACAGTTTGTATTATAAATTCCAAACATGAAGGGTATAGTTAAATAAGTTCTCTTTAAACAGTTCTAGAATTACAAAATATTGATATTCTTTAAAAGTTCACTCTTACATTGTCAGTACCAGAATTGTGAATAAGATATCGGACAACAGTTCCATAAAAGATTGAGAGGCTAAGCACATTCACACGAGAAGATAAACTCACTAAGTTCCCCTAACTTTAGTGAGAATATGATTACGGCATATTTCAATGTGCCGTAACAACTACCGAGTGGAGCTGTTCAAAGTTAACAGTTTGAAAATCACTAGGCTGCGTAGTGACATGAAGTTACCTTATGGATAACTATTGAAAGACTGGGCCATTTCAAGGTAGCTGCAGGTACTTTTATCAACTTTCCCATTCCTATGACATCAGCAAATTCTTTCAAAAATTAATATCTCACAATGTACTAAATGGTTTAACTTGCAATTAATACATGGACTTCCTGATATCATATTCTATCTATTTTAATTTAATTCAACATTAAAAAGGGTTTTTATAATATTAACCTTGAAGTCTCTTACATCAACAGCTTGGCGCAATTTGTCACATTTCAACAACAATTAACGACAATCTATCTTCAAAATCTTAATTGTCTTACTGATACTTAAACTTTTTACTGAAACCACTATATATGCGTAATCCTCTCAATTTAAGTTATCTACTGATATAAATTTCTCAATTCTATTTCTTTTAGTTAAAAACTTTATTTTTACCCCTTAATTAAATTAAATTTGGCCTAATTAGTTAATTTTACTTTCAAAATATGCTAGACCAGTGCTGACTATAGCTGGTGATAAATGATCAGCTGTGACTTTACTTGATTCAAAATTATTTCAAATCTTAAATTCTAGCTTTCCTAATCATATGGGTTAAAACATAAACAAACCAAATTATTTCTTAAACTAAATTTTTCAGACATATTGAATAAACTTAAAAATGATTATGATGAGATTTCACTGTGGAAATGAATGCAGGAAAATCCATTCAAATTAACAATTACTTTACATGAAATTTCTATGTTCTACATAACCGACTTCAAAATTGAACTATAGAGTATATTACTGCTGGGGATAACTAGTGGGAATGCTGTTCGGCGAGCTAATAGGTATCTTACAAACAACTGTGATGAGTATAAGGAATTAACTCATCCATCAGCTTATCACATCGTGTAGAAATTCCAGGTTCTCTGGGATATGGCCTCTCTTCTGTGTTGCTGTTGAAAGATAGTGGTGGCTTTGGATAATTATCCTCTTCCCAGGACTTGAGTTGTGATTCACTGTCACATGTCTCTCCATATCCCCAGGCAGTATTCTAGTAGTTGAAATTGTTTGCAATAAAACTGATGTCCTCATGGGCAAAGTGTATGAGATCCATTAAATAAAAGTCCACTGATATGAAACTGTAATTTGGAACCAACATGGTGTGTGCTTTGTTGCCGTCTCTCTTAGTGATGTTGAAACAATGTTTAGCCCAAACAGGGTGATCTCTCAAGGATCATTTCCATGTCAGCAATCATTGCTCAGTGTTTTGTACTTCTCACGTGTGTGTCTTCTGAAAAGGCGTGTTTGTTCCTTGCATAATTCAGACAATAATATTTCCATGACAGAAGTTGCAGTTATTTATCCTCACTTACAATTTCCAATTTTATTTTAATTTCACCAAGACTGAAGATATGTTTTATGTCCATTACTAATAAAATCACATGACTTATTAATGATGAATCCTTATTCTTATTGCAGTCATTACGAGACCCATTCAGTTTTGATACTCTATATTATTACTTTTAGTACATAACTTAATTTGTTCCCAACCTCTCCGAGAAGGTTTAGTTTACAGCCTTCTGTCTTAGATGTTGTGTTTGGAAATGGTGGGGTCGAAAGAGGTGGGATATAATTCTTCATGGTTAGCGCATTTAAGTTACTCCACAATAGCACTATGCTTGCACTTTAGGTTCTTTCCTTGAGTTTCAAGGCATAGAAGAAAATGCATACATATAAACATTCTATTTGCAGAACCCTCAGAAAAACACTTGTTAATTGTATATTTTATAATTGTGTGACCCAAGAAGAATAGCAGGATTTATTGATCTTTGCAGTATGCCACGTTGTTTATTTCATAAACTGAGCTCTCGTTGGAGATACTGCAGGATTTATGAAATAAACAACATGGCATACCAGGAAAATCTATAAATCATGAACAATCGTGGCTGCAGAACAAAGAATAGCAGGATTTTATTTTTTAAGTGACATCATCAAGATAAGTTACGAGAAAGGGAAGGGTAACATGCATCTCATGAAATTTCAGCCAAAATGGAACTTTATCAGGAGGCACATTGTGTTTTTTGATGCAAGCTTATTATCACAACAATGATTCCATGGTAGCTTCTTAATGTTCATATTATGTGAAATAATGGACATATATTGGACTAAATGATGATGCTGTTAGAAAATAATTCTGAATGTTTAGAAATACCTAGTTATTGATAATAGTTCTAAAACAGATCACCCATGAAGTGGCATAGATGAAGATACGATAGAAAAAAATGTGGGCATCAGTATGTCAAAATCCGTCACTATCAAGTCACAGACCCGGTTAAAAACTAAAAAATTGTCTTTGCATCTAATTTTAAAGAAAGACTTCCACGTTAAAACAAAAATAAAACAAAAAATCTGTTAGTTAAAAAACTGAAAGATACTGACCACACTTTTTGGCTAAACATAACCAAAGACTCGCTAGAACAATTCCACAACTACAAGAACATTCTGTTTAGCAAACTTCCACTCGAAAGATCATGACAGTAAACAGAATTGTAGCTACTGGTAAACAAAAGCATTAGCAAACTTTTCAGAGCTTGAAGGTTGTTGTATGGGATTCAATTTCTGGTAAAAGCATTGTTGGACCTTAGTTTCATGAAGACCGAAAGGGGCAAGCACTTACTATGAATAAGGACTTTTTTGGGAAATGTTGAAAAAATTATTGGCTCTAGTTATATCATAAATTCAAGACTTTAATGAGAGGAATGATTACAGAAATATGGGGCCACTTTCCATACATATGACCCATTAGTTGAAGCTGTGAGCAAGTTATTCCTGACCAAAGTGATTTTATGAAGAGATAAATGTGTTAATATCTCAATGTTCATTCAAGACTAGAAGAATTGCAGCAGTGTAGTGGTCAACATCAGTTTTACCAAATAGTTTTACAATTATGTATTTAATTAAAAATAAATACTTTCTTTTTAATATTTTCCCCCCCAATTACCAAATACTTACCACTCTTCTGTTTTATATTTTCAGCTCACATTTACAGGCAATGAGCAAAATATCCTTTTTGTTTTCAGGTACATGATCCTGTAATGACAGAGATCCTGCTGTCTCAAGTATCATTAGTCAGTCCCCTTTGGCATTTGTCAGATAAGATTGCAGTACCACAAGGTAATATTTAATGCAGTTCTACACAAATAAACTAATTTAAGTGGGAAGCCGTTTGCCAACTTAAATCATTTTCTTCTAATTACAGGTGTGAAATTACAAGCCCAGGAATTAGTTCATCTTGTGTTTAGTGCTAATAAGCAGAAGGAAGATGGTAAGTAATATATAGTATATCATTAATATAACTGTGTGAAACAATAAATTTATACAACAATGGAACAGGAAGAAACATTTTTGTGTTTGTGTTTTTTGGCATTGCTGCCCTTCAACTTTGGTGAGTGATGGCTGTATTTTACCTTTCCTTTCTGCACAAAATTTATGCAAGTTACACTAGTTTGCACTGTTATAGTTAGCAATAAAGTTAATTATCTCAATATTAAAAACAAAAAATTCGAAACAAAGTTAAAATTCAGTTATAAATATGGTGAGGAATTTTAGCCTTATTGGTTTTTAAACAGCAGGGTATATGTTGAATACTTTTAATAGTTTCTAATTTCCACTTAATTAGTCTGCTTTAATTTTAACACACCAGCATCTTTTCAATGGTCCATTTCTGTCCCCGGTTGTCAGGTTGATTTAGCATTACTCGTTGATTGCAAATTGGTGCAGAAAGTAGGTTGTCAAAACTGGTAAGAAAGCAAGTATATTAAATGATGTTTTTACTAGCTCACTATTGATAAAATACAAACAATTCCACCTACCAATAATCAAATATATAATTTTCATTGCCATAAATAGTAGGTTCATTGGAAAAATGATAGAAGCTTTAATTGCACTATTATATCATCCCTCAAAATGTTCATTTGTCTTCTACACTGTTTGCTGTTCCAGCTTGTGACTCCCTAATTTCTTCCCTGTGCTGCCCCTAGCCTTTTACATCTTCTATCCAGAAGTCCTAGGTATCAGAGTTACTAAAATAAAATGACACTAACACTCTCTGGAGTGTTATATACCATACATAACTTTTTTTCAGCCTACCAGCATTGAACTTCAGCAACTGTATATTATTAACATTTGGAACATATTGTAGTACCAGTAAAACAAAAAATCTAAAAGTATGTTTTACTTTCCTACACAAAAACAGTCTTTAATGTTGTTTTTTCTTCCATTAAATTTCAGTTTCATATTTTTTAATGTAATTCCTTGTAAAAGTGGCTATGGTTTTGACAGGCACTGTGTGATATAGATATGACACATATTCTCTGATTGGCATACACAGGTAAGAAAACAACCCTACAGGTTGATTATGTTTATAAGGTGGAGAAAGAATTGCTTGTTGAAGATGTGAAATCTAAATATCTTGGCATAACATTTAATAATGATCTCAACTGGGCAGGACACATTGGACAGGTAGTAGGAAAAGATTTCAAAATCCTTCACTTGTTGGAGAGAACTGTAAGGGAATGTGCGAGGGAAGTAAAGGAATTGGGTCATAAAACGGTCTGACCATTGTTTTAATATGGTGGTGTAGTATGGGACCCACATTTTTGGTATCAAATACAGAAGTTGGAGGAGGTGAAAAAAAATGTGTGCTAGATTTGTCTCTGGAAATTACTACAGAACACAATCAGTAATCAATATACTAATAAAAAAAAAAAAAAAGCTCAAATGGGATTCATTGGAAGAGAGGAGGAGGGTTAAAAGAGACTTGGGAGTGTACAAGGCTTATATTGGTGTTGAGGTGTGGAAAGATATTGGTTTAATAATTAAAAGCAATGTGTGGAATGGAAAAAATAACTATGACCACAAGCTAGGGGTGTTAACAGGAAGTTTTATCCATTAGGAAATTTCACAGAATGTTATAAAATTGCTACTGTACTGGACACAGAAAATTACAATAGGTTCAATTTCATATCTTTTCTAGTCTTCTCAACTATTCTAATTACAAGGTTCAGGTTATTTTCTATAAACTTCTCCTTTCCACATTAGAAATAATACATTTTGTAAACAAAAGTACAGATTAACATGAAGCTTGCATGGTTTTCAGTCAGTTGGCAGTATGTCCATTTGGCTAGACCAGTTTCTCAAACTTTTTCAACCTGAGTTCCATTAAAATGTCAAAAAATATACCATGGACCACTGACTTACATGGTCCTAATTTTTTACCCATGTGTATATTATGTGTATATTATTATTGGTACTGTACCAGTAAAACATAACAAAGCTAAATTCCCTCAGAAAAACAGTTATGAAATTGGAAGTGAACTATTAAAAGTGAATTAAATGTTGAATAGACTCGTAATACTTATTAATCTAATAATTATAATGTTATAAACTTCCAGAGGGAGAGAGGAGATAGAGCAAAAATGTTGTTATTACTCGCTATAAATTTATTTTTTATGCGAAAAGGAAAGATAAATTATACCCAACACTCACCAAAGTTCAAGGGAGGAAGGTAGCAGCAAAACAAAATAATACACAAACACAATATTTCAGGATTAACACTTTGTTAAGTGGAAAGAAACATGTAGCTGAGCTTGCACAAGCCTCACGGTCAACACAACCACATGCAGAATGAACTTGACTGTCGGAGGTGTTGGTGGTAGCAACAATAATATAATCATGACTGTTACTTACAATAAAGTAAAAAGGGACATTTAACCCTCCGTGTACGAGGTGGGGTATGACATACCCCAGCTGTTAAAAAAATCGTAATAATACTTAAACAATGAAGGCGGGCGAGTTTATTTTCTCAGTAGCTGCAAATGCGACGTTGCTGTTCCGATCAGTACTATTAATTCAGTCCGACGTTTGTCTCCAAGGGCATAACACGCAAACAAAGTGCTCTTGGGTATCACACACCCCACCTTGTACGGCACGTGGCTCAAAAGGTAGGTTTCATTGTCTTTGTATTTTATTTCATTTTATGTTTATTTTCACATTTAAAATAAACATATTGATTTTCAGGTAGCAATTTCATTAAGACATGTCTCAGATGGCACAACCTGACATATTAAGAGCACTTTTAGTTGAAAACGGTGATTCTGACTCAGAATATATGCATGTAGAATGTGTGTCTGATGGTGAATCTGATCATATGAGCATCCAAAGTGAAACAGGCAGTGAATTGGATGCTGACATACCATCTTCTGAGTCCGACAGCGACGACATACCACTTTCGGAGCTACGTCAAAAAGAATTCTATTTAGGTAAAGATGGGGTTACAAAATGGCAAAAAAATCCATGTAGAAGTAACATTCGAACCAGAGCTGACAATATTATTACTCGTATGCCTGGTGTAAAATCAGTTGTGAAACATATAAAGTCACCTCTTCAGTGCTTTGAACTATTTATTTCAGATAATATGATTGATGAAATTGTGAACTGCACCAATGAGAAAATTTGTTTACAGTCAAGTGATGACCCCCAAAAATCATACACAACAAAGGAAGAAGTGAAGGCACCGTTTGGTTTGCTTTTTTTATCTGGTTTAGCACTTTCTGGCCGTCAAAACACTATCGATTTATGGGCCACCGATGGTACAGGGATGGATATATTTCGAGACACTATGAGTAGAAACAGATTTTCTTTCTTACTGAATAATCTGAGATTTGATAGTGCAGCCACACGAAGCGAAAGAATAATGACAGATCGATTGGCACCAATCAGAACTATATTTGAAAATTTTATAAATAACTGTCAAGATGCTTATATGCCATATGAAAACCTTACTTTGGATGAAGAGCTGATTGCATTTAGAGGACGATGTGGTTTCCGTCAGTACATACCGTCTAAACCAGCTAAGTACGGTACAAAAATTTATGCTTTGGTGGACAATACAACCTATTATACTATGAATATGGAAATATATTGTGGCAAACAACCTGAAAATAGTCCTTATGCAGTCGGCAACAAACCGTTTGACGTAGTTCATAGACTGGTACAATGTATTTCACAGTCTTCACGAAATGTAACAATGGATAATTTTTTCACGAGTTATGAAAGCACTGAAAATTTGTTGAAAGTTCACAAACTCACTGTAGTTGGAACTTTACGAGTAAATAAAACCTGCATTCCAACTGTTTTCAAGAAAAGCCGTGAAGTGAATACAACTCTGTTTGGACTCCAAAAAGATATTACAATTTTATCCTACGTACCAAAGCCACGGAAAATGGTGTACATGATGTCATCTTTGCATCATGACAAAAAAATTGATCCTGAAACAGGAAGTCAACAAAAACCTGCTATTATAACATTTTATAATCAGACCAAAAGTGGCGTTGATGTAGTTGATAAATTATCAAGAACTTACGATGTTTCGCGAAATTCTAAACGTTGGCCTCTTACAATATTTTTTGCTTTACTCAATCATGCTGGAATAAATGGATTGATTATTCACATGTTCAACAATGGCATGGAAAGAAACAAAACTAATGTGAGAGGAAAATTTATTCGCGAATTAGGCTTATCTTTAGTAAAAGACCATCTGAACACAAGAAAACAGAACCAAAGGCTTCCTAGAGAACTCCATAATAGAATTGAAAAATACTTTCAACAATCCCCTGAAAACCTACAAGGACCACCAGCAAAAAGGCAGAATACAATGCAGAGATGTACTATTTGTCCTAGGAATAAAGATAGAAAAACTAGATATGTATGTAAAAAATGTAACACACCAATATGTTTGGAGCATGCAGATTTTTACTGTCAAGATTGCGGCAACTTTGACGCTGATGATCTCAACTATCATATTTATATTTAACTTAAATTCTCATTATTTTATAAGCAAACATAATTGTAGTTTCATAAATTTAAAAGACTGTGGTTGTAACATGTGTCATTGGAATTTAGTACTCAATTAAATATTTAATTGTTTTTAAGTTTTTTAAAAGTTGTGTTTTTGGTTTTTTTTAAATAAAATTATATTAAAATATATATTATGTATATATTTCACTTAAACCCATTCATTATTGGTTATTGAAGTATATTGTCCATTAATAACTTTTGAATAGTTTTAATTTGTTGATTTTATATCATTTTACTTTCTGGGTATGTCAGACCCCACCTAGTATGGGATGGAAGTTTTAGTCACCTAGTATACAGAGGGTTAAAAGGAGAAATAATAATAATGATGATGATAAAAATAATCGAAAATAAATTTTGAAATAGGTTCTTCTTTTCTATTTTGGCCCAATATTCTTTCATCCTTGCACTGTGGTTGTCTTTTCTTTCTTGTGTCCATTTCACCCCAGATCTGGGGCACAGTGTTTTAGCTGTTAGTGTCTGGAGAGAATCTGATGCGTCAATCAACATTCTGTGCTTATCCCTGTTGTAAATGTCATTGGGGTCAATTTCCAGTTGCAAGAGATCTTTTCTGACTAGCCTTATCCATTTTGCGTTAGTCGCTTTCCCTTTAGAGACGGTATTGAAGATTTTTGAAGTGAATCTATGATTGTCCATCCAAACTATGTGACAATAGAATGTTAATATCCTTTTTCTCATGGCTGTTGTAATGCTCTCCAATTATTTGTATAGGTCCTTATTATGCCCTAGTCTGTATTTTCCTTCTTCTTTGACAGGACCCATGATTTTTCTCAAGATCTTACATTCCTTTAGTTCCAGGTTCCTGAGTTATCCATTTCTAACCATGTTCAAGCACTTTGACGCATACAGTATTGATGGTCGATCTACAGTATTATAGTGCCTGAGTTTGAGGTTAAGGGAGAGGGCTTTAGATCCATACATGTTCTTATAAACGTGGTATGTTCTTTCCAATCTGGCACATCTGCTATTCATGGTTAAGTCCTTGTTGATTTTTTGAGTTATCTATTCACCAAGATATTTGAAGGCATTAGTCCTTCGTATCATTGCATTCCCCAGTTTGGTGAATTTCTGATGTTAGTGAGTAACTCATTTTTGTTTATGTAAAATATTTTATATATATATTTTATTTCAATATATACTATATTTTGATCTTCCCACCAACCAGAAATTAGTTTGGATATTTATTTTTGCTCGGGTATGAGCTCTGATTCACTGCCCCTCTACTTTTCCGATGTTTGAATTTACCCCCACCATTTTCTCGACCGTCTTTCTGTGAGGCAATCTCCGGCTGCACCCACCTCCCATAATGTTCTCTTGTTGACGAAGGGTTTTTATCCCCAAAATTTCTTTATTATTTGTGTTTGTGTCTTTTCTGTGTGTTCGCGCCCCACATCCATCATCTAAAGGTAAGTGGTGGCTCATTTCCCTATCCTAATTTGATTCCTTTCCGCTACTTAGCGTCTTTTTTTCATTGTTATTATATATATATATATATGAATCTATTGTACTGGCCAATGGTGGATAGAACAGAGTTAGAATCGAAGGTATTGTCTAAAATGAAGGCCTGGAGGATGCCTGGACTGTTAGGCCAATTTCCACCAGTGGAGTTCAGATTGGTAAATGGTATCTAGAAGTACTCTAATGGCTCTGACTGTGAAGCAATCATTGAGGTTGCAGGTATTGTGAGTACTGGCATGCAAGCTAAAGGGAGGTCTCGGCTTTAGGAGTAAAATGTTTGTCTGTGACCATTCATTCTAACAGATAGTGAATTCGAAGTGAGACCAATGTAAGAACTTTGGCATTGGAGGCAGGTGAGCTGGCATATGAGATGGGTAGTGGTACATTTTTCTTTCTTGTGAGTAATACTTGCAATTATATTATCGTTGCTCCCCCCACCGCCTACCTGTATGTGGCTGTGTTGACCACGAGGCTTGCATGAGCTCAGCCACATGTTTCTTTCCACTTGACAAATGGCTAACCCTGAAATATTGTGTTTTTTGTTTTAGTATATTACTAGTTGGTGCCTATCACTTCGTTCGGGTTTGTAAAGAATTTGGATTGACAGCTACCGACATCTAACCACGATAGTGCAAGATGGGAGACTCGATGCTATTACCACACACAAACGCCAGTCATCTGTGCTATGTAGTTCAGGCAGCAAAGTAAAATATACAGACACACATGTCTTTCAACGAAATATGATAATATCCTTGATCGACCACTTTCAATCACCATATCTCCCACACTCGCACAGTAACCGATAATTCGGCCAATGTTGTGATCGATGGGTGACTTTGTGCTACAGCCACACACAAACACTAGTGATCTGCACTTGATAGTTTTGGCTGAAAAGTGATACACCATGACACATACGTCTTTGGTAGAAATATGTAAGTGGTGCAGGTCGACCACTTTCAATCACTGTATCTCCCACACCCCCATAGCTACCAACATCTAACCACCATTGTGCATGATGGAAGACACGATACTACTACCACACACAAACATCAATGGTCTACGTAATCGTAGGCTTCCGCAGCCAGAGTCAGTTGATTCTTGGCTGTACGGGTGGCGCCGCGTCATGTTTCTTGAAACCGATGTTTCGACCCACATTCTGGGGTCTTCTGCCCTGGAAGAAGACCTCAGAATGAGGGTCGAAACGTCGGTTTCAAGAAACATGACGCGGCGCCACCCGGACAGCCAAGAATCAACAATCAATGGTCTACACTATATATGATCAACCCCTGGCCCCCGGGCCGGATCCGGCCCTCTACCAGCTTCAACCCGGCCTGCGAGAGATTCAGAAATTTCAAATAAGCTTCGAACTCAAGTCTCTCATTAATTTTCATTTAATTTTTTTATCAGTTTTGATTAATTTGCTTTTTGTATGTTTGATTATGCTATTGTAATTCTAATAAATAAAAAAATATGTGAATTTTTATCGCCTTTATTCTTACCTAAGGCCCACGGCCTGATTAAGTCCCGAAATTACCCCCTCAGCTAAGCAAAGGTTGCCCATACCTGGTCTACACTATGTAGTTGTGGCAGCAAAGTGACATATATGGGGACACATGTCTTTGGTCGAAATAAGAAAATATCCTTGATCGGCCACTTTCCACCACCATATCTCCCACCCTCACACAGTTACCGAAATTCGGCCAACATTGTGATCGACGAGTGACTGCATACTACTACCACACTCAAACACCAGTGATCTGCGCTAGGTAGTTTTGGCTGATAAGTGATACACCATGACACACGTCTTTGGTAGAAATATGAAAGTGGCGCAGGTCGACCACTCTCAACCACCATATTTCCCACATCTCCATAGCTACCGACATCTAACCACCATAGTGCATGATGGGAGATTCGATGTTATTACCACACACAAACTTCAGTGGTCTATCCTGTGTATTTGTTGCAGCAAAGAGAAGTATAAGGATACACAAGTCTTTGATCGAAATATGAAAATGCCCTGCATTTATTACTTTTAACCATTATATCTCCCACATCCCCACAGTTATCGGCATTTGGTCAATGTTGTGCACGACAGAAAACTCCATGCTACTTCCACACACAAACACCAGTGATCTGTGTTAGGTAGTGGTGGCTGAAAAGCGAAATATAGGGAAACATATTCTTATATATATATATATATAAGATTTCATGTTGATGCTGCCCTTCTCCCTTCAACTTAGGTGAGTCATCATTATTATTAGACCTTCCCACCTTTGCAGGTAATCCAGCACATC